>VXBC01008641.1:38560-188409 GCA_013399945.1 Ploceus nigricollis | reverse complement strand
GAGGGGCAGATTGCACCTCCCCTCTCCCGTGCCCCTTCCTCTTCCTCCCCCTCTCTACCCCCTGGCTCAGCCGTGGGAAATGGGATAGGGGGCAGAGGTCGAGGGACTGCAAAAAGCTTCAGCTGCCCGCTGCCCGCCCGGGAAGCTGGATACCTGGCTCCATCTCTCCTCTCTCTTCCCTCCAGTGCCCTAGGGCTGGCAGGGGTAGCGCCGCACTCTCTCCTGCCACCATGCGTGCGTGTTTGCAAGCGGCTGCCGCTCCTCCTGGCTGCTGCTGCTGCTGCTTCCAGACCCACTTTCTCGCCCCCTCGCTCCGTGGNCCAGACCCACTTTCTCGCCCCCTCGCTCTGTGTCGGGAGAGGTACGTGTAGGATGCTTATATACTGCCCTGCTTCCTTCCCCTGCTCCCCCCCTTTTCCTTCGCCCTCTCTGCAGCTCCTGCTCCAGCCTAGCCTGTCCCCCCCATCCTGCTCCCCTTCTCCCCGTGCCGACCTGCTCCTCTCCGTGCCCTGCTTTGCCAAGACACCCCATTGCTGCACCCGCACCCCTTCCCACACACGGCTGCACCTTGCGTCCCGACTGCCATCTCTGCTCGGCTGGGATGGATCTGCCCTGGAGTGACACGTCCCTTTCAGTTGGTCTGTGCGTCCCTAGTGGGACTCCACTGGGGTTTGACAGTCCTTACTCTTCCTCTTGGTTGCTGACCTGTGTCAGTATTGTGGAAAAACCTTTCTCTCTCAGATGGGAGGCCCTCAAATTTAAAAGTAATGTGGACTTGAAAATCATGTGAAAATGGGCGTTGGATTATCACTTGCTATAACTCAATATCTCAGCATCTGGTCTGAGGGAGCTGCACCTCTTTGTGGGTGCTCAAGATGCAGCTCAGTGTAAAAAGAACAAACACAGCTCAAATCAACTTGAAGCATAAATAAAGCCACCTAACAAAAAATGGGAGTTTTGGAATCTTTGTTGTTGTTCTTGCGCAATTGGGAATGTTATGTGTAAAAATGAGGATACGAACAATCTGTGAGTATGTGACAGCTGAGAGGCTGAATTGGTCTAAAATGTCTAAACTGGAGAAAAAGTATCCCCCAATCTGAAACATTTTCATCTGGAGACCAGTGTCCTCAACAGGGTTTCCTGCAAGGTAAGGGTGAGATGTTCTTCCAATGTGCAGTGGCAGCTGGGACAAGGCACATCATGGGAACCTTAGCCCGCACTGTGCCCTGGAAAACTGGCACTTTTGGGGCATGAGGAGAAACAGAGCTCGCTGGAGGTTCCTGCAGGTCTTGGAGCATCTGAAGGCTGTGGTCATGAGTGAGTCAGAATGATGTCTTGTACTCTTCCAGTGATAACCACTGTCAATGATTGCACAGGAATCAGGCAAGAATATAGTTAATATAATTGCACTGGGGTATCATTAAAGATGTGACCAAAAGCCACAAGCCCCAAACCTTCAGATTTAAGGATTTTTCCATGTTAGCACTGCAGTAAGAATGATCAGCACAGATGACTGTGCAGGGTAGGGACTCCCATGGGTCTGCCCTGAGTGTGTCAGAGGTACAATTCTCATCTTGTGAAATCACTTGTCGAAAAATACTCGGTATGGCACCGATGCTCTTGGATCATACAGAGCTATTCAATACTGCATAAAGCCATAACAGCCTGTGGGACTGTCACATGGCTTTTAAAAAATGTGGTGCCTTTTTTTTTTTTTTAACCCAAACATTCCTTGGGCTAATCAAAATATTGAGAAGATAAAAACACTGATTGTACTTCAGTTGTCATCGCTTGGCCTTGGCTCTCCTCCTGCCAGCCTTGCTGTAATCCTGGTGGTAGTGAGCAGAAGCAGGGCAGCTACAGGAGGCAGGCTTGGCAGCAAGAGGCACAAGTGTCCTCCAGGTTTGCCAAAGTCTGACCATACCTAGTGGCTGTCAGTGGATCCTGGCTTTGAAGAAAAGTGGAAACTTGGCACATGAGTTCTGTATTTCAGAGCTTAATAGTACCAGTCGACAGCCAGAACAAGACTGAAGGCTCGTAATGCGAAACAGTCTGAGTGACAGTCTGGTTTAAAACACACACATGGATCTGCCGCTGAGCTCTGGGTAATGCAAGTTCTCCCTTGCTTTATGAAACTGAACCAAAAGACATCTTTAATCCAGATGAGATGGGCCCGTACTGGTGCGCATCTCCTTGTGGCACATTAATGCATGGAGCTGTTGTGCAAAGCTAGGGAGGGACAGAGCAGTGCCGCTCTCAGCTGCAAGCGGGTGGCAGCAAGGAACCAAAGCCTCTTCCCGCTGGAAAAAGTTGGTGTAAAAGTGGCACTTGGGAATGGCACTGCTGCCTGTGTGGCTGTCTGGGGCAGCGAGACAGGAGTGGGCACACACATGCTCTGGAGATGTCTCTTTAAATTCACAAGCATTCTTCAGTCAGCAGATGACTTCATTGATGAGTCCAGATGGCTGAATCAAGACCTGTAGGGAAAATGGATTTAAAAGCAAAGGGAAAGTTCTCTTTTCCCAGCTGGGTGGACACTTGCTCAAGCAGCCACCATTTAGTCCCTGGAAGATGAAGTCAGGGTTCACCAGGAGGAGGAGATCCATAGCTGCCTGAGGACTGCTCCTGGGATGTGGTTGTGGGCACTCAACTGGGAGGTGGATCAGCAAGTGGGTCTGACAGTGGTGCTGGGATGAGAGAGGTGTGTTCCTGTGATAGCTGTGATACAGGGAGCTGTGATAGCTCCCTGTAAAGGTTCACAGCTCAAACCTCACTCCTCCACCTCCAGCTTTTACCTTCCATCTCTCTTCCCTCCAGAGCAGCAGACTCAGCTCCTGTGTGCTCCCAGCTTCTTGCCAGTGCCAGGGGAAATAGCAAGAGCCACTGGGAAAAGAGCCCAAGCTCTTTGATGACCACCATAGTGCCTGGTCAGGTGGTGTAGCTCAGCTCATGTGATGGCAGTCAGTAAAATATGGGAAGTCCTCTAATACCCTGCCTCTCGCACACCTCACAGATCCCACGTTCCTCATTGCACAGCTTCAAGAGCGAGTAGTGGCCATCCATGTTGCAGCCTCCACCATGGGATGAGGACTCTCTCCTGGGAGGTGTTTCAGGAGCCTCTTGGCTACAGCTATGACACTGCCAGAAGAAGGGCCCAGGGTCTCCCTTACACCAGCCTGCCAACAAAAATGCCACTGTACCACCTTCAGTGCTCCAGGCCAACAAACTTTGTCCAGGGCTGAATTTGTCATGTCCTTGCTGACATGTCCTGATGGTGATGCTCCTGTCTCCTGCCGTAGCCATCACAGCTGATCACCCCATGTACTGTCCACCACACTGCCTGGGGCCAACCCCTATTCATCACTGTGCAGGCACCTACACTTAGTGTTGAGTCCTGAAAACCAAAGTATTGCCTGACACACAGCACATTGCAGAGGCTGGGTGGTCCTAGTGACTGAAATGAACATTTCGGTTTGTTTCATTGATTGTACCTGGTCAAGTGTGAAAAATCCTCACTTTGGATGAGTGCCACCAGGTGACAACCTTCAAGGCCAACATGAAAATCCTGGATAAGAAGGGAAGAGAAAAAATCAGTATGATATAATATGAACCAACATAACTCGCTTTATATGCTTTATCTCAGAAGTGAGAAGGACCACTGGGTTTTATGTCACAGTATCAAGACTCACTGGGGTCCTATACTGAAGCAGTCCCAGCAAGAAAAAATTATTGTTTACCTGATTGTCCACTTTACCCCTTTACTGTCCATCCTGGTATTGCTCCAGGACTGTGAAGGCATCCTGTCTGTAAGATCTGACAGCTTTTCAGAGAAGCATTGCTGGTCCTCAGCCTGCACCCACTCCCGGGATGCTGTCGTTTCATCTTTAAGCCTGGGGGTTGCTTTAAATTTATCAGGGATGAAAACCTGGCTCCACTGAAGTCATTGGCAAAGCTCCCATTGACTTCAGAGGAGCCAGGATTTCACCCTAAGATGCTTTGTAGATTATTGGTGAATGGAAAGCATACGTCTGGCTTCTCCAGGGTTATTATTGTTGGTGGTGACCTCTGGTCTGGCAAGCATTGAGCAAGGCTGGGTTGAGACAGATGGTTAAAGCTTTCCCTACCTCTTCCCCTGCTTCCTCACAGGGGCTTTGCTTTATGGCTCATCATCTTGGATGCTGCTTATCGAGGAATACCTTCCCGTCGCCTGCCAGTGGAATTTAATGCCTGTTTGCCCACATTCCCCTTCCCCCAACGCCAGCAGATCAGCAGATAGGAGACAGAATGGCTGATTAGCTTTCTAGCTCCAACCTCTTAGCTATAAGCTGCAAATGCACACACAAGGGTCTTCTCAAATAAAAAAAAAAAATAAAAAAAAAAAAAAAAAAAAAAATCAACATTCCCTTGCAGGCAACCTAAGTCTTTCTGTGACTCATGGTTCCTTTATCTCAATAAATTACTGCTTGAATAGTAACCACCCTCTTTTTGAAAGAACTGATTAGCTTAGAGTTCTCAATTTTCCTGCTTCTCCTAGACTGGTGCTTTTCTTCCTGTCTACATATTTTGCCACCAGCTGGGGTCAAGATTTCTGAATTCTGCAGTGCCTGTGTGACAGGCTGGAAATTCAGCAGCCACTTTATTAAAAATTGAAGCCAAACCGGAAACATATAACAAGTCTGGATTATGGAATATGGAAATGGAGAAAACAGAAAAACCAGTCCAGTCCAGTTTCCCAACTGCTAGGTTGGGTTTTTTAATACCAAATTCTCTTTATTTTACACTCTGCCACATTTTCACTTTTCAATATGCTGCACATTTTTGTAGTGATGATGTGCAACTGTACTGGAGCATTTGCCGAGCTGTGGCAGTATGGGACTGTGGGAACCAGCATGCCAGGCAAGGTTTTTCAGAAGTGCCCAAAGACTCTGAATTCTGCTGACTTTCATGAGAGCTTGCCACAAGGCAAATTTGCTTCTTTGGAGAAATAGAGTGAAACCAGCAAACGCCTTTCCTCTGAAGAGAGTTTTAGCACTGCAGAAGTGCCTGGGCTGGGTGCAGTGAAGCTGAGTGTTTCAAACAGAGTAAAGGCTCCAACTCCAGATTGATTTACCATCGTTCCAGTGGTTTTCTGGCAGCAGTGACCCATGTGACAGAGATGGCCCCCTGGCCCAGAGCAGGGAGGGAGCCCCCTGTTTTGGCAGCAGTGAGCCATTAGATTGGCTCATCCACTAACTTGACTCAGCCAAATTTATCACTAAATTTAAATTATTACATAAAACAAATAAGGCTGCAGCTCACCCTGTGCGTACACAGGCTGTCTGTGGGTGCACAGCAGTACCCAAACAGGTCTGGTGGGAGCTAAATACAGAGGAAGGAGGTGATCCTGGCATAGCTGACAGCTGAAAAAGATGTAAATTATCCTAAGGTATTGTTTGACTAAGGCTTGAATTTCTTGATTGCTTCTGACAGGTCTTATCCTATGTCCAGCAGTGTAGCAGCCAGCATTTTTGAGAGTTTAAAAAAAATAGAGATAAACAGAGCAATTAATGCCTTCTGCACCTATGATTTTCAGCTCTTCACTTCTGCAGGGAAAATATCACATTATTGGCTTGCAATTGGCTTTTTTGAAGACTGCTTTTGTGACTTTGGAGATCAGAAACTTAATAATAATAATAATAATAATAGAAACATGAGGCCAATTCAGGCTGAAGGACAGCTCTGCAGCAGGAAAGGGAAAGGAGGATTTCATGGTGAATCCTGTGATGGTGGGTGAGATGAAGGCCTGTCTCCTAAAAGAAGTGCTTACCTGTGTCCATTGCAGGAGGGCCTTCATTCCCAGAGATGAAGAAAATAGACCTCATTTCTGAATGACTTCAGGTTTTAAGTGTCACCTTGTTTCATCTGCATGATTTAAACCACCTGTAGCACAGCCTGTGCAAAGGGACTTGAGCTCCTGCTAGTGAGTTGCTGCACTGGCACAGGTAAGGATCTGCCTAGTCTAGTTATACCTCCTGGAAGGGGGATCAAGGGGCTTTATTTTATTGGTTTTGCTCAGTCAGCTCCTCTGCTTGGTAGCCAACACTTGTGTTTCCTAATATCTTTGTGCAGTGCTTTGTCAAGTCAAAATTATGCCACATCAGTGAAACATTTGATTTTCTGCATATTTTAATATTCCAGTAATTAAATACTGAAGTGCTGAATTTCTAAAATTTCTCAGCCCAATTTTGAGCCAGTGCTTTAGGAACCAAACAGTACTAATGATAAACACTCTCTTCTATAAAGCAAAAGTTTCCAGATAAGCACTGCACACCACAAGCTGATGGAAGGAGGAAAAATGCCACAATCCTTCTCTAATGTTGTTAGAGAAGAACTTTGTTCAACAAAGGTGGCAGAAACATGGAGAGTGAGGGCAGGTTCTTTCCCTGCCATTTGCCTCTTTCTCTGAGGGCCATTGGTACACCAAATCAGAGCCTGATGACAAATGCTGTAATCCCTGCAGGGACATCTGAATGATCTGTGACTGGTCTTTTAAAACACACATTTTTCTGAAATACAGGAAAAAAGCTTTTATGGGAAGCAAATCTTTGTTCTGTAGGGATTGTGACAACGTGCCCAGTAAAGGCGTTTGGCTGTAAGGAAACACCAAGAATAGGCTCAGAGTTACTACAGCAGGTGAAGAAATAATTTAAACTAGCAAATGTGTTTAATGCTTTTTATTAAGTTGCTGAGGTGTCAAATTAATTCCTCCTGGACTAAGGATGGGCAGTTGAATTAGATGCTCCTTCCAGCAGGGCTGAAGTGCAGGCTGTTTCTGTGTCCTCCCTTAGTGCTGTGTTTCTCACAGCAGTGTCCATGTCTGCGATACCTCAGTACCTAAAATAATAATCACAATACTAAATAGTGAGGGACTCCCTGGGGAATGTCCCAGCTAGGAGAGGACAGGAATAACTGGGGAATGTGGAGGATGACTTTATGTCAAATAAGGCAACAGAGAAAGAAAACAGGATCTGGGACCTCTCATGTAAAGTATTTAATTCTAAGAAAACCATTCTCTGCTACCCGACTTCCAGTGTGCTGTCTGGCAAACAAATGTGCACATTGCTGGTGCTCTCAGGCACAGTTTGGATAGCAACAGCTTCACCTACTGTCCACAGTGGAATGGTGGAAGTCTGAGTGGGTCTGAATGAGATGGTCAGAGCACGGAGAGAAGCTGCAGAGAGCCTTTGCAAAAACCTGATTGGTGCATGCCAGTAAATAGCAGGTAGGGAGCACAGACACTCAGCAGGCGCTGGGGAAATTACACAAACATCTCTCCTGGTCCTGCCGGAGCAGACGTTCTTGGCAAAGTGCTGTGGTTGGATGGAGCCACTGGTCTGGGGTGGCTGGAGGTTCCCCTCTACGCGGCTGTAATGGTGCCTTTACAGCCGTGCTCAGCACTCCGAGAGAGGGAGAGAGGGAGGGAGAATGGTTTGAATGTGTAGCACTTTGGTACCTGCAACTGAGGAAATCGCTGCAGATCAAAGTACGTGTTTATTCAAGGCAGCTGGCCTGTCTGTAGAAGATTTTCACTCCTCTAGTACCCTGAAGACAAGAGCAAGTGTGAAACACAACGGCATAGAAAAAACAATACCTGGAGCTCCACCTTGCTGACAGAGACAGTTACTTGCTGCTAATGAGCAAGATTTTTCTTCTCTGTTCATTAGTAACATCCTTGTGCAGTTGGAATTGGCTTCAGGAGGTGATGCAATGCTACACAAATCCTCATGGGAGGGTTTGAAACACTGGTACAGAAAAGGGACACACATCACTGTAAACAGCACAGCCCCCTCTGATCAAGCCTTTATAAAGTTGCTCATTTTATGCAGCTATATCACGCAACAGTTTATACATTTCCAGTGAATTTTCTTATACATAATGTCATTCTTTCAAAATGTGACACGTGTGGGCTTATTGTTGCTGTTGAAGCTGCTGGTGTTTTTTTCTGGATAGCCAACCAGTCTGTCCAGCTGGCAGAGCAGTTGGGCCGGCTTCTTGCAGTTTTAGTTCCAGAGTCACCTTTTCACAAGATTAAAAACTCTGAGGCAGATTCTAGCCCTAGATCCACAAAGCAGGTTGTTGATAAGATTGTTGGCTCAAGAAAATAGGAAATTTGTGGCTGGCCCCCCAAAAAAGGAAATTCTTTTCCATGATTTACAAATAAATGAACTTCAGTGCTGGCAGGATGAGACCCTGTGTATGAAGAATGTTTTTACTGTATATGGAGATATATACAGTATGAGACATATAAGTAGAGAGATCTTTTTTAAACAAGAAACTACTTGAAACAGAATGCAAAAGGGAGAGAAGGAGGCCGGGAAGGCAAATGAACCCTTTTTTGACTTCTGGTTCTTAAGTAGCTTTTTAGTAGATCCCCAGGGGAGTTCTTCTGTAAAATGCTACAATTTACAAGTGGGTTTAACTACAACATGTTGCTTTTCAACCACAGACAGACAGGAAAAGATCCAATTGACACCTGCATCAGAGAACAAATGGGACACAAAAGATGAAACTCATTTCAAAGGGTCTATTTGTTTGTCTCTTGTCGTGGATTAAACCAGGGGGGCTACTATTTCAGGATGGATTCTGCTCCTATTCCAGTCAATGGGAAAAAAAAGCCTATTTGAGTGAATAATGCAGAACCCGCCCCTTGGCAAAGAAAAGAGTTGGTCTTTGCTGAAGTTTTACTGACAATTCTGCAGTAAAGGGGGATATAGTACTTCTGAAATGCTCGATTTTGAAGCCAGATGTTTGAAATTTGAATATTCACATTTGCAGAACTTTAAACAGACCGATGAAAGTTTACTGAAAAACAATTGGGAATACAAGAATTTTTTTTAAGAATGCAAAGTACCACAGTGCTTTTTAAAAATAGGTTTTCAATTATTTGATTCAAGTCTAACTCAATTTAGAAAATTCTTCCTGTCTAAAGCAATTTCTTCCTGTCTAAAGCAATTTGTGTGTGTGTGTAAGAACAGAGAAAAATTGCTGAAATTATGCTTTTTAGAAATTCAAACCAAAGAAAAAAAAATTACTACCTCATTGCCAGTAGTTTCATTAAAGGACATAAAGAGATGCCAAAGCAAAAACTCCAAATCCTGAATATGCTTAACAGTTTGTGTGCAGGGGTTGTGTTTACAGAGCTCCCCTAAACACGTGCCCATTTTTGCACTTTCTGTTTTGGTCCCTGAGTGCGACTGAGGTCCTGAGCTGCTTGGCTGCAACCCAGCTCTGCCTGCCCAAAGCAAGAGGAAAAAAATCCCTGACACGAACATTTTGACAGCTCTTTGTTTCAAAGAGAACAGAACTTTGTTTTCTACTTGCTGTCCTTTGATTTTCGTGGATGTGGTGGTGGCCTGGTTTTCCAAATCCCTGTCCCTGCCAAGCAGCAAGCCAGGATTTGTCCTCACCTGCTTCTAAACCCCTGGAGCTGTGCCGAGTTTGGGCCACACTTAAGCTTTTGGCTGTGCATTTAATCGCTGGGGGGGCTGTGGGAGTTAGAGCCTGGACTGTAATCTGTTGTTCTGCTCTCATCGTGAATCTCACAATTGCTTTCTTTTTCCCTTAAAACCTTCAAACTTTGAGCTACTTAAGTGTACTGAATTAGTGGGATATTTTTTAAACTGGCATTGCTAGTGATGACATCTATAGAGGAAATGATGAAGTCAAAGGGGCTCCAAAGCAGAAGGCAAACACTGGTAGCTGCAGATTTTAACTCCCAGCTCTTCAGCTCTGGGCACTCCAGCTTCAACAAAGAGGCCTGAAAGCTGCATTTGGGAGTGTCACTCCTGGTGGCATTTGCTGCTGCAGAGCACCCAGAGTCTGGAGGCCACCCCTCAGAGGAGGCTGCAGAATCTGGACTCTGTAGACAACAGAGAAGCAGCTAAACCCCAAATGTGTCACAGAGCAGTAGCTCCAGCACACAGAAGGTGATGGTGCACAGGTGCTAACTCTGAATTTCCTGCCTTTTGTAGCAAGTATTGTGCCCCTTCCAACCACATTAAAATGCCATTAAGAAATAATTTAATGTTAAATGCTAGGTTTTGGCATGCATTTACTCACATGCTCGAAATCTGATTTCTGCCTTTTTAACTCCCAATTGCTCCTCGAGGCTAAAGGACACGAGGGTTTTACATCAGTTTAACTCTTCTAGTTTGAAACTGGTATGACTGGGGTGTAGCTGCCCCCTCCCTGCAGGTAGGGATGATGCAAACAATGTGCTTTCCAATCTGCAGGAATAATCAATACCAGTGTAAAGCACCTTTTGCTGTTAACCTTCCTTTCGTTAGGGATTTCACTAACTTAACAGTTTCAACTAAAAAAAACCCCATACCCTCCAACTGAAATAGAAAATGTATGTATAAACCAGATACAAGATATAAAAGGACTGGAAGGCATGGCCATTCCTGCTTAAAAATGCAATTAAAGACATTAGGTGTGAAGAGATCAATTGGATGTGTGTGAAATTCAAGCTGCTGATTGTAGACTCAAACAAAAATAACAATGGTTAAAGGTGCTGAGCCTGCAACCTGCCCCAAGAATCCCAAGCAAACTCACCTATGTTATATGACTCCCTGAAAAACTGATTATAACTGGACACCATCTTGGGAGGAAAATGAATCTGTAAATGTTTAAATTGTTCTGGTCTGTCTCCTTCTTGTGGTTATCAAACCTACAGTATCTTTGCAAATGAATTAAGTACGGCAGCTTTAATTCTGTCTCTAGGAAACACATGGCAATCCTTTCAGAAGAAGTAGGACTACAAACAGTTCTGCTTTGAGTTGAGCAGTGGTTTTATCTGTAATGGCATCTACTTATTGTAGAAATCAGTATCAAGTCAAATAGTTGATACAGTCCTTAAAGAAATAGAGGACTTGCAAGAATAACATAAAAAGATATTTGACACCTCTCCATTCCACTGACATTCTTTGATTGTTTCAGCAAAATACCAGACAACGGTTACCTGGGCTTGCACAGAGACTCCTCCTAGAGCTGATGACATGAACAGAACAATCAGGGCTGAAAGGGCAAAATTCTGCCAGTGACTGAAAATTATTTAAACAGAAAATTTTAAAAAAGTAGACTAATCAGAAAAATTCACACACACATATATGTATATATAAACCTAAGAAGTGATTGCTAAATTTAGCAGGCAACCCAAAACTGATAAAGCTAAACAAAGCTGAAGGAAAGTAGGAACTTTCCCATGTGAGGAGGGACCTAGAAGAAAAGGATGGAAGGGAGCAGACATACAAGTGGATTGAAAAGTAAAACAGCAACTGGTTTGCACAAAGGGAAATTACCTCTTCCATCCTATTGGACAAAGAGAATGCAGCATCATTAATTGACATAAATTCTGGAAGCAAAAAGGACCATACTTTAAAATAAATAATGCCTAACACTGTAGAAATGAGTAGTGGGATTCAGACAGAAAAGCTTTGAAACCAGAACAAAAAATTTCTCAGCAAATCTAAGCATTCCTATGTGACCAAAATCTCTCCCTTGTATAGCATAATATTAGCCAAATCAGTGGTGTTCCATCTGGTTTTTAATGTGGAATGCTGCATTTGTTTCACATGGATCCCTGTGCAGTTCCTGAGCCTACTGATATTACTTTTGCTTTCTTCAGCTGCCTGTTGCTGCCCCACAGATTCATAAACTACAGGCTGAAAATCTCCTTTCTAAAGGATTTCAACCCTTGGAGCTCAGGACACAGTCATCTCAAGACCAATTAAAAAAACTACTGATGGGAATGGAAAGAGTCTGCATTGGACTTAATTATCTAGGGCAAGGAGAAAACATCCCTTTCATCCAGGAATTGTGCAATTGGCTATTATGGGCTACAGTCTCTGCTTTAAAATGAGTGACAAAACTCATATTGAAACAAACAGAAGAAGGATTTGACCCATGAGGGTTCAGACATTTTGAAGCATCTGATTTGCTGATCGCTGACAAAAAAGAACATGGGAAAAACAATTCAGTACTTAGACAATATACTTGCAACAACTGATAAGCCTTTCTTTCCCCCAAAAAACCCAAACTAAGCAAGAAACCTGAGCTGATGTCTCCACAGTGCACATGTGTCTTTATGAGAGTGAGTTTGCTTGTTGCCCAAGTGGAAGTCCAGGCCATGCAGAGAAAATAAATTTTGTATGTAATTTGGGGGTTTCCTTGAGCTCAGGAATGTGTTTATTTATATATTATTTAATAGAGGAACAGTATAGGAAATAATCAGCAGTCAAAAGACTGGTCAAGGCTATCATGACAAATAAAGAAACCAGGCTAAAAGACCAATGTGTTAGGCTGACAAACTGGATTTTAAATTAAGTTTTATCTGGAATGAGTTTCTAAAGCTATTTTTAGCCTCAACCATGTGAGAAGCACATGGCTCCATAAATACATTCCCCTCAAGAATAAGTTAATGGGTGTGGGGTGTGTGGAAGGAAACAACCTAAACAATTCATTTAAAGTTAATAACTGAGTCAAGAACTTTATAGCTTTGTTTTTTAAGCATTTGTCATTAAAGTGTGATTCACTTTTGCAATTACATCTATTCACAGACCAGCAGTGCATGGTTCAGTGGGCCGATGGGAGGGCTCGAGTGGGCCTCTCTCAGCCTCCCTGGGCCTCCCTGGAGCTCAGCAAGAGGGGAATTGCTCAGCATTTTGGTGCAGCTGTGGTAGGCTCTGGCTCTGAAACACTCCACAAAGGAACCTGCCTTTTCCTCTGCTCTTACAGAGAGATCTCTGGGAGAATCAGCCTACGTGAAACCCTCCAGGCATCGTTTTGGAAAACTGCACGTAAGCATAACAGTAAAGAAAAGAATAGTCACAAAATAATGCCCAGACATTTTCACCAAATAATCAGGGAGGGACCCACTGAATGCCCTAAACACAGTTGGTCTTCCAGCAGAAGAGAGCACTTCCAAGAGAAAGGATTTGTGCAACAGAGTCTGTTTTCCCAGCTACATCAGCAGACCTCACATAAAGGCTGTAGCTCCTCTACAAACCTCCTCTCTTCTGGGTAGAGATAAAGATGACAAAGGACTTGTGCAATTAAAGAGTATCATTATGTCCTAAGTCTTCAAGCAGTTCAGTCAGGAGATGCTCCTTAGCTTTAGAAAACAAAATAAAGAGGCAAAAAATAGAGAGAGATAATTGGGACTATAGGGCTTGTTTATTCTGGTTCATCCCCTGACCCAAGAGGTCACAGGCCAGTTGCTTTGGTGCTGCAGCTCCCTGGGTCTGTTGATGAGTAAATCCAGTCCTGGTATGAGAGCAGACATGGAGGACTTGGCTGCTTCTTCATTTAGCTTGTTTTGTTAAGTCATTATAGACATCAAATTGCTGTTGTCATGGTGAATTTGGTTCCCAGTCCGGAGGTGACCCTCTGAGGGATCTCCAAGACCATCTGTGGCCAACAAGGTCATGGAATAAGAGCAGCTGGATCTCTGTGCTGATGAAGGATCTGGAGGAGTTAGCTGTCTGTTCCAGTTTTGCAGATTTATTATTTATTTTTGTTATGTTGGATGGGAGATGTAAAGGTTTCTCCCTCAGTTTTCATGACTGCTTTGTTACGTGGGATTTTCTCTGGTACATGATCCACATAAAGGTTAACGTAAATGCAGAAATCCAGAAAAGAGACTCCATTAGCTGAAGTGGCAATGAACTATAGTTTTTGGCATGCTGAAGCCTGGGTTTCACCTCCCTGCTCTATACGTTCGTGTGTGTATCTCTGACTATGGACTTAATTTTCTTAAACTGTACAGAGAAGTTTGTCTTTGGTTACTTCTACTGTAGACTACTGGCTTTGCCTCTTTTCAATCTACAGATCAAAGACATTATGTAAAAACAGTGCAATTATGACTAAAATAAACACTTTAAACTCTGAAACTGTGATTTCATCCAGATTTTTTTCCCCCTAGGTTTGTATTAACACTCATGTGACTCAATCAGCATTGGTAGCAATCCCCTGCTGATCCATCATTTGTACCCGGAAGACTTAACTGGTGCAACTTGTATTTTATTTCCTTTTTCCAGCCTGTCAGAAGTACATGCCCTTATGAAATGTACATGTGATACTTAGAAATCAAAAGAACAGCTAATTAATTACATCCCACCTCCTCATATGGAAAATGGATCTAAACTAGCATCTAAAACACAATGTGTTTGCTTTAAATAGCCAAATGCTGAAGGATCAGAGAGATCTGTGGGGAATTTTTGGCACCATATGAAGATTCTTTCAGCCCTCGAATCCCCCACCCTTGAATTCTGTGGTGGGTTAGTAGGGAAAGGATATAAAAATGTGGAATTTTTTTAAAAGGCTTTTCTCTTTGTTTTCTATTCTCTTTGGCTGCACTCTTATATTTTAATACCGTATAATAGTAAGGAACAAGGAGGGTTGTTCAAAAATATTTTTTAATCTTTATTAGAAACAGAACTGCCTTTTGATGCTGCTGGACCACATTTACCTACAAAGCCCTAAAATGGCTGAAAGAACTGCAACCATAGCTTCTACTTAGGGGTTTTGAGGGGTGCCCACACAGTCTGAATGACTGCTGGCAGTGGGGAGTACCAGGCTCTCACTAAGTTTGTACGTGGTGCTGACCACTTCAGTATCGAGGCATTTCCCTGGGGTCCAAAATTAGATACCAGCGTTGCTCTTTTGCTTTGGAAACAAAAAAGATGCTTTGCTTAGGCCTGACTTTTTTCCACTTAACCCCCCTGTCATTAAGGCATATTTGACTTTAATTTACCGTAATGGGACAGTCTGATGAATTTAAGGGTTTTGGTGAATGAGGAGGGGATTGCTTATGTATTAATAGCTATGAAGAGGAACAACAGTGAGAAATGGAGTGAACTTCAGTCTCAGCTGTGGTGGGAGTTAGTTCTCTTTCCTCCAAGAGCAGATGTACATTTGGGCTTCTTTATGACTCTATACCTTGCCCTTTCAGACTTCATTCTACGGCCTGCAGCAGAAAAGGAAATCTGAAAGTCCGAAAAAATCTTCTGGAAGGAATAAGAAAGGTACAGGGAATATGAGGGTTTATGATAGAAGGTTTCATAATCCAAAAGTATGAAGGCTGCCCCATCCTATTCCAGTAGTGGAGGTGGATGCCTGTTTGCTTTTCCTTCCTCCCACATGCTGTACAATTCCAGCATCTATTGCCATTTGCACAAATGAACAACAGAGCCTCCTATCACTGGAATTTACAGATTTCTTCCACCTGCAGTCATTTCTATTTCTTGCCCAGTTTGTAAAGCATAATCCAACCTCCAATTTCCATGCCATGGACAAGATCTCACATTTCCATAAAAAAGAAGTAAAACTTGCTACTAATACTTATTCAAACTGATCAGATGATCCCAGTGCCTCACTTAGGCACACAGGCACAGCTCCTGCAAATTGAACTGCTGGCATCATCTCATATCCCATATGGAATGTAACATCAGACTATTAGGAACATTAATGTAAACTAACAGTCATATTTAAAAACAAGTAAACAAGAATTAAAGAAAATTATAAAAATTAGAAATGTGCGATTTTACAGGGAGGAGAATGTGAATATTCACATACAAAAAAAAAAAAAAGGGTAGTATGAAAAGAACAGCAATTTGCCTTGTATAACACATGAAAATGTCTGGGCTTCTCCGTTCTTATTTTTGATCTTGAAAAAACATTCTCAGATGATTATAGAGAAAAAAAATCACTAATATAGAGTAAAAACTCCGTTTTAAAATCCCATTAAACATTGTCATTAGACCATATGCATGCTACCTCACGATCTTTGATGAAGTTACAGTAGAATTTTTTTTCTCCTAAAGAATAGGGAAAATGCAACTCCAGTAAATACTATGTTCCTACCAAAATAAATAGATCAACAGCATGTCACCCTGAATTATCTTGAGAAAAATATCCAGCAGAAATTACAGCAACATCACTGATACGCAGACCAAGTATCTTAAACCAGTCAAAGTATCTATTATTGCTTGTTTTTATCTTTCTCTAAAGGGAAGCTATTTTTGACCTCTAAGGGAGGTCAACAACTTAATTATTGTACTCAAGACAAAGCTACTCTGTGCACAGGAAATGAAAGCTAAAGAGAAGCACTTTGAGAAGAAAGACATTTTACTCTCTTAAATAAATGAGACCTCAAAAATTCAATATTGTTTTCATCCTGGCCAAGCCTTCTGGCTGGATGCTAAGTGATGTTCATTGGGTAAAGACAGGAAATCCAGGAGCCTTCCTGCCTTTGCAAGACAAGAGTCGTAGCAGGGCAAATCTGCTTGGAAGACAGTAAAAGAAAAAAGTCCATACAGGGAGGGGTCTCACAATCACAGTCTTTCGTTAGAAAGCCAAATCCGCTTGCTTGAGAAATGAAGACATTGAGGTATTTTGATTAAAAAAACCCCTTCACTTTCAATTCTTGGACACTGCTTAGAAGTGGATAGCTTGGCTCTCCTAGAAGGTTGCAACTGAAAGAACAAGGAATAGGCAGGAGCAGTCAGGCTCTGTGACTTGCCCCTTTCTGACAGAGCCCCTAACATTAATCTTAAACACACCAAAACAGAAAGAAATACAACAACCAGGCAAAAAGGGATGTGTCACCCTCACACATGATAAGCAGTGCTCTGGTGCTGAGCTCTCTAACCAGTACTGCTCTGTCAGTTTGTGCCTCTGTCCTTACCTTTGCTGTCACACACAGGAGCTATGAGAGGTTTGGTTGAACTTGGAGGTCCCTTCAGTAAAAATGCTGTGCTTTTATTCAGGTCTGAGCTGACTTGTGCTCCTCAGGCCAGAAGGAAAGACAGGTTGTTGCTCACAGAAAGCAAGGAAAGGTACAGCAGGAATGTGCAGCATTAGGACTACAGAGGGAATCCAGCTTCACCAAAAAGCTCAGAAAAGGGATGCTATTCACTAGTGCTGGAAAGACATGAATCTTTTAACAAGGAAGGGCTGGCAAACACTGTAAATTATCAGCCACAAGCCTTTTCCAGAGAGGAAAATATGGCATTTGATTAGTGCTAAGACTGCAGCCCTGCTCTGGGTATGGGAGTGGGTGTCTGCTTTACTGCCAACCACATGAACATTCAGCTAAAAACTATCTTGGAGTGCTCCTAGTGAGAGGAACATGGGCAAGTGCACTACCTCTTTCTAGAGCTTGACAACACATCTTTTCAGTATTTGTACCAACAAGCAAGAACCTCCATAGAAATGGCTGGATTGTCACCAGTGCAGCGTTGCAGCTTCTCCTGTGGTTAATGTGCTTCTGGAGAAGTCCAAGAGGGTAAGGAAATCCCTTACCTACCTGTCATATATCCCCAACTGTGGGGCTGGCTGATGTTCATTTTTGGCAGTTTACCTGCTCATTGATGACTTTATGGGATGTTTTCCAAGAGCATCCCAGTGATTTACAGATTGTGTTGCATTTTCAGAAGATGCATAGAACTTGGGAGATGGTATTAATTAGTAATGCAAATGTCAAATAATTAAGGTAGGGGACCTGCGGGAAAATTGAACAGTCATGTGATGAGAAGCTATCCTAATCCCCATTCACAAGGAAAATTACTTTAGTTTGAACAGATAACTTAATCCTGGCATTTTTTACCATTTGAATACCTGAGAAATACTTTCTTACCTAAAAGGAAGAACCATATCAACTGCTCAGTCTTGCAGGGTTTATGAGCTTCAAGAATGCAAGAGTGACCCTTTCCAATCAAACATCACCGTTTATCCATCGGATCTTTAGTGATGTTTTGACTTTGATTTCCACAGGGCCTTGTTTCTTCTCTTAATATTGGCAGAGCTGCCCTAAAACTTGGTCTCTTGTCAGGTAATTGGTGTGATAACTGCAACCTTCACTACAGATGATAAGGCATTTCAGAGGGAGAAGAAACATTTAAGTTTCAAGTTCAAAATCAGATACTTCTGCCTTTTTCCAGCTTGTGGGCAAATGGGGAAAAATTGTCCTAAGCAGGCAAATTTTCACTGAAGTCTACACAGTGCTTGAGAACAGAGTGGTCTGACTAATGAGAACAACTGATTACAGGGATTTAACACAAACAGATTTTAGGAGGTCTGAGATTGGATTTAATCTGTTCTTGTGCATGCACTGACGAAGCCCATAGCCCGTATCTGGGCCAAGGCTGTCACAGTCACTGCTTCCAGGATGTAAACTGTCATCTGCACTCTTTGTTCTCAGATGTATGACCTCGCATTTTGCTGGTTTAAAACACATGTTCAGAGGAGTCCACTTTGCCAAGTGTTGCAGTTTGCCTCACAGACTTGACCTGTCTTGTTTATTTACCACTGTGGCTATCTGCAACTTTTCCAGCAGCTGATATCTTTATTTTTTTCTTCCAAATCCTTGATAACAATAATGAATAGCTTGGGGGCAAGAACAAATCATTGCAGGACCTTGATAAAAATACCCTCCTGATACCTTTCTGTTATATCAATTTACTCACTTAATATGTGCTGCATCTTGGGTAGTGACATGTAAAAATTATTTTGTACCTCTATTTTTATGATCAAAACTATAATGACTGGTATCATTTATGTCACGATCTCTTGAACTTAATGCTAGCTCCTTTGTGCACCTGATTTTCTTGCAGTTGTCAGAACTGACATCAGGTTCACTGGCTTGTACTTCCTTGGGGAGCCTGGGAGAAAGAGGTCACCTCCTTCATCCTTCTAAAATAGTGAAGCATTTGCTCAGTTCTAGTTCTCTGGAATTTCCCATATACCTTATGAGGTAAGAAGGTCCCCGAGAAATGTTGATATAAAGTAGAGAGTGCTATAGACAAGAGACAAAAATCTCATCCTTGAGGCTTGGACACAATGTTGTAACACTTGGCTTCAGCCAGATGAGGATGGAAATGGATAATATTTTTTTCTGTGGATTAGTAATCTGTCCTGGTTTTGAAACTGATGTACTCAGGCTCCTTAAAGGTACACTTGATTTCTGCAATTTAAGTCCATCTAAAATCTCGAATGGCAAATTGCTGAGTGGTGCTGACTTCAGCAGAAGCACGATGTGGCTGGATTGCCAAGCGCTGCCTGGTTACAGTAAATTTCCTGCATTTCCACCAAACTCTGCCCCAGCTTGTAAACAGCAACACAACTGACCTGAATTGCAGGATTTTATGAAACCTGCTAAAGAAGGCAGTTTTACCTGGTTTTGAGTTTCATTAAGAAAGCTTTGCTCCAGCTTCAACCATTTTTAAGGATACCAGGCATCGCCTGTTAAAACTGGAGACAATGATCCATCCTTTATGAGAACACCACTGCATGGAGACATCACTAGGAGAAAGTCTTGGACAGCAGACATGTTTCTCTAACTTTCTGTCAACCTAATTTTAAAGGCTAACCTTTAAAATTATTTTACCTAATTTTACCACAGAAAAGGAATTGTCTCCTGTTTTGCACCTGGATATTTTAAGGCTGTGCATACATGGAACCATTTTAATGGGACAGGAGAGTGGCACTGAAGTCACAGAGTGCCTCTGAAGGCAGATAAACAGATAGCAAAAAAGTGAGTTCCTAGGCAGTGAGGAGCAGCAGTCAGTAGATAGAGCTCTGAAAAACAGCACGAAGCATGCCCTGCAGTACATGCAGCTATGTCCAGTTGACATTTCTCCCATAAACACCAGACAGAAATTTATGCTACTGAAAATTGAGCCTGTCTTTGACATTAAAATTATCTGAAATAAAATCCTAAATTGTGAAGGAAAAAGTGTACTTAAACATTTATATCAAATTAGGACAAATCTAGCAAGAGAGAGCTTTTTGGCTAATGATCCATCTTTAAGAGACTCCCCATAGATTTTCAGAAAACACATAGATTCAGCTGCTTTAGCTCATTCTTGTGATGGGGAGGAAGAAAAGAAAAAATACTTTGCTAGGAGTTAGAGATCCCTCTTGCCGTTTTGTGTTTTCTTTTTGTTAGGGTGCCTCCTATCCGTTTGCTCAGGATATTATTGTCTTTTCATCAGGAAGTATGGTTTTCACAGATATTCTGTTTACATGGGCACAGGGTCAATCTCTGCATTTTCTTCCACCACTACGCACAACAGAAAGAAAACAAAATTGCAAAATCAGGGAAGAGCTTTCCCCACTACTTTTAGGGCTGATCCAATATCAGCAATCCTCTTTCAAGAATAACTCCCACTATCAACACCACTGATGTAGAACTGGTCTTTATTCTTCATTAAGCATCCAGAGGGCCCGATATGCTGCAGGAGTGTGTTAGGGTAGAGGAAGCTGAGCTCAGAGAGAAAGAGCTCCTTTTGATCCACAGTTCCTTGCAGTTCTTGTGGACTCTGAAGGTTGGTTTCCCCAGATGAGATTCCTAAGCTGGAGAGGCAGTACCAGGTCCACATCTTCATTTTCACACCTATTTCTTTAAAGATTTATTTAGGAGGTCAAGATCTTTGATTGATGCCTTTATGTAAATCAGGGGTACTCCTGTTCAGTGATTATCCATTGCAATATCAAATTGACCAAAGGTTTGGTGAACAAGAGTTTGTGAGGCATCCCAGTAGTTTAGAGAGGGATGGAGAGCTCCAGCTGTTACAATTTGCTATAAATAAATTTATGATTTAAAAGGTTCCTTCTAATCCTTATATGGCATTTCAGGACATATCCTATATCCACTTAAACTTTTCCATTGATATTGCTCAGAACTGGACTGAACAGTGATGCAATAATTCAACCAGACCACTTTGATTCTTGGCATTTCATACAACACAAATTTGGGAGCACCAGATATGACACACAGCAAGTGCAATCCAGCAGTGGCCAGGCAGGGACAGCCAGCCTCTCTCTCAAAAATGACAGCAGTGGTATCCCAACTGCACTTTCCCTCAGGTATGTTATTAGATCAGAAGTAGGAACCCCCTGTAACAACTGCCTGGTTCAGCTAATTTAATTGTAATCACACCCCACATCTTCTCTGACCTAATTGGGTGCAAGCTGTCAGCAAAAATGTGCTGGCTCCCTCTGGCAGTATTAATTCTGTAAGTCATACAGATATTATTTCAAAAAGATGGAAACAGGTTAAAAAGAACATTTCTTTTGTCTCCATTAATAACAAAGGGTGGAATTTAATGTTATCTTGATGCATTTGCTGCCAGAAGAATTTCTTCTAAAGTACAAAAAGCCATTAAAAATCAATGTGTTTCATTGACATAGGCCAGAGAACATTAAGAGGCTTTGCCATGTCTGTAGAGACATGGGCAAATGCATCAATTTCTGTCCTTAGCCCACATCCTGGGCTGCAGCAAAAAAGCTCTGCAATTTATACCAGACATTGGAAAATATGGATATTTTCTCTACTACTCAGCTCTGAGAAAGGATAATTATTATAAGCAAAACCAGATGAAAATCTGAGAATATTTTATGATCCACTTTCATTAAACACCCCCTCTAAAAAACAAAAACAAAAACCAAACGAAAACAAAACAAAAATTTCCATTAGCCTTAGAACAATGGGGCCAAATTCACACTTGGGGTAACATGACTGACATCAGTAGAGTAGTACAATTAATTTGGCCCATGGGATCTACTTGAAAATATAACATGCAGTCACAAGGATGATAGCCAGATTCTGTGGAGAAAATCTTTCTATACCGACTAATTTGGCTTTAAAAAGACAACGCAGCTGTACAAGCAGCAATCCAGTGGGCTGGATCTTCAAGTGCAACTCTGCTCACATCTGTACAATAAAGTTCAGTTATAACCATATGAGAATTTGGCCAAGTGCCTTTTCCAGACCAAATGGGAGATCAGAATATAAGTATTATTAGGCACCAAAATGATACTTGCATGACATTCATAAAAACAAAGTGAAAGATACTGGGAGGTAGAATTCAAGAACGACCAGGTAGCCAAAGATCTAAGTGAAATGCTGATATCCCTTGCTAATCCTTTCTTATCCTGTCTCCTCTCTCTCCCACCAAGTAGTCTCCTGAAGCATGTTAAGCTGCAGGGAGGATAAGAAAAAAAAGCAGAATGGTCTTTGGCTGTTTCTGTCGTCATTTATTTATTTTTAAACAAAAAATTCTTGTCCCTTGCAGTGATGATGTTTTAATGAATCCATCAATCACTGCAAACTCCAAACTAGAATCCTACATAAAAGAGACTTATTTGTAATACGTGACCTAAGCTCATACCTAGCGAAATTAGTTCTCAGGGAGACAATGGAGGTCTTTCATTGCTGTCTCCATGGAATCGTAGATGATTAAGCTGGACAGGGCCTTGTGGGTCCTCAAATCCAGCCCCATACACCTAGCATCACTTTATCCCTGCCTTGTTCCCCTGAGTGTGTTATCTAATCCTTTGCTGACTGATTGTGACCCACCCTACACCTTCTCTTCCATGGGAAAATTTCCATTGTGTGTTGCCTAAGCAAGCTCTTGATCCTAGAGGATTGATACTCCTCTAGGTCTTCAGTTCCCCTGTATCGATGGAAGTTTTAGTGTGTTTGGATCCAGGCTATCTCCCCTCAATTATTTTAAGTCTTTCCAAAATTGCCTTTTATTTTTCCTGTTTTCTCACCCATATGCTGTGTACATGTCAGTGCTGCAGGCTGTGTTTCATCACACCTCTGCCACCATGCTGGGCTCCTGAGGGCACATTCATAGTCAAATCTTTGACTTCATTTTGTTGCTGCCATAGGCAGTAAACTTCACTAAGTCATGACTCAATTTTTTGCTTCTTTTTTTATGGCTAGCAGACCCATTACAATTTGCTTTCATTTCATTTGCACCATTTCTCTCAGGTAGATGTTTCAGAGCTCTCACTTGGTGCTTTCTTACCACAGCATTGTTTTCTGCTTGCCCTGTGCCTACAAGATCTGAGCTTACTTCTTAGCGCAGACTGAGAGGACTACGTAAGTTGTGAGGTCAAGAAGATTCTCCCTGCCCACTCTTCTTCCCCAGGACTCTCCTCAATGCCATCACTGAGATGCAAATCCGTAAGATGATCATGAAATTAAAATCTGACTTAGAGAAGACCCTGACTCCACATTCAAAACTTCTGAGCTCTCCACTCTTCAGTGACTGCTGTTTTGGCTGCTGGTGATTTAACCATAGGTAGATGAGAAACATACTCAGCGTGCTGCATCCATGGGCAACTCCACGGACAAATACTCCTGCTGGCTTCAGAAGTATCAAAGAAAGCAGTTGCTGCTCCCTCGTGGTCATCAGCATCATCTCTGTTTTGAAAGTTACCATCACCTAAACTTTGCAGCAATTTACAATCTTGTATCTCCTGTCTGCCTACTGAGGTGCTTTTATCCATAGCTTGGTTAAGTCAAAGCAAACCAAGGTAATGGAGATTTATTATTGAAATGGCTTAAGCCAAGCCATGTCTGCAGCCTCATGGGATGACTTGACAAGACTCAGACTAGGAGATTGTTACAAACAGTAGTTTCTGAAGCAACTAGGTAATCCTGAACTCAGTGATTCTCCTTTGTCCTTTTGCACTTTCCTTTTTACCATTTGGTAAAGTGTTTTTACTGACTACATCTCCTGTCAGTACTGTCTAGCATGACTGTGCAGCCATTTCAAAAACTAGGTGGCCTCTTAATTTTTAAAGAACAGATAGAGACCAGAACACTTGTATTGTATACAAAGCTTAGATGTCATCACACAGCTGAACTCCTTCTGTGTTCACCATGGATGGCATCATACAGCAAATCTGCAATTATAAAGTGAATGGCAATTCCAAAACCTTTAGGGAAAAAACCCCATCTTCATGTATTGGGACCAGCACAGAATGAATACTTTGTTGCCAGTATTCCTTTCTTCTTTTGGGGTCCATTGTCACTTGCTATATTCACCACCAGAATATTCCTTTACCCATCTGTTAAAACCCAGCATGAAAATCAGATAGGGCTCTTGTGCCTGTTTCTCACTGTTTTACACTTGAAAGCTGGCTTTACTCACTGCAGTTTTCAATCCTGGAAGGCAAGTATCACAAGTACCCAAATGGAGCCTGCCTCAGAGGAATCAGCTTTAGCTGCTTGCCTCTCAGCAGCTTCCTTCACAGGGCTAGTTCTGAGGAAATATAACTTTTTTATTAGCTTATCATTTTCCATTGGGACTGGAAGAGTTTTGTGGAAGAAAATCCCAGAGCATCTGTAACTTAAAGCACTGTCTTCTCTCTGCTGGGGTTGTTCTTCACCTGTTTCCACAGTATCACTTGTCCTGAATAGAAGACAATCCTTAATTCCACCAGTTTTCCTTATTTTCTTTGCCCTTGGGTCACATCTAACATTCCTATTCATGGAAGAACAAGACATCTCTCTGCTTTTTGGCTCCACATTGTTCCTCCCATGTTCCAAACCACCAAGGAACCTGTCTGCTGCCATGGACACCCCTGTCCATGGACACCACTGGTGTGGTGGGATCTTTTCTCCCTCTTGTGTGAAAATGTCTGTCTTTTATTTCCTCCTTCATTCTCCGCTGTGGAGTCTCAGTCCTGGCTGTCTCCACTGTCATGTCATTTGGTCTTTGGGGGGTTGTTTCCCTTTCTTTCTTCTTTGCCTCTGAATTGTCTTCCTTCTCTAGCTGAATAAATTTGTTGCTCAGCTTCATCTCTCCCACACTAGCTAATTTCACCCTCTCTCCTGCCCTTGGCTAAAGTTGTCCCATGGATATCCCTTTCCATCTTTTTGTTCTCAAGACCATATTCTTATTGAGGAGTTGAGTGCTAGTGTTGCTTCTGCTCTCTCCTCAGGGTGTTCCTCAATCACATCTTTGAATTTCTGTCTGAATTTCAAGTTATGTCCACCTGTCTTTTTTGCAATGGCGTCATTTTGCCCATGAGTGTGGTCAAACTATGTTCTATATTTATATACCTTCCATCTTGTGCCATACCACCCTGATGTGAAACTGGGAGATTCTGCAACCATCCATCATCCTGTGAACCCTTTCCTCTTTTGTCCCTTTCAAATTATTCTTCAGAAGAGCATAACTGAATTAGGTACCAAAATTCCATGGATTCTTGCTGGGTGCACTGGTTTATAATATACGTTAGAGAAAAAGAAGACTATCACAAGCTGTTAGACAATAAAAATCTCTGCAACATAATCTGTTGTGGTTGGACATTTTTATTGAAATCCTGGATAGTCATTTACAAAAAAAGCTGACATGCAGGGTTTGGATTTAATCTTCGCATTTCCACTGAAACTGTGGCATTGTTTGAACACAACAGCTTCGGGATCCTGGCAAAAAAAGAGTAAAACTGTCCGAGCTGTTCCACTCTGGTTTGAATTATCCCTCTTTTTATTTATTTGTTTCTAGCTTTGAAGTCTGTGTACTTTAAAAATCAATGAACATTATATTAACAAGCAGACACTAATTACATTTTAACAAACTGGAAAGGCTTGGCTACAAATCTTTGAAAAGATAGATTCATATTATAAAAGGTTTCTAATCCAACTGGCATCATTGCCGTAAGACACTGACAAAGCCTGCACAGAATGGAAATGTCAAAGGAATCTGTTTACCAGAATTTTTTTTCTATGATTTATAATTAGTCTTTGTCATTGTACTGTTTCATACACTACATCTCGTAAACAGAGTACTTGTGACTTTTACCGGATTAATGGAGACATTCTGAGATGTAGAAATTAAAAGATCACTCAGATAATAGCAACATTTCACTCTTGCAGCTCTTCTCATCAGTTCAACTTATTGTTTTACAAACAAATTAGGATTGCTATCAGAGTTCTATAGAGGGATAGAAATGAGGCAAGGAACACTAATGTTTCTCATCTGCAATTGCTTGGCAGAACAGAGGCAGATCAGAACTGGGTCTCTTGTATGCATTTTAGAGCTCTAATTCTTAGGTTACAGTGGTTCACTGAGCAGATTTTAAAATATGGGTATTGGAGTATGCAGTGGGGGTCAGAGAGTTTGTATCAGGATGTTCAGCACATCAGGAAATGCCAAAAGTGTAAATAGATGGTCCTGGAACAATAAAAAATATCATGTCTCTTCTGGCCACTCTGACAGTAGCTGTGTCCTTGGTGCGAGGGTTGCTGGAAAAGCAACTCCCACATGAAAGTAGGAACCCCAGCAATGCAGGGAACATTTCTGCACAGATGTTCTGGGGTGACTTTATGATGCTTTTATCCCCAATTGCCTGTTCTGTTTATGCTGGATAATAAGTTTTGCACCTTTAAGACTTGTTCCAAGAGCGAAGCAGGGAGAGAAGAAGCGTGCAGTTTGTTATCAGAAAACTGCACTCCTCCTCCACATTCCTGCTCCTGGGCTGTGCTGTCTGCGGATGGACGGACAGCAGGACAGAGCTCTCCTTTGCTTTTAGTTAGTTTTAGCTAGCTGAGGCGAAGAAGTTCCCTGGACTGTGTGTTTTCTTTTTCTTTGGACCTGTTTAAACCTGCTCTGGACTGAACACCCAGAAGAGCACCGGCAGCTCGCACCTGTGGCCACCGGGCCCGGCCTGGGCTGCGGCATTTCCAGCAGCGGAGGGACTGGTAACATACTGAGGGAGCTGAGCTGCAGCCCATGGAGGGGACTTTCTGAGTTTGTCATCTCTTTTGGAGCGGCGAGAGGTTATATTGTTTAATATTGTTCATTTTTTGTGCTGGTAAATGCTTTGCCTGTTAAATAAACAGGTTTTTCCACTTTTCTCCAAGGAAATCTTTTTCCTGAACCAGTTGGGGGAGGAGCCACTTGAATTTGTTTTTCTAGGGGAAACCCCTTTAGAGGTTCTTCTCCCAAAATTGCCCTAAATGAGGACAAATACAATTTTTGGCACCCAATGTGCACCTCAAGAAAGTGGAAAAAACCTGTTCGGACTGCATTTTAGTTGTGCTTACTCTGTATTAGGATAAAGCAGTCAGTAGCCATGTTGCTTGAATTCGTAATGTCTCTCTTGGTGGAAGTCTTCATGTGGTTCTGGTCTCTAGGTTTTTTTGAGGTTTTAATACCCTTCTGGTCCCTAGGATTATTTTCTTATCCAGAAATAGTTCCAGTATTGTCCCTAACATGTAGTTTTTACAGTAGAGGGGCACGGATTAGAATTGTGCTGGGCTTGGTGAGAATGATTTATAGGGAGTTTACAAAGGTACTGGAGTCTATTCAAGATAAGTATGGTTTATGGTTTCTTCGTCCTACCCTGTGTCCTAGTTCCAGTAGCATGTTTTGGGGGTTTATTAGTAATTGCACCCAGTTTGTTAGAGGAGGAGCAGAGGATGAGGCTTTTCAGCCTTTCCTTCTTTTTTGAATCTGTTACGTCATTTTTTGAGAATGTTCCGTTTCCCCTGAATGTTAAAGGGAGCCAAGACATCACAAGGTTTGTGTGGTAACAACAAGGGGAGAGCAGGACACAAGAGGACACAATCCTTGTGTCAGAGCAAGCTCCAGGAAACACTCAGGAGAAGCTGTGCTTTTGAAATGTCCCCACTGATTTCCTCACTTCTGCGCGTTCCAGAACAGCTGCTTGAGAGGTAAACGGACAAGGAACCCACTTCAGACGACTGTCTCGGCACACCAAAGCCAGCCTGTGCCAAGGAACACTTACTCACTGCTGTGTCACAAACCATGTGGGGTCTTGTCAGAACCCAACAGGCTCAGGGAGGCCCTCCATGCTGTGCTCTGAACTGGTGAGACAGAGATACCAAAGATCAGGGCAACAAACTTAATGGCACATCATGGTATGAGTGATCAGTTCTGAACTCCAGGAACTGGAAGACACAAACACTCTGATCCACCCACAGGACAGCAGAGTCAGCTCATGTCCATAGCAAATTCCTTGAGTCAATTTCAATGGAAACAATAGCAAAGCACCATTGCTCCATCACACACATCAGCATTTCTCTGTTACTACAAGTACTTGACTTGCGACAACTGATTTTCTAGACTTCCTCCAGAGTCCTGCTTTCCTGGCTTCTGGTTGAGCTGAATTGCCAGAAAGAAGCTCATCTGCTGGAGTGACCTACAGGCCAAGTCCTGCATCTGCAAAGATGAGGACAGACTGTCATGCCTGTCCTGGAGCCACATCAGGTATGCCTGGCAGAGCAGCACAGGCAGTTGTCACCTCAGCACAGGCAGTCCCAGCAGCAGTGACGCCCAGTAAGGGTATTCCAACCATCAGTGATTCTGTGCACTCTTGTCACTTAAACAATCTCCTAGTAATTTCCAGCATCAGCTACAGCACAGCTATAGCACAGCTTGCTATAGCTGATGGCTCAAGTAACCCTGGCCACCCCTGCAGCACAAGCTGTGGAATTTGGGTATATTGATAACAATTAACAGTTTTGGGCCCTAGCACAGCATCTGGCAGAAGTGACTCTGAGAAAAGGTTCTATGAATAAAGTACCAAGTGTCAGGGTCACTTGCTATGGCACCCTATCTACTCTTCCTTCTCTTCATAAACAAACTGGAGCAACAGGTGGTGGGTCAAAGTTACTATTTTGATATTAAAGAGCACATTTTCCACTATTCCACCTAGCTGGTTAAAAAGATTTAACAACTCCTATAATACTTGCAAAACTGGATCGAAAAGTCCCTGTACACAACTGGATCTAGTCCAAGTCTCCAGGTTTACCACATCACTCCAGATCCTGTGCCACTACACTTACACTTTTCATTTGGTTAGCACGTGATATAAGTGGATTCATCTTTGCTTCCTTATGCTACTTGTCAGTGACATGCTACATATGTGAAAACACGCTCCCTTCTTTAGTAAGAGCTGAGCAACAAGCCTGACTTAGACCCCGGACTCCTGTTCCGATGGTGCTGAACTATTATTTTGTGTGGTCAGGTGGATGCTGGTTTTGGGACCATCTTGACAAGTCTGAAGCTCTGCCTCCAAAATGGTTAAAGAGAGTTCTCTGTATCTTGTGACTGATCTGCAGGGAGCACAAACCACCCTGGATGTGAGAGTAAATGAAGGAAACACCTAGATGCTGTTTTTGAAGGCATCTGGAGGCTCAAATGTTCAGCTGCTAATCATGGCATGACATCTGCCATTTCTCAGCTGGTGGTGTGGTTTCTTTAAAATTGGTCCTGATCTATGTTTTAAATTGAAGAGCAGCTAAACTTCATGCACAAATAAAAAGAAGATCATATATTTGAGAATCTCTATTGGATTTTGAAGTAGGCTAGAAAGTACATCAACACCTTTAGTACAGACTGCTTTTCTTACATCACTACTTTGTTCCCTGTCTCAGCAGGACAGCGGAATATGCAACACACCTGCAACCAAACATTTTGGGAAAAAAAAGGAAATAAAACCCAGCTGAAATCCTACCTTAAATAGATCCATTCCATATCTTGGTTCCCTGTGAAGAGCAGCGGCTGTGAAACAGTCCAGAGACACCAGTGTTCAAACCCCTCTGAAACAAATGCAGGCAGCTCACCTCACACTCACAGGTTCCTCTCACAAGTGTACTATTTTTAAATAGTACTAGTTGTAAATTGTACTAGTAATTGATTGCACTAGTTTTAAACCAACAGTATTGGCTTCAAAGCAAGACTTAACCTGATCTACACTTGCATAAATGACAGAACAAGCCCATTCTTGGTTCAACAGCTTGGGCAGTTCAGATTTGGTTCATCATAGGAATTTATCACCATCTGCAGAAAACTTTTTTATTTGAAAAGGAAAGATTAAAGTCTGCAAGAGCTGATGAATACCAGGAAAAGCAGGCAGTGAGGCTATGCCTAGAAAGCCAACTATTGCACTCAGGTCCACTGCAGCTGCCTGTGTGTTTCCCCCAACAGAGAACAGCAGAACAGAGAGAACAATAGAAAAAGACAGAAGTGGAGGGGGGAACCACCTTGACAAGTTTGATAAGCTCAAGAGATGAAGACTTTCTAAAAGATGAGGAAGGATAAAGGTGCAGGAAAGGGCAAACAATTCTGTTTCTCTGTCAAACAGAAACTCTAGAGTTTTCCCATATGATAAAGGTCAATCAAGATTTTACATAAGAAAACAGGATGCAGCTTGCCCACAAAAAGTTAGTGTAGTTATACTTAATGTATCCACTGGATTAAAATATGACAACTTGAGAATTTTTTTAATTTATGGAAGGCAGCTCTTCAAAACCTTCTAAAGCAATTAGAGAGAACTATGTTTTCCAAGAACATGCATGCCTGAAGAGGGAGCACATTCTGGGAAATATGTGATCCTGTGCTAGAGGCACAAATTCCCTAATGGGTACTCTATCAGATTTTTTCAGACACCAGCTAAAATAGAGTCTTCAAATGCTGATCAATTCTAAATCTATAAAAATTGAAGTAAGACAGGAAAAACTCCACACTGTTAGAAAAGCAAGTGCCAGACTATAAACCTCATGGGGAAAATCTAGAAGACTGAAGTTCCTGGGAGTTTTATTATTGCATGAGTGGAGCAGAGATTTCTCCCTAACTGTTCCCCAAGCCCAGGGGTAGTCAGTCTGTACTTTCTCTAGTGTGTAAGGGATGGAAGAAATCAGAAGAGAGCACATAATAAATCAACTGACAGTCTCTAAAAAAATAGCTGTCTTGTCTCCTTAATATGAGTGAGAGTAATGTTCTGAGGGCAGGAAGAATTCAGCTTTAGACTGAAAACATTCCCCTATTGGGGTACAGAAAGTGATCACTCTGTAGTTTAATCAATCTCAGGCCTCTCTTTGAGGGAAACAGCGTGTTGCCTGCAACAGTACATGCAATAATGTTTGCTGAAATATAAACTATGGCTGTATACCCCAAAATGGAAGGTCAGAAGTCAACTGAGGATCTGGCCGCAGAAGTTCAGCAATAGAAATCAAAAAGCAATATATCAAATCCAGTACTTTTCCTCAAGGAACAGGTTGCAGAAATTTCTCAACCCATCTCCTTTCACAGTAAGTGCACTCACCCTGCATGTAACAAAGCTGTGCACCACAAACTGCCAGGTTACTCAAAGATGAAGTTTGTGTTTTCTAATTTCTCCTTGTCCTATGCTTGAGTATTTAAATATTTATACAGTGAGTTTGCTCTTATCCACAAACACAGCTCCCCTGAACCTCTGCAATGCTTTTCAAGTCCATCTACCACAGTGAAGAATCACATGACACACCACTTAGTCCTCCCCCAGCCCTTGATAAATATTTCCCAAAGCCGACATTTGGTATTACAGAATGTGTTGTAATCAATTCTTAAAGTTACAGCACCACTGGATTTTTATTAACTTGCACAACAACAACAACAAAAATCCAACAAAAAAATGGGCCCTCATAATCAGTCAGCCTTGTTATATCCTGAAAGCTGCTTTAACAAGCAGGGAGTAATATAGTGTAATTGGTACTCCGCAATTTAATTGTTCTGTTCTTAAATCTAATATTGCAGCTGTGGGTTAAGTTTACACCACAGCTTTCAAGAGAACATGAAAGTGTGGTACATCTGTGCAACAGAAAGCTAAACATCTCTCCTCTGATGTGTTTACAATGACATCTGATAGCGTGGAATTGTTTGGAGTTCATTCTTAAAGCTGCAGAACTGCTTTTCAACGCTGGGGGGGAAAAAAAAAAAGAAAAAGCCTCCAATCTCCTTCCAGTAACTCAGCCCACACAACCCTGATGCTTGTGGCTGCTGGCATTGCAGGGAAACTGCTGGCTGGAACAATTCCTTCAGGTAGCCTTGAGCATTTGTCACTCGGGCAGTGGACAAGGGGACAAGGGGACAAGGGCATCTTCCTCTTCAGAAGATACAATAATTATTTGAAAAACAAATGACTCAAAAAAAAACCCTGGACAGAATAACCCCTGACATGCATAAAACAGATGAAAATATTTCAAGAAATGTTATTTCATGGATGACTGTATCATGTATAGAAATGATGAAGTTTTCTGTTTAGCAGGTGGCAGAACTGCTTATGGTATCTTGAACTTCACATTCTGCGTAAGTAACAGCTTCAGCATTATGTACTTGTTAGAGAATTTATGAGGCCCATAAGTAGTTCAAGAAACTTAGGAATGAGCCCATAAATGTCATCTGCAGTTTGTGAACTGTAAGTATCTGACTGTTTTGATCAAGGTTTTTATGGGAAAGTTAAATGTTTATTAAAATTATTTACTACTACCCCACAAAAAGGGAGCAAGCCTGTGGAAGAACTTAGGTAGTGATAAGATGTGATAAGTTGTAGGTCAAATGAGTTGTCAGAAAAACATTTCTGTTTATGTTTAAGCCCAAATTTTTGTACAATTCAAAGTTTAGAGTGCATTTAGGTGACCGAGAAAAGGTCTGTGGAGAGGAGGAATTTTCCCTTTCTCATAACCTGCTGTCAGAAATACATGATCTCATCAGGCTACTTTTCTTGTTCTCAACATTAGCCTTTTTCTAACACTTTCTGTCCTTGAAGAAATGCATGATAGTGAAACTTAGTTAAAGAAGTCACTTTCTGCTCATTCCTTTGTAGCAGTCCACACCGGTGTCTCGATTTATGCTCTTTAACAGATCAGTCTCACTGATGACGCTCAGCTATATTACACTGGAATCTATTAACATTTTAAACTTTATTATTTCAGTCACAATTAAGACTAGTTGAAGCCTCTTCATAAAAAAGGGCCATATCAAAAGCTGTATGTTAGCAACTGGATCAATGGATGCATTCATGCTGCATCAAAAATACTTTAAGAAAGACAGATCTCCTGGGGAGGCAAATCTGTATCAATATTTCAGTCTCTTGAATACAGAAGTTTGATACAACGTGATGCAACACCTGAGCTTCCCCTCCTTTCAATTAACTGAGAAATAAAAATTGTCCTTTGAAGGGAAGAAATGCATTTGTATTGTTTAGTTTCCGCCCTTTCATAGCATCATAATGTTCTTTTCGTGGGTGGAAAACTTAATCTTCAAGTTCAAGTCTAGATTCTTCATACAGCTCAGGATGAGATGACTTGGAATACCGGGAATATTTCAGATGTAGAAAATCACCCAATTCATCCAAAGCATTCAAAACCTGTAAGACCATGATACTTTGTCAATTCTATTGGAAAAGAAATTAACTTCTATTAACTTTTACTTTACTGAAGAACAAGAAGATTATAAAAAAAAATCAATTAAAGTTTAAAGGACAAATGGGCAAATTTTGCATTCAATCTACAACAGTGAACATCAGTGCAGTTGTAGATGTACAACAGCATCTATGAGAAAGGAATTTACTCCTTCAGTAGGTTATGGTTTATTAGTAAGTACATTAATTGAGCACAGATGAAAAAAATTACTTTTTCCAAAAGCACAGAGAGGTAACAACCAAGATAAAAAGTTATCTTCGCACGTACAAAAGAAACATGTGAGGCTATACTTCAGTATTCCTCCGTGGGTCCCAAAGATTGGAGTTGCCAATACATTTTCTTAGGTAGTACTCAACTCACAGTGCTGAGCAGAGTCAGCATAAATAGTCTGAATAGTTTAAGATAATTTTAGTGAATGCCATTATTTTATATAGCACAGGGACAAATTTTTGTTCATTAATACTGTAATGCAATTTGCTGAGCTGTGTCCCCAGCTCTCAGTGGATTCAAAAAGCAGCTGAGGAACTCTGTACCATAGGGAAGCAGCTCAGTGTTTTGCAGCATCTGACCCCCATTCAAGAGCAGCCAACTTTTTGGCATCAAAGAAGGAAACAGCAACTTTGATTTTAAGCCTGTTTCTGTTAAGCCACTAAAACAAGCTCATAAACAAAAAGTAATTTAGAACGAAAAGAAGTAATTTAGTAATGGTTTATGCAGAAAGATAGCTTCCAGGTCATTAAGGAAGTTATTCTTGGGAGCTTGCCCTTTCATGGATCTTTTCTCTTTAGTTCCAGGCTGAGATACAAAAGGGAAATGTTTTCATTGTGCTTGTTACCTGTTGTTACCCTGGGTTTAGGCACAGTCACAAAGTGCTTTGTCCAAAAAGCTTTCTTTCTGCAAGTAATTAAACTCAGGGCATTTCCATTCCCCCATGCTGTAAGAGTGCCATAAGTACTGTGGCAAAAGCACAGCATGTTCAGTGATGACTGGGGAGTGTCAGACCTTCCCTGGAAGCAGCAAGGTGCAGGTAGGAGGAAGTGAATGCACAATGATGGCCCAAAAATGAGGTGGGCTTGACATTTGCGGGTGGGGAGAAAGGAAAAAAATCAAAGCAGCAACCTCAAGAGATAAATCTTCAGATCAACTTCATTGCCTGTTACCAGTTAACATAAGCCAAAATCCTCACAGTCAAACAGCAAAAGCTGGTAAGGACCAACACAAGAAGCTATGCTCTGTTCTACAAAATACTACCTTTATGGTATTGAACCTTGTTAATAACTACTGAACCTTTAAAAGCAGCAGAAATTTTACACTGCACACATGCAAAGCAGGTTTTTGATGTTGTTTTAAAGCTACCTACACTGGTATGGGAGCTGCTCAGCAGGGCAGGGCTCCAGCCCCCACATCCACGTGTATCTCAGGATGCAAAAAGAGATTCAGGAGCTCTCTGCAGGCCCTAGTGCTTGTCTGCATGAACCAGTGGCACATTTAACTCAAATGCCTTTCCATGTTCAAGAATTTTTCACTTTGACCATCAACACTCGTGCAAAGAGAGGAAAAGCAAAGCCTGAAATTTATTGTTAAGCCTCTTTGTTTCATGCCTCTAAGTTGGCTTATTCTGAGAATGAAAGAACGTATCTCAAGCCAGGCCAAAAACACCTTCGGCAAAAAAAGGAAATGAAAAATTTCAAAGAGTTGATTTTAAACATATTTCCATGTTGGAACGGAGGTTTATTATGGAAGTCTCAACACACTCTTAATGGCATTTCTGATATCAGAGAAAGATACAGAACTGAGACTTTCCAGACAGCACCAATTAAACTTGATTAGGTTCAAATAGTTCCAAAACTGTTTGTAATTTCCACCTGTATGCCCAAGGCTGTCCCATATACTTCTGCAGTTCAAGAAACACATGGAAATATGGAATGGAACTATGGGTATGGAAAACTTGATTTTCAATTATTTCCATATAGTTTCAGGCTTCCCACTCTGATAGTTTTGACATAGCATTTAACTTTTGTCTTGCTGTGCTCTTCATGTCGGTTTTTATTAGTGATGACAGATTTGGTCACTATTAGAAATAGAAGAACATAAAAAGTTAACGGTCTCATAATTTATTTTAGAAAGTAAAATGTATAAGGCTCAAATGCCTTTAAAGATCAAGTGACAAGGCCACAAAAACAAATGTAAAAATGAATTATTGAGATTCAAAGTAACAGAGGCGCAGCTTCTCCCAGCCTCCTTTGCACCTGAAGTTAATTTGGGCAGGACATCTGCTGCACTTACCGTGTCTAACATCTCCCGTGTATGTGCAGCTGACACGCAAAACCGAGCCCTGGATTCTGTGATAGGAGTAGCTGGAAACCCAACCACGACCACCCCGATATTTTTTTCTAACATGCGTCTTGCAAAAGCCCTAAGGACAGAGAAGGTAGAAGGAAAAAAATAAAAAACAAATTATCCCAAATAAACTGAACACAGACAGAAAACATTCACATATAATGCAACAATAGATAAAATCCTGTTTTCAATGGATTGAATAGTCCCACTGATTTCCTTAAAAGCCAGAATTTTACCAGCAGGACTGAGATTCTTTGCTGTTTAGCGGCTCATGGAGCAAAGTGGGTGTCAAGTACTAGAAATGTGATGGCGCAGAGGGCTCTGCAGGTAGACATGATTCATTTATGTCAATGAAAGTCTCTGAGTACAAATCAAACCATGTTGGCATTCACAGTCCCTAAGCATGGAAGAGGTTGGGCTTGTGGAAGGTATAAATTCTTGGTTCCTGAACACCAGTAGGAATAAACCAATCTGTGTGATGGTTTATTTGCTCTCACAATTGATCTGCTAGTTAGGAAGGCTTATGTGGCATGTATGGGACCTAAAGCCCACAGCCACCCTAAGCTACCTGCAATTACTCCCTACAGCTCAACACTTACATTAGCTACTACTAGAGACTTCTGGTCTCTGTGTCCAAGTCAGTGCACAAATGCTGCTTTAGATGAACTGAATGGTAAAACATGCAAAGACCATTCAAAGATCAGATGGGGGGAAAAAAGCATCCTTGTAAACCAGTTAATACATCAAAGGTAATGTGTCTCCTTTAAAATTTACAAATTCAAAACCAAAAAAATTCAAATTCAAAATGTTATCAAAAGTATTATTCCAGACCATGTTAAAAAAGGAAAAGAGAAAAATTTTAAAATTCTGGCATTTGGAACAACTCAAAATTAAACCTAGGGACAAAAAGAAAACAGAACTAAATGACGAATTCAAACTACAGTGTATGTTTCTCCTGGGAAGCACCTACCACAGACAACATCATCTTCTGCAGTGTGTACCAAATAACCCACAAATTTGAACAGTGCTTGTTTTGCCAGCAAAGTTTTTTTCAGTACTTACCCTATCTTACCAGGCATATAAAGGAGCAAGGGAACAACAGGAGAATCATCATTGCCATAAATGATGAAGCCCATTTCATGCAGTTTTCGTCTGAAGTACCTTGTGTTTTTCTCCAGCTGACGCACTCTTTGGAGCCCTGAAACAAGCCAGTCAGGAGAAAAGTCAGTGCAAAGATCATAACTGGAGTCAAGTCACAGGCAAGAATCAGGGCTGGGGGTAACAGTTTGGCTGAAATGTAAATGTTGCTATTTGATTGAGAAGAAAAACATGGAATGAGCTAAATGCAACTACATTGATTATTATGGCATTGTAGGATGGATGGCTGATATGCCTGTACTTGTGAGGTGCCTTCCCATGGACAGAAACAGTCCCTGTCTGGGGATAGACATGTGGACAATTCCCTGGACTTTGATATGTTAAATAAATCCTGCTAGATGACACACACCTACAGAGAAGTAGTGCAGACAGGACATGGAAATCAAGTATGTTCTTTCTCAGCGTAACTGACTATTATCTCTGCATTGTCCCTGGCCTCATTTAGTCATGGATCCACAGATGGGACCCAGCAAAACTGACAGGAGAGTTGAAAACAATTATTGTTAATAAAGGAAAAATACAAAAAACAGCAGAGAAAAATGTGCTTGAAAAGACATTTCAGCCATTTCTTTTGCAGTGCCACAAAGGAGGTGGTTTCTGACAAGTGCAATTTCTTCCCAACCCATCGCATAAAGAGGCAAGAAACACGCTCTACATTACTGTAGTAGGAGATATAATATGTCCTTTCACCATTCCACCTGCATTATCTCTAATAAGTGAGCTGATCTATGTGCTGCTTTTGCACTGCTGTGAGGTGCTGACAGGCATGGTGCCACCTCCTCCATACCCACATGCCTGCCCAGTGCCAGCTCAAGTTCACACAGCCAAATCAAGCCAGGTCTGTCATCTGCCTGACCTTGCCAGAAACAAAACTGCCAAGCCACTGTTAAGAAGATCGAGTCTCTAAACCTAATCGCTGTTCAGTAGCTTGTGTCTGCCCAGCAGAGGTGGTGAGAATGTGTGGTAAGACTGGGATTTAGCAGTCTACACAGTTACACTCTTAACTTTCATTTTCCTGCTGTTCATCAGCCCATACTTTAAATATCACTTACGTTATGGCACCAGACATAAACACTGAAACCTCCAGTGCAACTCATTTCCTCTTTTTCCCTTGCTTTTCCCTTTGTCTTTGCACAGATATTATGTTTTCACTCTCCATTTACATTTTCATTTTACTTTACATTTCGTTACCTTCATTCTTCATTTACCACTTTCTGCTGTCACCATTCTCTGACTGGATGCCTGCTTCCTAATTCCCCATCTTGCTCTGTGTAATCACAGTGGCCAGTAAGGCATTTGTAGCAGCTACATGCTACCTTTGTTTAGTCCTCAGACCACATTCTGCACCCAACATCTGCTCTGCCTTTTCTTCCTTTTCCCTCTTGGCTTAAGTGGGGATCAGCACACCTACATGAACCTCTTCTACATTAATATTTCTGAACATGTGTAGGTTTGAATAAGATCTACTACTTCATTTGTTCTGTATCCCCCAGAGTCAAGGTTCTGTCAGTGTTCTGGCTGGGAAATTTATAGGGAAACTGGGACTTGCTTCACAGTGTTCGGTGTTTTGCTTGAGCAAATTAAAAGATCTCATAAAACCAGTGCATTTGTAACTTTATGCACAAAACTGCCCACACAGACAACCTGTTACTTAAAGTCTCAGTCATTCAGTTTAAAGCACTCAGTGGAAGAGATCTGCTGGGTTAGAAAAGGCCACAAATAGTTTAACTATCTCTCTAATGCTGCTAAAGCAAAAACAGCTGTGCCAGAGCAAGGAAAATAAGTGAAACACAAAAACATCCTACTACAAAGCTTTCCAGTCACTAATAAAAACAATAGTCTGTGGTATTTCCAAAAATATTTTTGGTGTAGTAGATCTCAAAGAAACAGGGGGAAGCATTGAGGAGGAGGAGAAGGGAAGGGGAGATGATGGTAAGGACAGGGAGTTAGAGAACTACAGAATAATGTGGTTGAAGTCTAAAGAAAGAATTTTTCCCTTGTTAGAAATTGTAAAGATGTTATTAGCACCTCCTCAATGTCCAAGTTATGAGGAGGAGGGTGGGGGAGTAACCTGAACTCAGGGCTCAAAGCCACTGCTGTTTCTTGCTATCTTAGCAGCCCCTGAGCTAGTTTCCAAACTCTCAGTTGGAAAGCATTAGAAACTACTAGATTTTCAATTAGGGAAAGCTTTTCATAAATGCAGATGTTCTTGGCAAGTGCAGTTTAAGACTTGCTGCCTTCTCCTTTCTATTCATGTGTTTACCACAGAGCTGGAAACACAGTGTGAGCCATGCAGGATTCCAGGCTGTGCTGTTTGCTGTTTATCAAACCATATGCGCAGGACCCAGAGTTGAACAGTTTTGTCTCTACTTATTTTTGGTGCTGAAAATTTAGACTCCAGCTAAGGAAACTTTAGTGATGAAAGAGGAGGTTCAGGCAACCCCCCAAAAGTCAAACACCTCTTCCTTTTCTAATCTTCCTTTCCTGATTCTACATCCTCAGTTTGTGATGTGAGATCTCCCCTTTCAAGGCTCCCTATGGAGCTCATTTCAAGCCAGCCAGTGCTGAGGCAAAAGAGCCACTTGGATGTTTTAGCAATATCCCAGAATACTAATTTCATTTGCAGGGATGCATTAAAGAGCCAAATAAAAGATCAGAGCACTCACATATATGTGGAGGGGAAAAAAAACACATTAGGAGACGATTGCTACATACATTGTATTTGGGTGGCTGGGAGGAACCTATTTCTTTACCAAATGTCAACACTTTCCTTTCTCATGTTAAGTTTCGTGGTCAAAGACCACAGACACACATCATATACGCAGACTTCTTATATGCTGTCTCAATAAGAGCAATAAAACCATTAAAATTTGTAGCTGTATTTCAACACTCTTTTTAATTCTTTTATGGGACCTTCCAACATCAGATAAGGAGGCAGATCTGAGCAAAATGTTTATTTTTGTCTCACTGGCCTGATTTTCCCCCCACACTGCAGATTAAGAGTGATGAATTCAGTTTAAAATCAGGTCTTAATCCAAATTCACTGTGGGAGGTTTAACTACAAGCACCACATTTAGAAAGCATTTTCTTTGATTCCTGAGGCTGGGATCTTGTATCCTTTAATATTTATTGAGTGAAAATCTGCCAAGCAGAACCTTGAGCTAAAAGAATATGGCTGCATCTATGTAAGTGTAAGAATTTACCTGTATGGGATTAATTAGAGGATCAGGTCCCTAGATAGTAAATATGTGTTACAAAATTCTTACTTTGCAAAATCCTTGAGGATTTACAGTCTATGCAAAGAGCTTATAGCACAGCATGCAGCATATCCAGAGAGTTATATTCCATGAAATATGTGAACCAAAACACAGCATATGTTTGGAAAAAAACAGCCTGGACAGGGAATACCAACACTCCTCTATTTAAAACTAAGCACACTAATGCTTCAGAGTATTCAGCTAAGGCTGAGAACAACTTTATTAAGTGCTCTATATCATCTTATTGGCTAAACTAAGAAAGGACAGAAGGAGAGAAAAGTGAACGATAAAAAATTCCCAAATTTCACAAGTTATCATCACGCTGATGGGAACACACACAGGTGGTTTATGGGGATTTTTCTGAAATAAAGGCTTAATTGTCTGGATGGTACAAGAAAAGCAGATTTACTGCATCAGCAATCCACCTTCTGCTGGCAAATTTAAAGTTTTCGTTTGGTTGCACCACTTAAAAATATTTGGTTTACTGCAAAGTTCTAAGGTGTCGGCAATTCTGGGAAAAATGCTGATTATATTTTTATGTGACATGCATCATTACATACTGCTGGCTTTAGCTCATTAATTCATGCAGGCTTTTAGAAAGTGTTATAGCTCAAAATTAATATGGTTTAGTTGAAAGAAAAATACAAAAAGAAGGCAAGAGAGAGAGATAAGTAATAAAATGCAGTAGCTCATAATTTCTTTGAAGCAACAAACTTTTTAAGAGAGCCACTTGGAGTAACAGACTTGGCAGAAGCTTTGTCACATATTTTCAGGGCACCTGACATCAGGAAAGCATTCTGACTACATATCTGAGGGCCTGATCTTAGGCTGGCTTTACCTGGCACAGCTCCACGCACTTCAATACAACTTTGCTGTTCATGCCAGCTGAGGACCTTATCCTGGCAGCAAAAGAGGCAGTAAAACTATCAGCTCTCTAAAACAAAACTTGATTTTCCTCTTCCAGAGATGTCTGCTTTTCCTCCTGCAAAATGCTCATAAGCAGAGAAGCTGCCTGTGTCCAATTCCTGCACAAACATTCCACCTTTGAACTCTTCCTGTCGGCTCCTACCCTTGGAAGTTGTGACTCAGTCTATTGGAAAGAGGAATAAGCAACCTGTAGCCTTTCAAGATCTCAGGTGTAGGAGGTGAAGGAGAGATATTTTTCCTGAACCCATGCCAGGAAAGATAACCCCACACCGTACTGGTTTTTGGCATGCAGTGGACTCTTCAAGACACAAATCCACCCGCTTTAATCTTCTCCAGCTGTTGTTTCATAGGGTCTTTCTAGATAATTAGTTACACAATTGTGCTTGTACATACCAGTGTCAGTGTTCCTTGGATGGAGCACTCAACTCCCTGCCTTCCTCTACTAATAACTAGATAGGAAAAAGCTATCTTCCATAGGCTGGAAAAAAACTGGAAAACAATAGCTCTTTCCCACTAAACTATTGCAGATGGACAGATTTCCTTTTTTTCCTCTGATTCCATTATAAGAGTAACACACATGTACCTCCATGTGCATTAAATCACAAATAGAATGCTATAAAACCGAGGTGCCTAAAGGAAATATGTTCTCAGATAAAACAATCTTCATAAAAAATAACTTTGCTATGAACTGGGGAGAAGTGAAGACATTTCCTTGTACTATCTAATGCTAACAAGAAATCTAGTAATTTCAACTTAATTCAGCTGCTAAATAATCCCTTAAGGACTTATTTTAACTGTGAACTGCTGCAAAACTCTTTCCAGAGAAGATTAAGGGAAGAAAAATAGCAATTTCAATTGAAGCAGAAAGGAGAAAAACTGTAAAGATTTGGTCATTTTTACTTTATTTCTCGAATAAGTCAGATCTGCCTACCCAGCACTTTATCTATATTCAAATACACAGTGCAGGGACAGAGCAGCCAGCCTTGGCTGAGCCCTATTTACTCCCAGCACAAGTGATTAACCACAGAGTGGGTCCGTCCCACTGCTGAAAACCAGCCAGTGCACAAGTGCACAAGTGCTTCATCTGCATCCCATCAGGTGTTTCTGAGGTGCCAGGCATCCAAATGCTGCTAGGATCGGCACTTTCCTGCTTTGTGCTTGGGAGGCTGAGAACAGTGCTGGATTCCTCGGGCACCAGCAGCATCTGCAGCAGAGGGATCCTCTCTCCCTTCTGGCAAGGAAGACATCCTGGAAAGGGGACTGTGTCATGGAGCTGCCTGCTGCTGTCGCTGAGGAAAGCATAGCTTTCACCGCTGGGGACTGGCTACAGGTGACAGCCAAGTTTGACATTCCTCCTCTGCCTCCAGTTGATGCTTCTGTCAGGATACAGGGAACATCTATCCATGGGCAGGGTCTACTAGAGGATTACAGCACTGGTTTAACTTTGAATATGAAATAACTTTGAATACGAAAAAAGTGACTGAAAATGAGGTGGAATTTGATTAATCCTCAGAGATGTTGCAAATCACTGCAAACACTCTTAGGCCAGAACCCCTGCTTGTTCAGACCAACTGACCCTCCATGGATACATTTGATGTCCTGTGGCAGGTGGATCACCTGGCAGGTATCTGCACTAGAACAGCATGTCTCCCTCATTTTGAGCAAAGGTGTCAGAATTTAGCTCTGTTTCATCATCCACTGCTGGGAGAACATCTGTGATGTTCCTCTTAGACAAACAAGAATTGTGGCAGCATATTATCATCACTAATATCTTCACTGTTGTCATGACTGGGAGCCCTAGTCATGGAGCCAGTGCTGTGCAAACAGGGAATAAATGTGCTTAAGGGCTTGAAATGTAACCACATACTTACTGGGAATATTAACTTTAAATTAAGTCAGGGTTCAAGCATTCTGCTTGCTAAGGACCTAAGAGAAGCAATCCCCTCTGAATGAAGCAGCAAAATGAGAATTTGAAAAAGACAGGCTTTATTTAGCATGACTGATTCTGCAAGCTGTTTTGAGCAGGTCCAAGGGGTCCATCACTAAGTCACTTGCAGATTTAAAGCTTACAGCAATACTTTCATGATCAGTCCAGTCTGGCATAGATTTATTTTGCTGCAAAATGGATTGTTCCTCTCAGCTCCAGCTGCTCAAGTCCTGACACTGGGACTCATGGAGCTATATGGCAGATTGGCTCTGGGAACCAGTTTGGGTATAGGCTAACCATTTTGTGGGAGGGTTGATTATTTTTCAGCTACATCAGTGCTCTGATTTAGTTCATTGCATGGCTGCATGAACACTCACACTGGCATAGGGAGAAGGGGCACGAGAAAGGGGATAGGCAGGGGGAGGAGAAACTGAGGACAAAGCTGCATTTCCTTGCACCAGTGTTGGTTTATGTCAGGTCATACTGATGTGGAACTAAGGTTTCTGAATTTACAGAGGATCCTGACAGAGCAAAACTAATGTTTTCAAAAGACTGTTGAGGACAGATAGCAGAGGAAAATGGAAACTGATTTTAAGGAGCTGGTCCTCCAGTTATACAAAAAATCTGAGGCTGATGGAAATATCTTTAAAATTAACCTTTTAAAAACAATTTCTTTAAGTCAAACAAAAACAGAAAGCAGCATTCTGCCATTTCTCACAGTCTGAACGAGCTCAAATGCAAGAACTCAAGAGTTTGCTAAAAACACAAATGAAAACAAGTAGCTTCAAAAAGATAAACCAATCAGCACAAATGGCAAAGTAAATGAACATTTTAAAGAAACACAATCTAAACAACTTCAGGAATGATCTTTTAACAAAACATCTTTTACTAGTAGATTCCAGAGGACAAGCTTTAAAATGTTTCAGCATCCCATAAAAACATAAAAAATGCCCACTTCTGTTGGTGAATTATTGTTTGCCATGCATTAAACAGAAAAAATGTTTCCTTTACAAATGCTGCAATTTTCTTTTTACACCAGTATAATCTATTATTAGTAATCAAAAAAATTGCTTTGGACTTCCTAGCAGTTTTAACTCCATCTGCCTGGTGGTTCTATTTTATACTTACAAATTTAAGTGTAAAAATATGCTTTCAGTATTCTCATGCAGAAAGTGGGGAGGAAGAAAAGGTCTGAGGTCACAGCTGGAGGGGCTGTGTTGCATGCAAGTAAGTGTACTTGCAAATTTGTGCAGGGTCCAAACACTCTGAGTAAGCTCCAGTGTCATGATGGGATAAAACACTAAGGCAGCTGCTGGGTTTCCTGAGGTGTCTCCAGTGGTATAATGAGAAAGCCACGAGGAAAACACATAAAGAATGTCTATATTATGAATTATAAAGAGTAAATGCCATGGGAACTTCTGCTTCCCATATTTCCTAATAAATGAGCAGAGACACATTTGAGATGAAAAGGCCACAAAGGCTTAAGAGGGATAAAATGATTTTTTTTTAAATAGACTACATGAGCTGAACTGCAGAACTTGCTGCCTTATGACATTACAAGAGGAAATACAGCTGCCAAAAGTTCATACACTTTTGAACATCTCTATTACAGGAACTATGAAAGTGTCTATGATGTTATGGTACTAAGAACAAATGTGTTTTGTTCTACAAGACATCGATTTTCAGAGGTCTGTAAAACATGGCACTGAGAAAACCAGGACTTTTAATCCACTAAAAATTTGATTTGATTTGATTGCATATTTTGTAGTCAGTTTCTGATTCTTTAGATATAGTTGCTCAAGAAATACTAGTAATATTGACCTCAACCTGTTCCTCTTTCCCGGGCAGGAACAATGCTGTGTATCAGTTTTGAGGGAGCTACTCCCTTCTCCTAAATTAGCATTTCTCACCCTTCATTTTCTTGAGTCACCACAGAAAACATGCCAAAATAAATGAAACTGTAATAGCTGGCTGTGGTCTCTGTAATATCTTCCCAGTGACATTATCATGACATTGATGTCTCACAATTATCAGAAATATTGATGTGGGATATGCCCACATGTTTATATGCCTTTCAGCGTGGAACAGACACCAGCTGTGGGTAATTTCCAGCTTAAGAGTCTAGGTTTCACAGAATTACTCTGAAGGTGTTAACTTGTTCCTTCCTTGTTATTAAGCAGTACTCCCTGGGCCCATAAACATCTATTCATATCCTGCAGTCATGCATCCCCTATACTGATCCTATCCTGGAAATGCCTATCTTGATTCCTTTTCCAAACAACCATATTCTTACTAATTGAAAATAAAAGAAGAAAATATGGAATCAATTGGATACACATCAGGATTCACAAGCAGTATCTGCACTTCTGGGCTCTGGCATTACCTACTATATAATTGCATCTGTGCTACTCTTTTCTAAATCAGCTGCTTAACAAATTAGTGGAGAATAACTAGCAAGAAATTCAAGGGATTTTAATAGTCTTATATCTGGGAAAATAAAGAAGACTAAAAAAAAAAAAAGGATTTTTCTGGGTGGCAACTTAAATGACCAAGTCAGTCTTCCTTCTCTTAGTTGTCTATTAATCTGCCAAGGAGTCACAAAGTTGAGACGTAAGAACATGCTGGGCTAACACATTTTTTGTCCCCTTATTTCATCCTCTTTCCAACAAGCACCCTCTAATTCAGATGGAACTTTTTAGTAAACTCTAATTTCATTATTTTCTAAAACATTCCCAGAGATTTTTGCAAGGCTCACTCCCCTAGAGAAATGACCTCTGGAAGATAAGCCCTTGGTGGACATCTCCTTATAAAGGATTCCCCAAATTGTCTGGTAGGAAGAGAATGCTATTTGAAATAAATTGCAAAATAAACTCCTTCTATGCATCTGAGAGGCTTCCAAAGAACACATGGTCGACACTGCCCTGCGGCAACTTCGGTTTACTTGAGACTTCTCTGCTCCACAGCTCATGGTCTCACAAGAACGACTCGCATGCAGGATTCACCACCTTCCATAACAGTGGACCAAAAGAACTCTGCCAAGGTCATTGTCCTTGGAATGAAAAATACCTAAGGAGAGACAGTGCTTTCTCCCTTCTGTTCCTTGCTCCTTCCTAAGCCACCACCTTCCTCTCTCCAATGCCAAAGCAACGCATTGTATGTAGTGTGGTCCAGCATAGCATTTTTTCCCCATATTTTGGCTTGTGGGGTTTTTTTGTAGTCCACAAGACAGCCTAATGAAGGGAGGCCCACATGAAAGAAAACCCAAAAGACTAAAATAATGAGTCTGGCTCAGAAGAACAAGAAACATTTTTACACATCACAGCCAGCTTGCTAGCTTTTGTGCAATGGTCTAAGTTGTGATATATGATTTATTCATTTGTTTTTCTACTCATTTACATTTCATATTACAAGACAATTAAAAAAAAATTGTCAGAACACTAATTTACTTCATAATGGATTTGCAGAAGACTTAATAAGCTCTTATTTTGTGCAGAAATCCAAACACTGTCTCATTAAATAGTGCTGCTTGTTGAAGAGAAAGTGCTTCAAACTCTTAGACCTGAGACAGACACGCACATCTTAAAAGACTCCATCGTGAACCCAGTTCTCCTGTTATTCTGCACTGAACTGCATGCAGAATCACGCTAGCTGAAGAGCACTTTTAACAGGCTTTGAAGGCCTGGAAATGCTCTGCATGTTTCGTGTTTTACACGCGGCATCTGTGAGCGCCTGAATCAGCGAGTCCCGGGCAAGCTCAGTGTCAGACCGCCCTCTCACGGCAAGCGCCAGGGCAGGAGCGGCGCCTGGTGCCACAGCCCGTACGCCACGGCCCCAGGCTATGAGAAAGATGTCAGAGACGGTCTTTTATCCCGAACATATGTAGGCATCAGCACGTGCAACCAGGACATCCCAAATTTCAAGTTGGAAGCAGTTTTTATGCTCTGGCTTCTCTGCCAAAATGACAAAAGCATCGCTTTCTCGTCATCTGTGCATCGCGCTGGAGTTTTGCTGCCTTTTGTCCTTGCACTCAGCAGAATTTGGCACTGGGACTGGATTATCCATCCCTCCTTCGGTACTCTAGGTCTTGTAAATTCTGGCCTCATCGAAGCATTGCGATGAATGTCTTAATAGCCTTGTATCTATCATGGCTTGAAACAGCCCTCTAGGGCACTGCAACAGAAGAGTGCACAGCAGTATCTTACCTGCTCTCATCTACCCTTTATCTCTTCCATTCCCACCTTATCCCAGTCATATCTATTAGAGAGGACTAATACAGAATTAATTCTGTTAGTCTCAGACAAAGTAAGAGAAAATAGCGCTGCTGGACCCGTATAAAAGAGATTGCAATTCAGAGCAGAATCTGTATCTTCAGCTGCATGTTAAAGAATATCATGACCCTCAGGCATTCCTGAAAGAAAACTATACAAATTCAATCACTTTTTATCCATATTGGAATTTAAGTCCTAGAATATCGGACACATATCAGCATTGCTTTGAAACAGTAACAGAGAGGTATGTCACAATTATTTTGTTACTTGTTGTACAGAAAACATATTACACAGAGGATAAAACATCACACAGAGGATAAAGCATGTCACACAGAGGATTGGACAGTAGCTGCATCTGCAACTTCAAGAGATGAATAGAAATACACCAATTTTTCATAAGGACTCCAAGTAGTCAATTCTTTTGGGACAAAATGTAGCACAAAACTAGGCTCAGGAAACCATAATTGATGCCTGAGTGAGGTAGGAATTATTATAATCATCTTCTCATACTATTATTTAACATACAATACCTGTTCTGAAATGCTGCACCATGCTCGAGTTGCTTGCCATTTTGAAGGTTTACACTTACAAAGAAGCTAAACTGACAGCACCTAGCCCATAAATGAAGTTATATCCGTATGAAACGCACTACAAAGTCAGACAATATACTCCAAGGGAAATCTATGTACTTCAATTTTTTGCTGCAAAGCAGGATGGGCTGGCAACTATACAGCCAGAACTCCAAAATATTTCCATCCCTGCTACATTTGGATGAGTATGGAAAAAACCTCAGGGTTGACAGTACTTAGAAGTATGATGATTTGGATATTAATTTTACAATAAGAAGGATTTCTTTTCCACTTCTATTGCAATACTTCTATGCTGCTGGATGATGTTTTGCTTGTGCATATACCCAGAGTGACACTGGTAGCAGCTGAAATAAGTGAAGGAGGAAGGAAGGAAGGAAGGAAGGAAGGAAGGAAGGAAGGAAGGAGGCTTACCTTGTGTTGTCCCGTCCAGTCCCATGAGACATTTCATTGCCCTGATGATTTGCTCTGCTACGGGAGGACACATAGATGTGGCGTACACAGCACTGTGAGAATGAGTTCGTAAAAAGTCCACAAGGTCCTTACACAAGCAAAACAAAGCATGAATGAGCTTTGAGCTGGCGAAACAGCAGATCTCCCTCTTAACTACTGCAGGAGTGGGAATGTGCAAAAGGAAGAGGCTGTTTCACCAGCTACTGGATTGCATTCTTGGCTGCCACTGTTAATACACGGCCTGAAGAAACATCAGGCAGGTCCAAATGCTTTACCATATAAGTGGGACAATTACTGAAACAAAAGTCTGGAATAGAATAATGTTTACTTCTGTGCTCAGACTTATTATAAAGGAGCCAAAATAATTTTAAGACCAATGAACAGCCGCACTTAAAATAATGCTGCTCAGTTCCCCTCTGGTAATGAAACAAAGGCTATATGACATCAATATAGGTCCTCTGCTACATGACCTAGCCCAGGAAAAGCAACCTCACTGTGATCTACCTTTGTCTATAAGCACATAAATTTTCAATAAAAACTTTAAATCAGTGTGGAAGGTACAGTCATATCAGAGTTGGTATAATTGCTATAACATTTCCTAAGAACACAATCTGTCCTCTTAGAAAAACCATTCATATACTGTAGGCGTGTCTAAAACACCAGTAACTCTCCTGAATTCAGGCATGCAGTAGGAATTCAGATCTTACTAAGATCATCATTGTTATAACAACTTATATCTCCTAGTGCAAAATATCAGATTAACAGTTACCACACTAAAAGTTGAGTGCATGTTAGTGAGAAAGGGATGAGGTCTGCTTGAAAATTGACTTTGATAAAAAAATATAATCAGAAAAGAAAATCCAGTAGAGAGTAACACACATCACTACCAAAATACTGTATGAGTCTACGGAGTAACTCCAGTGCTGAGGATAAAGATTTACCTAACCTTACACAGGTTGTGCATGGCCATATTGCTAAGGGTTTGGTTAAAAGCTAAGAAGGCTTCTGGGCTGCAGCTGATGCAGAATAAACAGCGCCACTGTGAGTTTTTGGCTACAGAAAGGAACATAAGTGGGTGAATGGGTGACCAGCTTTCCAAGGTTGAGAAGCCTGAGGCAACGCTTAGTGATACACATATGCGTGAAAAGAGTGTCCTGTTTTCACTTAAAAAAAACTCCCAAGGATTAGAGGATAAATTACATGAGACTACTTTCACAGGTCTAATCTTTCTATACTTTCTAGCTACATTACCCACATTATTTTTGGTAAGAAATAAACGTACAGATACAAATTCAGGAAGCCAAGGAAACAAAGAAAATTGATTCTTCATATATTATGACACTTGGTTTTAAGATCTCCAGGGGCAAACCCAAAAAAGACAGTAATAAATACACAGTTTATACTTTCTTATAGCTCTTTTATTCTACTGTAGGGCTACCCTTATTAATGTTATCCTGACAACAACCATATGGGCTGAATAAACAGGCTTCCCACTCATTCAGCAGACTGCTTAAAAAATGCATTCAGCTGCGTATGAAAAGAGAAAATAATCAGCAACCATTTGATCTCTCTGTCAAGCAACAAAACCAATGACATTTCACAATGGTGCTGATTATGCTTTCTCTTCTACACCCCCAGTTAAAGTAAGCTCAGTTCTACTTTTTGTTGACATCTGTTGTTGGCAAGAGATTGTTTTGTTAATGTATGCGGAGCAACTGAGGACACAGAATTTACTACTGCAAAAGGCCCCCAGTAACCTCTTTCTCCATTCTCCTAAAAAATGCAACGATGTCAATTCACAACTCTTTAGGAATTTTATTATCAGTGGATGAAACTGTGGTTTTAATGTCTCAATATTGCTTCACATAGTGTTTACAAATGTGAAACAAAGTAATGAGCAATCTGCATGCAAATTAATGTAGTGAAGTATATTAGCCAACCACAATGTGTCCAAACATTTCCAAGACAAACAACAATCATCAGAGTGGCACAGAATAATCCAACTCAAGCAAATTACATAATATGAACATGAGACAAAAATAAGAAAGTCTGACTGTTTGATGTGCATTTGGGATCCAAGCAAAAATGATGCTAACTTTAGAACAGTGCTTGTGTTAAGCAGTCTGCTCAAAAAGATACTGAAATATATCATACGTCATACAAAAGCAGTTCCCACACCCTTGATGTGAAATTGTTTATGATTTCCTCTTACCTTTTTGCCAGCTATGTATCCTCCAGCTGCACCAAAGCTCTTTGTGAATGTTCCCATTAATATGTCAACATCACTGGGACTCATTCCGAAGTACTCCACAACTCCTCGGCCTGTTGCTCCCACTGCACCGATGCTGTGAGCTTCGTCCAAGTAGAGGTATGCTTTGTATTTGTTCTTCAAGGAGACTATCTCTGGCAGGCGCACGATGGACCCTTCCATGCTGCACATGGAGAGAATCAGGGGTGAACAACAAACCCTGTACTCCTTCCCATACTGGCAGAAAATATAGTCATTAATTGCCTCAGTCCACTGAAGTTCTTCTGGAATCTCAATTTTTACTTACAAGCCAAAAAAAAACTCGCAACCCATTCCCACTTGCAGGTGAGTACAAAACAGCTAAACAATTTTAGAACTCAAACATTGAAAACCAGTCAAAAAGTCTTTGAATGTTTGTAAATTGTCAACATGTCACAGGAGAGAAGAAAAGGTGTAAAGCAAGGCGGAGACACTTACCCTAGGCAGCACACTACATCTCTACAAAACAAATATTATAAAGAACAGCTATAATTCAGTCTGGTCCATGCTTACTTCATCATCAGCTACTGTGGCAATATTTGGGCATAACAGCTCTTGAGCAAATTCATCTGGTGCAGAGGAGTTGGGTCCAACATACACTGGAGATGGGCCATGTGAAACCCACAGTTGGTGCCATAAACTCTAAGCATTCCCAGTCTTCACAGAATCAGGGATTAAAACAGGCAGCTGAAATCCAGTCTTGCCAGTTTTTGCTTCAATATGAACTTTTTAGGAAATGTAGCCTGCTACACAGTAATCAAAAGTAAAAAAAGTTTCCATTCCTTTTCTTTTTACTTTCTTACAGCCATGCAGAAAAACTAAATATTCAGAACTGGCACAGGTTGCCCAGAGAAGCTGTGGATGCCCCATACCTGGCAGTGTTCTAGGCCAGGTTGAATGCAGCTCTGAGCAACCTGGTTTAGTGGAAGATGTCCCTGTCCATGACGGGGGGGTTGGAACAAGATGAGCTTTCAGGTCCCTTCCAACCCAGACCATTCCATGATTCTGTGATTAATGGTGTACCGAGATTTAGAGAAATAAGAAGAGATGATCTTTTGCACTGTTGGCGGTCATGTCAGTAAATGGGAAGGCACAGAGAAGGTGTCCAGCAAAATTAAAGTGCAGGGAGATAAAAAAGAAACGCTCTCTGGTCCCTTAAAGATGACATATGCCGAGTATTGCTGTGAAGACTTGTGTCTTGAAAACCTTTGTGAGATGACTACAGCTATGCTTTGATATGCTCAGATGCACTCAGTATTCATTTCATAATGAGTTAATCATGTTCTCTTCCACTAGCTCTAGTAAACAGGTCTTTAAAAGCTAAAAACATCTTATCAAACACAAATTCAGTGTGCCATGGGCCAGGAAAACCAGGCTCTGCAGCTAAAGCTCGCAGCTAAGGTGCATCCACCTGCAAATGCAACAAGTTTCAGATGACCAGAAACATGGACTTTGGTCCCAAATAGCAAGTACAAAAGAGAAGTGCAATCAATAGCATCTTGGAAATTTTTGGATCCTGGACCAATGGCTTTCACAGGCTGCTTTGTTGCCACTTTACTTGTACTGTGCAGCTGGAAGTTTGGCACCACAAAAGCAGCATGATGTGTTTTTGGCATTCAGGAAATTTCTCACAATTTTAGTCCTTCTTCATCCTTTGATCTCCTGAGTAAACTTGGAAACTGGTCTTCAGTTTTGAAGGAGACCTGCCCAAAGACAAGCCTCCATTACTGTAACAGCATGGGGGAGTAGCCATGGACAAGGGTTGCCTGTGCTGTTCACACTAGGAGAGAGCCTGGCTGTGTGTGCCTGGAGGCGTATTTTTGGTTGTGGGTGACTGCTGGCAAATCATGTCCTTCTGTCTTGCCCAGCCATAAAAGAGGAAGCTGTAGGACTCTGTGTTGGCACCACGGCCCCTTGCAGCAAAGAAGGGTGGGCTTGTACTTCAAGCTCCTGAGGACTGGGCTTTCTCACTTTTCCCAAACGGCACTTGGCAGCTGGGGGAGAAGCAACTTAAATCACCACAGCTATTTTCCTAGTAAATACAAGGGCAGGGCCCACAGTCCTCACATAGCCCAGAGTCAAAGCATTAGTCAGCTAAAATGACATTGAGCCACTGGATGTGCTTGGACGTGCACCATCGTACGTGCTGGGCTTAGCAGCTTTCAGCTGTGTCTGGTCAGTCTGCAGGGAGAGCCAAGGAGCACCTCTGCAAACTGCAATCCCACCCCCCACCTTCCTGCAACACTTGGGCACAACAGCCAGGCAGAGAAGGACAATAATCATTTTTCCACATTTATATGGTCATCATTAGGCTTAGTGGCTACGGGAGATTCAGGCAGGAGAGACAGCATTTAACTTCAAAAAGAGTAAAAACCGGTAAATTAAAAATGCTGAGTATTTGTGTAATGGAAGGAAAGTTGTGCTGAATCCCAGAATACATGAAGCTGGTACATGGCTGATGCAAGATTTAACCACTTTAGAAGACTGAATGAAAACTTTTCTTTCTCATATGAGTAGATTTCTCTTGGAACTCTAAGCTGCTTAGCAAAACAAGGCACTTGTATTCAGTTTCAGTTTTGATCTACTGCTCTTGAAAGATGTTGGCTGACATAAATGCAATAGTTGACAGAGGTCCTAATATGGCATTTAAGCATCCATGGAACAGATAAAGTGCTGCTGGAGTCGTGTTCATGTTCTGTGCTGCCATTCCAACAGGTCTCAGACATCCTGATGACAGAGATGAGAACTGTTTTGCTGCCAGCTCTGGTCTTGGTCTCTCTTTTGACCCTGGGAGACGGTTAGTGATATGCACACCACTCTCTTTAGAATTTCTTCAAGATAAAGCTCACTTCACATAACCCCTTGAGTAGCCCAAATGGAAAGTTTACTGAATCCTCCAGTAAATTTTTATGTCAAGTCAGCTTAAACAAAAGAGCCAGAAGTGAACTGTACTGGTTCTGTCTCACTCTGGCTGGGCCTCTTAGCTTTGTGTACAAAGTGTATTGATCTGTTTCCAGATCTGCTCAAGCACACAGGGCATATAAAAAACCCCCAGATGCAGATGAACTAAAGCTGCCTCTGCCCAGGCCAGGTGTTCTCATTACATGGTATGACATCCTGTCTGGTAGCACAAATTCCTAGCTTGCTGGCAGGGATGGAAAGCTTCTAGATTGCAGCTGAATCCCTTGTGTGGTGGACAGGCACAAAAACTTGGGTCAGTACACATTCATTTTTAACGTACTTCCAGATGTGAGGAGATAATCCTAAATTTTCAGAACACTCCAGTTTGAAACTTGATTCAATCCCCACCAAAGCACTGATGTTCTTCCTGATGCAGCTGTTGAATTGTGGATCCAGGTGCTTTGAGAGATGGGAGGTATGTGCTTGTAAGGGTCACTTCACTTGGAATACAGGCTCACCCTTGACACGATATTGATGGATTTTTTTGCCCAGTTTATCTTGAAACTTCTTGGGAAAAGGGGTTTCTACATTCTACTGTGGTACCACATCATTTTTTCTTTTTTCTTTTTTTTTTTTTTCTTTTTCTGTCAGGAAAATTAATTTACAAATATTCCACCTCTTATCTACTTCATCTCTAAACATGCCCTAGAGTACCACTATCTTTTCAACATTAGAAGAGTTTATCTGTTCCCCTTTCAGGCTAGCTTGTAATTGCCTTTCCTGGCCTGCTACTCACAAGACATATACATTCCACTTTAACAGTTACTTTAGGTACTGTTTTCTTACGTAAACCTTGTACATTCATACAACAATCTCTGTTTTGTAGTTAAGAGTAATAATTTTAAGGAAATCTTTCAACTCTGCCCTCAAATACAACTCCATTTCAACACTGAAATTATAGAAATTTTAACCTTTAATGCTGGTCCTTGGCCAAAGACATTAAATGTTCCCTCATTTTTTTTCTGGAAGTCCAGTCACCTAATCTCAGGAAATAAAATTTATCCCTGCTAAATTTCCTACACTACTGGCATTGAATCCCAAGGAATTTCTAATGCACATGAAAAGGCATTGGACAATATCTAACTGATCAGAGATATTTTCTTAGCTTAGGAAGGGAAAATACACAAATTAAATTAAAAGTAAGTAAAAAACAAACGAAAACCAATCTGTTTCGATCAATTTCTGATGGTCCATAACTTCTGCCCTGAGCCTTGGCCTATCTGACTCCTAAGTAAATATGCATGGAAGAGAGCAGAAGCCTACCACAAACCATGTAAGAACTTAGTAACTGATTAATCCTGAACTGGAAATGGTAGAAGCCAAGGAAAACATTAGCTGGAATTCAAATAATAAAAATATTATTTAGCAAGTCAGTTTGACTTGTGCCCTGGTTACTGCCAAAACTTGTTCATGCTTTTTGGAGTCAAGATTGATGGCTAGATGGTCTCCCTCAGTTTGGAACAAAAATGGAATATATTTGCTCCTAGGCTGGTCCAAGTTAAAAACCAGCTTTCACTAGGAATTATATTTACTTTTGATGAATTTTTTTTCTTTTTAAGATAATAAAGACATTAAAAGCAAACAAAAATATACTTAATGCTATTTATTTGACATGTAGCTTGAGTGCTTCCCAAGTCAAGGGGCCAATTTTGCCTTCAGTTGTAACCAAGCAAAATCTGTGGTTTACGGTTCCAAACACAAGTCTGATTTCCAGAAATGCTCATGTTGGCTAATAATGACCCTTTTCAAATTTTGCCAGCTGGTAAGTGTAAACACTTTAAGATACCCCTAATGGAAACAGAAGGCAAATTTCTTTCCATACCATAAACTTCACCATACTAAGACTATGGTGTCCCACATAACAATATTTTTTTAAAGGAGGAAAGCTTAGTGTTTTCTTTTACATCTGTGGAAAAAGCATTTCTGTAAAAATTTGCCAGGCCAAACTTGCAAATCAAGATATTTTAACTTGGAGAATGGCTCTGACCAAGTTATTTAAATTCCATATTTGCTGTCCCTGAAGCATAACTTAAGGAAAAAAATAAAAAGTGGTATTAACTATTGTAAGAAGAATACATTAACTGCACTCTAACTCCTCTTAAACCCTCTTGATGAATGTTAATTTGACATTTGGCACACCTTCAAGAAAAGTATCATTAGCCAATATGGGGCTGGAAAATTTTAGTCTTTCAAAAACCTGGGCCAAGAAAGGAAAGAACATACATACAAAAAGAGTAAGAGTATTTCTACTCTGTCCTTTTCCAGCTTTTTTCTTTTTTTTTTTTTTTTTTTTTTTTTTTTTTTTTTGCATATGAAATGTTCTTAGCTACCAACTGGCTCAGACTGCCTGGGCTGTGAGCCTGTTCCTGGCAGTGCAGCAGGGCCTGCCTGGCTGTGTGTGTCCAGGGCTGGCAGCAGCAGCAGGGACACAGCACGGTGGCACATGGTGGCATTTGCCCTCAAGCCACAGCAGATTTGCTTTACAACCAAACCACACTCTCTAATTTCTGATCTGCTTAGACTGTGAAAACAAGTAACTAACTAACTAACTAACTATCTAACTAACCTAGCTACTGCTAGGGATAGTTTCCAATGAGAGACTATTAGAGACCTGAGCTTTGTTTTTTCAGAACCTTATGTCTTTCAGAAGCATAGACACTCAGGGCATGAGTGGTCTTAACATTATTTAGCCTTTATGGAGCTGAAGGAACTTTATGGTTCCTTTAAGTAGGTACTCTGAGGTTTAAGGTGCTTTTATTTTGCATTCCAACAGAAGGTTTTTGAATTCTGGCAAATTAAATCTCATTTGAGAATGAACTGTAAAACTACAGGAAAAGAAAACCCTACACCAAACATAAATCTGGAAATACAGTTATAAGTTAGTAAAGTTAAATAGCTGACAGTGGGTTTGTTCCACTTGGACTGAGCCGTGCCTCTGTGTTACCACTCTACCTTCTTGTTCCCTAGTGGTCACTATTCAGGCTAAAGGATTTAAAAGTGAACAAAGCTCAGCAGCTGGAGCCTTTTCTGCCAGCCAAGTGACCCATGGGAACATTTGTCAGTAAAATGTTGGTGGTCCACTTAATTTTTGTGTGATCAAAGTCCTAAAATCCAAGCTTTCTTTTAGTAGTGCCAAGCAATGTTTATTTGTAGTTTTGCTCTGTTTATTCTGGTTGAAAGGACACGTTCAGCCTGCTTTGGATCAGCTGATCTGCTGATCCAGTTTCACCTCTGAGTGACAGGTGTTTAGATAAGGACCGATTTGGTCTCTTTGCAGATGGAAAACGTTAGGCAAAAAGAAAGCAGTGACAATTATGAAGTTGTGATGACAAGAGATCCTAGAAGATTTCCTACAAAAAAAAAGCTAATTGGCTAAGCTGTGCCAGCATTTTGCAGTAAAATGGCATAAGTGACTGCCCATCGAGACTGGCTGTATTTCAGCAACACATGATACAATCCCCACATACAAAATATTAATGTCACTTTTATAAACCCTGTCATGTCCTGTGAATGAGTGGTTCGGGTTTCCTTCTCTCTGGGGCACGTATTGCTACTCCCCAAACCACCTTTGTCCTACTCCCCCATCTCCTGTCACTGCAATAGCATTGCCTACATCTCTGCAAACCCTCTTTCTGTTCACACCCCTGCTTCTTCAGACCTTCCTGCGCTTCCCTTCTCCAACTCCCGCCCATGAGTGGCTCCTCCTCCACAAGCTCCCTGGCTGCCTTCCCAAAGACCTTCTCCAGACTGGAGCAGTTGCCAGGATGAAGCCCAGGATGATGAGCCTGGCTGGTGCCACTGCTTTGCTGCTCAACTCCAGTGACTGTTTGTCTTTCTGGTTGGGTGTAAGCTGCATCACACGAGTGCACTACACCGTGTAGCTATCTGACTTAGGTGCTCTACAATTACATTGTGTTATTGAAGCTGCTATTATCAGATGGATTCTCAAAGGCATTTCTCTCATTTGAATTCCTCCAGGGACTACTGCTATGTTAAATACTACTATATAATTCTTTGAAAGCCAGTCTTTCAAAGTTGAAGTGTGAGTCTATTAGATCCAGCACTAGTTACTAAAAAGGTGCTGATATCACTTAACCTAAGTTTAGCTTAAGATTTCAACAGCTGGGCAAGAACTGGGCGTGCAGAGCTTAATCAATTCTGTGTAGTTGTCTTTTGATCTGCCCACATGTAACAAACAACTCTAGAAAGCTCGGCTTACTCAGCAGAACTCCTCACCAGCTATAGTTCCACAAACTTTATCACATCTGTCACAACATACATCACTTTACCTGTCTTGCTCTCAGGACATCTCCCACTCAACTGTGATTTGCTAAATCAACATTCAGAACAATGTACAGGATCTAATTGGAGCTATGGGATACAAGGTTCAGGCTGTCATAATGGAAATCAACATATTCATGAGATCACAGAAAGTTATTGCAACTTCCACTCTCATTAAGATTTCCCTCAGATACCTAGAGTCAGAGTTTGCCCCACTCAATTCATCATTTTGTCCTCAGAAATGATAGAATACTCATCTTTCTTCAACACAAATATACCTGTAAATGCCCTCCACAAGGATGACAATTTTCCTCCATGCTCTGTGGGTGCGAGGCTGTCCATATATTATTGCATCTCTCAGCAACTTCTCAAGGCTCTGCATATCTTTATTTAAAAATAAGAAAAAGGAGGAAGGAAAAACATTAACAGATTTTGTCAAGAACTTTCCATTTTCTCTTGGGTGCTATTTTTCCTATTCAGAAAAAGACAACATTAAAAAAAAAAAAAGTGTCCTAAAGATAAACTTCTTTTATTAGTAGGCAAGACCCAACAATTCCTTTCATTGGTGTGAATGCAATTTAGTGACAAGAAGAGTTATAAAAAGCTTCCAGTTATGCACCTGATCTGGGAAACTTCTAGAAATACTCAGCATACATTTGTATTTATAGGCAAAAGGGAATCACTTTGCTTCAGTACTGAGGCTAACTGCCAGCAGTTCTGTGTAGAGGCTGCTGATACTCATAATTTATCAGGGCTCCAGTTTTGAGTTTTGGTTGCTTTCCAACCACAAGCTCACAAACAACAAGCGCTTTTTCAGCAAAGGTTTTGACAAGGCTGCATGAAGCACATAAGGATGGCAGCAAGAGAAGTCTTGTCCTCCTCAAGAAGGAAAGCAAGTGGAAGGTTGCTGATGAGAGAGGAAATGGCAGGTGGATACAAGCATGTGGCATAGATACACTAATCTGGTTCCTAAATGCTTGGCACTGGTAGGACTTCAATATAAGGAGGCCTGGAACAAGGTTATGATCCTTAGCTGCTTCCTTAAGGGCTGAGTGTGGGTGATCAGAAATATCTTGAAGGAAAGCCATTGAAATTTTGAAAAAGATGGAAGAAGCAAGAAAAAATACCACAGAAATCAGGGTCAGGCCAAATGTGATTCTCAATGCACCAACATTATGGTGTCTCCAATGAATGTACACTCTTCAAAATGAACTATTCGGGTACTTTTCAGGAATCTGGACTGGCATTTCAAAATGTTTTCCAAGAACATCCTATAGAGTCTCATAATACCCAAATAACACTACAGACCAGCTCAAACTGTGGGCTGAGAAAATCAATGGCATTTTTCCACACTATAACCCCATTTGCTTCAGCAACACATCTTAACACAGTTGATACAACCTTCTACAATAGCACAAAGTTAATGTGTAAAATGAATTCTCCTGAGGAAAAAAAAATACACCTTAGAAATACTAATGTTGACCCATAGTTTGGTTTCTGCCCTAGGGGAATGGAGCCATCTGCACATTAACTGCCCATTGTGAGTAACCTGTGCCCTGAGAGATGGCCAGGTTATGACCTGAACCCTTCCACATCCTGATGCCTCACCTCTTCCTAGGAACATTCAGTGATGTTGGTGGAAGGGAAAGTTCTCAGTAACAAAACTGCCACTCTGCACCTGACCTAGCAAGTCCCTGCTGTACTCTACAAAGCACAAAATAGGCATGGACAATATCAGTTGCCCCTTCTTTCAGTGGTGCAATGGCCTGCACACCTCCGTGAGCCCTGAGATGGAAAAGGCTGCTAGGAATAATGCAATGCAGACAGCACACTTTCCACTAGATGGCAATCAAGGAAATTAAAGTTCTTTGGTGCTTTATATGGGAAAGTTATAACCAAGCTGAGAATTTGCAGCTGCTCACATTCTCTTTTGTTTCAAATAGATAATATTTAGAACTCTTCTTAAAGAGCTCCCTCATGATGACAGAGAGCTCACAGTAAAATTTGGACACACTCTTTTCTCCACCAAATTATTCTCTACTGATGTTACTGTCTTCTAAATCCTTTTGGGACCTTTGAACCCCTTTTCTGAATCACACGGGGTTTTCCAATTCAGTGTCCTATGTGTCAGTCCAGATCGGCTCTTGACTTCAGAAAAGTCATTCTGCCTCTGAGCTAAATGCATGGCTTGAAGATTTAGTTGTTTTAGCACATACACATGAAAAGAAAAAAAAAAGGAGAGAGGAAATGAAGTGAAATGTATATAATTCTGTTTTTAAAAATACATGTCTGTGAATAGGTCCTCTGTCCAAACTACTGTGGGACATGAGACCTCAGACTGGGGAGAACCTCTCCAAGAGATGAGGTTCCCTGATTTTACACATAATATTGTCCTACTGGAGTACAGGCTAAGAACGTGTCTGTTTGCAGGATCAGGGCTATCTCACTTTCTTTCTGACATCTCATTTGGAAAAACATGTATGTGTTTTCTGAAGCCTGTAATAGTCAACACATAATTTGTTCATGTGCAAATGAATTTTACTTATCTATTAACTGCCTCATTTGGAAAGGGGAAATAGGCAGAAAGAAAAAAAATCTTTAGTATTCCCCACAAAAGGCTGCTTCTGTTCTTCAAGGTGAAAACAGTGCTCTATGTGCTCGTGCTTAAGTTTTTCAGAAAGTGGGATATACTGAATGCCAGGAAAAACAACAGCGCAACCCCAGATGGCTTTCAGATATCAAATTATTTACGCATTAAATATAGTTAGATTGAGAGACATTAGGATATTAAGATGATGAGCTGCATGAGTCCATCTTGAATAAAGTTATAGAGAAAATAACAGCCCTTCCTTGTTTGACCATCACCAGCCCAGGGTTTTCAGCAGCAATGGCCAACAACTGCTCACCAGCCCAGGAAGTGGTCTTAAGAATTTGCCTTGATTAATCAGTCAAAGCACTACCAAATCTTTCCATGTTTCACTTTCCATCTTATAGCATATTCCCCAGATATGGAGGATAAAGTTTCCTAAGAGGGGACAGTGGATCTATCAGTGGGTTGGTGGACTTGCATAATCCTTGTTTGGGATCTCTCATAGTCAAATCAAGAGTAATACCAAGAACACAAACTGCCAATGGGCTGGAGCAAGTCTGAACCTGGGCAGGCAGCGTGTCATACTGCCTCCAGTGCAGGTGGGACAGTAGGCTTCTGCAGGGAGCAGGGCATGCTCAGGGAGACACAATGTCTCCACCTCTCATCCTTACAGTGTAATGCTGGGGATGTCATCATCATTCCTCTGTGTGGGCTGGAAACCTCCTGTGTGATGTCAGCTGAATCCTGTTTAATTAAACTAAACAGGCTGCTGCTACTCTTGTCACATTCTTCTTTTTGCTTTGTGCTTGTAACTCTGATTTTCAGTTTCTCCCCTTTTGCACTCTCATGCACGGTGGCACACACCCCATGGCTACACACAAATATCTTTCTTTGGAACGTGGGAGTGGTGATCACTGCAGCCACAGTAACAGTCTGAGACTCCCCTCCCTGCCCCTCAATAAATACCAGTCTCTCTGAAAGTAAAGGGCAATGGCTCAAGAAAGCTCCCTGTCCACACCTGGCAAGTCAGATGTCGTTTTCTCAAAGCAGAGAGGGCAAATGCAGACACAGCGTGCAGGGATCAGGACAGACCAGTCTCCTTGCTGTGGCAGCGTCTGTATGTGTCACAGGGAATTACACACCCAACTGGATTAGGCTGCAGTCTGCCTATCTGGGCAACAATCTTCTCTCTGATAGTGGCCAGAGGCTTCAAGGAGCACAAAACCTTAGTGGGTAATGTGCCTTTCATCCTGCTCTGTAATAGCTTTAACACTGCCCTCCCTTCTGAAATTCAAGGGCTACCTACACAGTTGGAAAAAAAATTAAAAATTAAGGAACTGTCTTGTACAAAGCCACCACAAACTCTTGGAGTTTTGCAACCAAAGAGATCTCTTTCTAATTTTTACCTGCTTATTTATCACTTTCATTTCCCCTCTATTTTATCTGCTTGCTTAGTTAGTTGCACTTAGTTTTCCACTTTCCTTTTTTTTTTCTCCTTTTATTTCCTTCTTTTTAGCTAGAGAGTATATTTGCTCTGAAAGGTGAAGGCCTTCTGCCACCTAGAAGTTCCTTCATTATTAACTACAGCTCCTCCAGATAGCTGTGCATTCTCAAGATATCGTCATGGCACTTGTATCTGAACTGCAAAGCAGTAATTTGACTGAGTAGACTGAGAAATGCCAGAGTTGGATTAACATAAATTCACAGTTGTTGTCCAAGCTGGAAATTGTGTTTTGTATGGAAACCTGGACAGCTCACACCTGCATCACAAACTTGTCATCAACTACTTGATCTGTGAGAAACTAAAAAATCCCTTACTACTTTCACAACATTGAAAAGGTGCATAAGGAGGAGCTAGGAATGTATTGCCCTGATTGCCATTTTAGATGCAGATTCAAGCATCAGATTACAGCATGGATTTTCACCTAACCAATGTGCTTGGTTATGCTGTGCAATTTCCTGCCTTTCTCATAGGATCACCTGTTCTGACTGCTCAGTGAATGCAATGCATTACAATCCCTTGCAGTGAAGAGAACTGTAGATATTTTTTCCCCCGTGGCCTGAGTTCTGTACCTTGTCACAACATTCCCACAGACTTTTCATGCAATTGCAAATCTAAACCTGAAAACAGGACTGCAGTTGAATTGCTTGATGCTACATGGGAAAAAATGTAGTAGAATTAGAAAGAATAAACAAATCCTAAGCCTTGTATGGTGCCTTCTTTTACAGGCTGGTAAGAACAGAACTCACTTGGATATAAATAGTCCATAACACCCTCATGAGTTCACTGAAGGAACACCTGATATCAGTATAAGACCCAGAACTGCTGTGAGAGAAACACCTTGATAAAATCACAGGCTGATTAATGGTTAAATATTTGGTTTTGCTTTTCAGTTTTTATTGTAAGGGTCAAGGATTTTGCCTAATACTTAACCAGATAAAGGTCAGAGGTCCTGAAAAAGGGTTTTTAAATGTATGGTGTTAGTAAAAGATTGCCTTAGAAATTATAAAAGGAAAAAAAAAGACCAAAAACCTACAGTCAGTGTCTCCCTGAGCCAGAAAGTAAAAACATCTGAGTTTAGCCCGCATTTAACTGAAGGACCCAGAAGCCTGTCACGTGGAAGGTGAGAGTGCCTCCTTGGAGACCAAGGCTGGTGAGGATAACATCAGACACCTTCTGGCAAAAAAACTAACTGAGGCCAGGCCACTGCTGCCCCAGTGGTGAAGAGATGTTTTAGAGTCCCACCTTCTCCCACTGCACACTGGCTGTTGGACCGTGCTGCTGCCTGCATTCCAGTGCAGCAATGCAGCTCTGTCCTATCTTCCCAAAAAAAATCACTGCCTAGGAAATGGCAACCTGAGTGATGTCCACACCACAGCAGGGGAGACAAAAGGCAGGTGCTTTATGGGCAGGTCAGAATGATTTTAGTCCACTAAAACACTGCTGCATACATTTAAGACTGCTTAGACCCTAAAATAAAATTGAAAAAAAAAATTAAAATCCCCTAGACCTGTGATTCAGAGCAGGGGCTCTAGGGAGCTGAATTTTGCTGCTTGCACCCACAAAACCTCACAAATGCCTGATACAGAAAAGCTCCCTTAAGGGCCAAAACCCGTGTGCCAATACTGCTATGCCCTTAGCAGGGTGAAGACTAGAGACAGTGCTAATGAGAGCCCACAGGAAGGGAAGGCCCTGTTCAGTAGATTTTAGTTATGGGGCTAAGATGGAATATTCTCTTACATTTCTCTCACACAGATGATCTGTAGGTGTGTGTGCCTGTGCATTTCTCTCAGCCCAGGCCTGTAAATTCCTGTCTGTTTACAAGGAAGGGATTGTTCACTGGCAGTCAGGATGCAGGGCACATTCCTATGTCTAAATAAAAACAGACTTATAGGTCCACAGCACATGTTTTTTTATTATTCACTTTGAGGCTTGAAAGCCTTCTCATACACCCATGCAATGTCTTTGTCAAAAAGGAAAGATATCCAGATGCCTTTTATTTCACCTAGAAAAAGCATAGATGTCTAAGGATTTTGTCTGTTCTAGAAAAACTATAGAGAATTTTATGGAAAGTGTAATGTCTGAGAGAGCTACCCACTTATTGAAATAGAACTTCATTAACTTTTGTAAGAATAAGAATTACATTATACATAATTAAGGTAATAGGTAGAGATTCTTTCTTGTCTTACAAATGAAATAATTCTCTATTAATAATAAAATAATAATTATTTACTTCTGAAAGATGACAAATCAGTCCTCTATTACAGATTTCATGCTTTGAAATAAAGTAATAGTTTTACAGAATTAGCTACAGTACAGCCTTTGAAAGATGAAGGTACTTCATAGAAAGTTTAAAATGGTAGATTTTACTCTCTTTCTGTGAAATATTTTTATCATAAAAAAAAGTTTTTTCTCATTTTTCTTTAGACAAAGCATTTTTACATAACAGAGCAGGGAAAGTAAAGAGGAGAGAGATTTATGCGCTTGTTAGAACCTGATGGTGAAACCAATGCTTATTAAAGATCATAAAGTGGTAGCTTAAAGTGCAAAGTTTTCTATTCATGCACAGAGGCAATACAGCACAAGGAACCTTGCATTCACACCAAGCAGCGTGACATGGAGCGTGGCTCAATTCTCCTGTTCCCAGGCATGACAACAGCACGGGCACAGTCTGACAATTTCAGCATGCCTGTATGTGTCACATACCCACACATTAGCAAGAATGACTCTGGGAGCATAAGCAACACAGCCCTGGTCTAACTAAACAAACATCTGTCTAACTGAAAAGAGCCCTCCCAACCCAAGCTGGAATTTTTGGTTACCTAATTAATACAGTTTTGGTCCTTAATTTTTTTCCTCTACTGACTTGTGTTACACTACTCCCTGACAGACTCAGAGGGCACAAGGCTGTCTGCTCTGTTTAAAAAAAAATGCATCCTACAAAGGCAGTCCTGCTGAGTTATGCTTTCCACTGCTATCTACCCCAAAACATTCTATTTCCCCCAAAGCAAAAGGCACTTATGTACATCTCTGCATGCGTGATTTTAGTTGTTAGTGATGTGTAACTCATGGTATGATTAAGGAAATATTAAAAGACACAACTTTCTAACCATAGAAATAACAAGCTGAGAGACTCAGAGTGGGCTGAGAGAAAGCATAGGCACGTGAAGCTTCTTCACATGAAGTGCTCTCTAAATGCAGCTTAGGCTCAAGACTACAAAATTGTGACAACAAAAGCTGTCACTCAATTCCAAACAGTACTTGCAAAAGTTTCCAAAGTTTCATTTTGCAAGTAAGCTAAGGTGATGTCCCAGCAATGGCATATAAGACTGTCTTTGGTAATTAAGATGTTTAATCTTGAAATCAATGAGTTTTTCCAAAGCAACTTGGATGGGCTTCCACTGCAGTTTGCCAAGATCCTTAAAGGAACTGTCTGCATTTTCCAGTGCTAGATTAGTGCTGTTTGGGTAGCTCACTATTATTTTTAGGTTCACCCATTGTTCAGAAAAGCATCAGCTTTAATTTACTGTCAGTGCAACAGAAGCTGGTTAGGTATCAGGTTCTGGGGAGGGGAATGAGATATTGAGGAATGGTTAGAGGCTGAATTCCTTAAAGCAAGCATGACAGCTCCAGGTGATATCTTCACAGCTGAGAGTAATATACTCCTCAAACGGAAATGTTTTCTGAAATGATGTTGGAAGTGACACAAGCCAGCTGGACTGCACACAGCATAGGTGGGTGGAGAGGCTGAGAGTGTTTGGATTTGGGTATTAAAAGGTCAACCTTCAATTTGGGTATTAAAAGGATGTGATGTAACCTGATTGAATGGGATAAGGCTTTGAACAATCAATAAAAGTCGAGAAAAGACTGGTGTGGCAACCATGCTTAGCATATCCAGATTTGTGGAAGTGGACCAAGTTGGGGTATGCTACAGTTATTCTATGAATAATTAATTCTGTAAAAATATTCATGTTCAGATGGTCTTTAATCCTTGAATGATCTTCAGAAATTGCTTCTTGCCCAGATTATGAATTGATATTAATGATAACAACATCTTATAGTATAATTATAGTGTGCTTTTCATTCCAACTCATCCTGAGGCCTTTTACAGCATATGCATAATTCATTTTTGCTTCCCTTAAGCAATACTTAGTAAAAACAGGGGATTGTATTAGCCATTAAGAAAGGTAATCAGACCACTCTTCTGATTTCTCACCACTACACTAGCTTCTAAACCTTTCTTGCAATCACTGCCTGGTGGCAGCAGTGAGGATGAAAAAGGGAATTGGAAAAGGGAATTGGAAAAGGGAAAAGAACAAGCTCTTGTCATCAAAGGCAGTCCCAATGTCTCTGACAGTAACCACAGCAGCACTAACTAAATAAAAGTTAGAGAGTGTGAGCATTTTAGAAGATAACTATACAATTGCAAAGCTAATGTGTGATTTCTATACTAAAATTCTATTTCAAAGAATATTTGGGATGATGCTGTTGATATAACCATCTGCATCTTCGCTATTAGATCCCTGGGAATTCAGAGTAACTGCTTCAAAGGAATGCCATGTTAAGGTAATTCTGGTTTCACTGAACCTGCAGGAAACAGGCATGTTTTTGTAAGTATGTTTCTACTGTTTGGGCTACAATGACAATAACAATAAAACTTTTGTGGCAGCACACAGTCATTCAGCAAGTCAAAAAGACACAATAACAATTATAGTATTGCACTATTAATTTTTCCCATCAGAAACCACTCATAATATTAAACAGTTGATCCTCCTGCCTGGACAAAAGTATCATCTGGCAACTGACAGCAAAGTAAGCATTAAAAGAAATCATTCTTGCCTTTGAGGTGTGAATAACTCTGTCTCTAAAGTTTTCCAACTTCAATACTCACTATTATGCTTGAAGATTCTAATAGTGGCACCTGAAAGCCTCGCACCGAGAACGAGAGAAGTGTGGTTCAACTCATCACTTAAAATGAGGCAGCCCTGTGGAGAAGGAGTACAATGACCATCTGCATGAACTGGGAGGCCGCTGACTCGTGTGCATGTGTGTGCCAGCATACACACGTGTCTGTGATAGAGCATTGCACCAATTAAGCTGTAAGGATTAAACATTAAATGAATTTTCTACCACTTTCCTGAAGGTGTTGGGGTGCACTGCAAAGGCAGGCTGAAATAGTGGGATCAGATTCTCAGGCATTCCCAGGTGATGCATAGGGGTCCAATATTTCCTGTAACTGGAAAGCAGCAAATAACCCTATTAAACATTGAGTGCTTTATAGTAAAATGTTGCTTCCTCTATCACCTGTTTACAGCCCATTTTGAGTTACAAGGAAAAGGCAGCCACCACCCCACATATAAAGACTGTATGACAGTAGTGTAAGGAGGAGTAATACTGAGGCTGGCCTGACATCAGCCCTTCAGACTGCAGAAATGAGATGAGGAGAGACTGATGCCTTGTAAGTCCCACCTCCATTAAGATGTGAGTGAAGTTTAGGAACCAGAGTCTTTCTCTGGTAAATGCATGTAGAGTTGACCTGTAGTATACTTTTTATTAACTAACTCAGTTGAAATCTCCTTTTGTTTTTAGAAATAAAAATAGAAATGCAGGAGAAGTAAATTTGTCTATTATATTAACAAGGGGCAGGACTCACAGTTGAAATTCAAGCTTGAACCCTTGTTTAGCTCTGCTTTCTATTGAATATGTTTTGCTGTGTTTCATTACCCAAAGGGTAACACATAATTAAGCAAAAACTTATTCTGGAATCATAGATTAGGCTTAGGTTGAGAGATACACAATCTCCACAGAGACCGGTTTGCAGAACTAACAGTAAGTGTAGATGCAACTTGACAAGAAAATGTAGCTGCTAGGCTTAATTGTAGAGGAAAACATAGGAGTAAATCTCTCAAACATAGGGTAGTTGAATAATATTTGTAATATATATATTAATACATACCAAATTTTCAAATATATATATACACACACATATATATTTATTTATTAAAAATACATACAGTAATATCTTTATTTGTGCCACTTATATCTATCCCACCTCTGGCAGAGGCTTGAATCTCTACATGAAGCCAGGTAAGGGAGGGAAAATTATTATACAGCTAAGACAAGTGTCTCACACTGCATATCTCCAATTTCATAAATTTACCTTCCTTAATTCTCTGTATCTGTTCCCCTTGAAACTGCTGGACAAGTTCTCCAGCACCGCTGCAGGCTGAGGTTCATGTTCTGGATAACTGAAGCAACTCTCCCTGCCCAACACTTGTGTACATGTATTTTAAAGATCTTGCAAAAGCTGCAGTCATCTTCAACAGAGAGTGAAGAAGTGACTTCACCTCTACACTGGTGTTTCAGAAGTCTTGGTCATACACCACAAACTGAATTCATTCTACCTCCACCAAGAGGGAAGTCATGTTTTGTGCTTGTATGGCACACTTCAAAGTGCTCCACACCTGGACAAGCTAAGGAGGAGTTACCCACTTTCCAGCTATCAGCACAGTGCACCTGTTTGTGATGTCTGCAGCTACCAGTGGCAGGATGATAGATATCCATGCCTTTGAGTTAGGTACTCCAAACTGGAGAGGAGGTCCCTTCAGCACCAAGCAAGAACCCAACTTTTGTAACATGATCACAGCTTTAGACTTGCATTTGCTGCCAGCTTTCTTTGCAGGGCTGGCTGGAGCTCTGTTCACCAGGAATGCTGAGCACTGTGCTTTTCCTTTTCTCAAAGTGTTGTAAAAACTATCCCAATCATCTTTCATCACAGGCAGCTAGGCAAAATCTCAGCAAGTAGATACTTCATCCCACAACACCTGGACATGGGATTCAACATTTGGTTACTTTTTAAGGAGAAGCAACTTCATTAAGAGGAACTAGAGAGCTGTATCACTGATCCTTAAGCAGATTTTAGGAATGTGTGATAGCAACACTCAGTGCTAGCACAGATGATAAAGGAGCATATTTAAAGTCACAAGGTCATCAGCTTTATGACTCACATATTCCTGATACCAGGCTTTGTTCCTCAATCAAGCCTTTCCGCTCACTGAAAGCCCAGAATACTGCAACAGTAGTTAAAACAATTAATAAACAATTGTTCTACGTGTTCCTGAAGGAAGTACTCACCTTTCCAACGAGGGCTGGAATATTCATTGAGTTAGTTGCAAAGCCCATGCCAAACACCATAGCATCTTCCACACCAAGGAACTTGGCCACAAGTTTCTCTAGCTCTACATGTTTGTCTAGGGTGCCTGCAGAAATAAGCACAGGGAATATTAAATCTCATTGAACTGTGAAAGTTATTAAAACACAAAGCATACAAAAGAACAGGCTAGAAGTGTGTCATTAAGCTATGTGACATTAAGTTCTAATGAGGGTTTTCCATTTGTATCCTGTGCATGTGGGCTAATGCAAGAGGTGCAAACAGCTGTGACTAAAGCTAACAAATACTGCTGTTAAGGCAGCAAAGCAGTTGCTATGGAAAAAAGCTTCCTTTTCCCACAATAACTTTTGACATATTTTATTCTGAAGACTAAGTTTTGGTCTTTTTCTCTCCTCTACAATGAGGACAAAAATACCTTCTTTTTGTAGGAAATGTGGGACAAACATTTTAGGCATTCTTGAGTTCTCTCCAGATGTGAAAAATAAAAATGGGTGACAACAAGATTCTTCCTTTTCTACTGTCTGTCGATATACCTGTACAAAATTCTTAGTTAGGATTTTATATGGATAGAAAAACAAAAGCATTCTCCATATTTTTCTGCTTTGGAAGCTAAAAGCTATTCCACTCCCCATAACTGATGATAACTCTGCTCTTTCTTTCCTCTCAACAGCAAACATAAATCATAATGCAACACTAAAGACTCTTCTTTATTGCATAATAATTATCTAATATTAGTGCCTCAAGTCTCCAAACAAGTAGGGTTCTCCAGCTATTCAACAAAAGCAGTATCCTTCCTGCCCAACTCACAGTGAAGTACGACAAAATACAGAAGGCAAACAAACAGAAGAGTGGTGTTAAGAGACTGAGATAACAGAAAGCTTTGAACGGTAAGGAATCATCTCAACTTGCCAGCTCTCTAGTCTTTGGTTGCCTGGCTGTGCATTGCAGGGACCAAGGCAGAAGGAACTCTTACAGGATGATCTGTGGGGAAGAAAAGAGAGTGGTCTGTGGATTCTGAGAGAGCATTTCCCCTATGAATAAGGCTGTAATCAGAGAACAGAAGAAAAAAATTAGGCAAGTGAATATGTTACCTCACTTGCACTGCACAAGCTGGTGGCACAATAATATAAAGTGAATTACAGTGGATGGAACAAGAAAGCTGGGTTCACTGTGGTGGACAAAAGGCAGATGAGTGGAGGAACCCAGAAGCTTGGCTAGAGTGTCTCAACAAGAATGATGAGTCAGGAGGATGATCTTATCTTCATAATGGAGCAGAGCCCATTAAAAAAAAATCAAATATAAATGGCAGGAGAATAGTTTCAGCAATAGCAATAAGTCAGCTGGTTACAGTGAAGGAGTATTTTCATTATTTTTTCTCATTAAATATCTAATGTAAGAATGACATCCATTTGGAAATAGAATGTGACAAATATCTATCAGGCAGGCAGGTAACTCTCCAACTATCAGGGAAATAAAGGAGCAAGGATCATGTGACTTCTTGAAAAACCTAGATTACATGGACAGTAAAGAACAGCAGTACTGGTGAGATTTTGCCAGAGCCTTCCTGGGTTGTGCTAGACCTGAGCCTACTCCAGCAGAGCTTCAAGAGTGTCTCTGTACTCCTTGTATTACATTGCATGTACCTGGAGCTGGGTTGTCTCTGTGCTCTGAGAATTAGGTAATGTGACACAGAAAATGTGGCTCTACAGAAATTCCACTATGTGGAAGCTGAGTCTGTGTGAAGCTCTTTGAGGATGGCTATTTTTTGAATTTGTACATCCCAAGACACACGAGGGTATGAGCTGGCTCTGCACACAGCTGCTGTGTAGGACCCAGGTTCCGTGAAATACAAACCAGTGTTTCAGAGCTGAGATGCTCACTGGAAATGTGGGTAAGAATCTATCTTAAGGTGTAAGCTCAGCAGGACTCAGCATGTATTTCTGTATTTTTTGCAAATTGGGCCCAGCTACTCTTCAACCTACAGCACTCATGGACAATTAAGAGTTCCAGCAGGATCAGCTGCCTTAGTGTTCCCTGCAGATGTTATTTTGTCACTCAAGAGCTATCAGCACACCAAAAGATGATGAAGTCTGAAATGGAAGCTCGAAGCCAAGCACACTATGGTCACAGCTTGAATTAGCAGGTTTGTGAAAGCATGAAAAACAAGCAGTGTGTGCTTTGCAAGGCAGGCATTTTAAGGCATGACACAATTGTCCCTGACTCTTCCAGGGATAAGTCTGACACTGGGGTGGAGTTAAATTGCTTTTTGGGGTTGCATCACATGTTTTCTGTTTCTATAAACAGGGAAGGCCTGACTCAATATAGACTGTTCTGTTAAAGCTCCTATTAGATGATCCACAAAAGAGCAGCGCATTTTGCATCTATTTTTACTTTTGTCATGGTGAAGAATGACTCATTTTGATAGTGACTGATTCCTACTTATTATTTACTACTCCTAAGTGCGAATGCAGATGATACTGTACATCACTATTGCCTACAAATCCTGGAATACAAATTGAAATTGGTTAGCAAAACAAAATCCTGAATGACAAAGATTTGCAAAATGAGCTCTGTTTTTGAATCCTGTTAATTATCATGGAAATAGAGGTAAGTAACGTGTTGCAGAAGCAATACAACACACGCCAGTACTGTCAGTGGGAGGCTCATGACATCTGTATACATTGAACAGAGTTGAAAAAGCATATAATTATGCAATTATTTAATCATATCAGGAGATATCTCTACACAGGATGAGCTTGGACACTGTACAAATGGCATCAATTCTATCACCTCTCTCCACTGGAAGAAACCAGGGGTCAGACATGCGCTGCTGGGATGAGGTTTGTCCACCAGCATTCCCAGCTGGTCACCGCCACCACCATGACAAGCATAAACAGCACTACCAGACAGATGCAAATTTGATCCAAAGGAACTGGCACAAGCTGAAACATCTCAGCATCTCAAGCTACATAACAAAGGCAGTAATTACACAGCTCTTCATTAAATACAACCTTAGAGATGTCAAGTAAGGTTAGCTTGGCCCTTAAAATGTTTTGTATTGTGCTAGATTCAAGACTAGTATCATGATCTGATGAATGAAAAGTGATATACTAGATATATCTTTTTAATACACTGTATACACAGATACTTTCTACGCTTGCCCTATAAACAGACATTAGAATTTCCCTGCTGACTGACTACAGCTTGGCTTGACCCAACAAATGAGGATACAACTAAACAATGTACACCAAATCACCAGGAAAGATTTAAGACAAAAAAAGAAAAACGTACCCGCATCTTTAAGAGATAAAATCCTTTTGAAAGTTATTCTTCCCTGCTGATCAGCTGTATGCAATACACTACAGCAGGAGTTACTGTGATCCAAGATTATATAGATATTAAGATCACAGATCATATCAAAAGTGGACTTTCACAATGGGAACCACCTCCACAGATTCCCACACTTCTCACAGCAAATCCCCTCCTTTTCAAAATCTGATGACCCAGTTCCCTCCATTAACTTGCCACTGCACTCTGGTGACAGAGAACATGAAGTACACTGTGTTTTGACAGGCGTTTTCATACACTTACCTATGCTGCTGAGCTGAAAGTCACTGCCAGACTACTAGAGAGATAAAGCTGGAAAATGGACTTCCCATGATCCGTAGAGTCATTATTTAGTTTGACATTCTCAGCTTGGACAAGGTGGTTTATGCCACTGGTTAGTCTGCCCAATACAGTCTTTCAGGTTCTTATACACTAATGAGACAGACTGGTTGAACTGCCAACACTGGCAACAGTATCCTGTAATAGAATTTTATGTTTGGAATTCTAAGACCCAAAGAAGACAGGGAAATACCTGCTCACTTCAGGTTAAACAAAAGCTGGAACAGTAAACTGATACAAGCAACAAGCCCTTGAAAGAAAAAAGAACAGCTGGGAACTCTATGCATTCCTGACATGACTCATCAAGGTGACTGAGAACCATTACACTATGAAAATGAGGGTTTGTCAGCAGTATCTTTGGGAGGGTGGGGAGCAGAACAGAACATCTGAACTTCCTTGTCACATTTGAAACTTAAGGTCACAAACTCACTCTGGTAAGATGCTTGTCACAGATGAAAAAATCTGTATTATTGAAAGACATACATGCTTTTACAAAAAGCAAGGTTGGATGAGTTATTAATAGCAAGATGAAGAAACAGAAGCTGTGGAAATGATACTATTTCTTTACACTGTGTTACCAGAGCAGATGATGCAGATGGTATCACTATCCTACAGACCCACTAGTAGAGGAAATCCTCAACTTGTAGAATGAGACTTGTTGGAAAGAGAGGGAGAGAAGCACACAGTAACGTTATGCCGTTGTCTCATTTAACACTCTCTGTGCAGAAAAGAGTCCCCAAATAAGGGGATTTTGATGAATCATTTGATAGAAAGGAAATGCTCAAGTTTTCTTAACATTGCTACCAACTGACAGGGCTTTCATACCACAAAGATGCCATGGGTGTCATAAATCTAATAATGTACCTGTGTAATTTAGTGATTCTCAGAAAAAAAGTAGATTAGTTTTAACAGAACTTCCAGCTGAATTTAGATCTTCTGGTTTTGTTTCCTTTTTCTTTTTTTGCCTTTAGAAAAACACAAGGTTAAAATTTCTAGTGTAAATCCAGCATCTTCATGCCAAAGCCTGTATGGCATCTTAAGTATCTAAATATTTGCATGCCGATAACATCATATATCAGAGATACTTTAGATATTAAACAAGTCACACAACCCTTAATTCCTATAGATGCCTTCAATTGCACCTGCTAGAAGATGGGCTATCCAGACTATTAATCCTGCATTGCAAAGCATACTTTTGCAATGGTGAAATACAAGGAACAAACCTGACCCAATGATTATAAATTGATGTAAGCTGGATTAGTTATTTATGAGAGGGTAGGCACAAAAAGGAAAAGGATGTTAGTGGACATGACAAAAGAGAATTCTCTGCATGAACTGTTTCCTAATTTATACCATACCGTATCAGAAAATAGCTAAGGTTATGAAATATGTGTATATATACACATATATATACATGTACACAAATTCTCATTTTTGTGGCTTTATTTCTTCCTAAGATCCCACTTGGAAACTGTAACTTATGGGACATTCAGTTCTTTATCTCTTTCTCCAAACTGGAAAATGAAACATTTATTCATGTTTGTAGAGTATTATGTTTAAAATGAGCCTTGGCCCTAATTAAAGCTTTGAAGTAGTATAAAAGAAAGAATGGCCAAATAACTATTTTTATCTTCTTGAAATGCTGTTAGAAATTCACATTAGGCCTTAAAACCCAGTGGAAGGGGGTGAAGGAGTTTGAGCTACTTTTGTATATTAAATGTTGGCATAGATTTTCAGATCTGCTTTTTAGAAATGAGATCACAATCAAGTGTAAAAAATCCTCAAACAAAGAAAAAGCCCTAAAACTGAGTGCAAGTTAGGTGTTAAAGGGTAATCTCCTAACATGCCCTCCAGAGTGAATCACCCTGCATGTGTTCTGTGCAGGCTCCATCTTGTTTTTTGGTCCAAGGTATAATCACAGGAGAAGTATTACAAAAGGCAGGAATCCTGCCTGGCTGCTTAACCAGCACTAATCACACGTTTGCTCTGGTTACTCACATTGTCATCTCCATGAGGAATACTGGTGAGTTAGATAAACAGAGCATTGGAAGTACTGGCTGTCCATGTGACATTCCTGTCACCAGCCTGGCCCTAGGAGCCCTAGGAGTGCTCAGAGCACAATAATCTGCCTTATCTTAAAAAAAAGTGTAACTTTGCTGATTTTGTTATCATCTGCAAGCAGGAAACTAATTTGCATGTTTCTCAATAATTCTCAGTCACATTGCTTAGAAAAGGCTGACTACAAACACCTAACAACAGGATGGGCTCAGACAAAAGGCTTTTGAATCTGCCTTTAACAGTGGCCAACTCCCACTCCAGCCATTAAAATACATTGATTTGCATGGGAAAGAAGGGCTTTATGTTCAAGTTGTCATTCTTTCATATTTTTTATTATATGGAGGGAACACTTGCTATTTCATATTTTTTTAGGTTCTTATGTGCTGGCAGTTTTATTAAGCTAAAAAGTAACACTTCCAAGAGAAAAATTAAAATACATATAACAGTAGAGATATTTTTGTGGGGCAGTTTATATGGAATGCCCTAACATTCCCAACACTCCAGTTAGTTGAACAGTTGGTGTCCAGTTACTTATGGAATCACAGAATGAATCACAGAATAGTTTGTGCTGGAAGGAACCTTAAAGATCATCTCATTCCAATGCCCCCACCTGACGCTGCTGAGTTAGGGACGGACGACAAGACTCCATGATGTTGAGAAGGCAAATGAACATTTATTCAAAAGAGCACCTCTTTTTATAAGGAGGATCATGAGCTTTAAGATCATTGGTCTCAAAGTAAAAACATCTGACAGGATTGGTACACTGGACTTAGGTCAGTGAGGTAGAACATATCTATAAACAACAGGAATGCAAAGCAAGATAATATATTGTTTGCATTCCTCTCAGACTTTTTCCCAGGCTTAGCCTGGCAGAAATCTTTCTCTTTTTCTCCCTGACTGAACTGAGAATATCCACACCCACCTTGGACGGAGACATGGATACCTTTCACTGGATCAGGTTGCTCCAAGCCCCACCCAGCCTGTCCTTGAACACTTCTAGTAATGGGCATCCACTGGACAACCTATTCCAGTGCCTCACCACCCCCACAGGGAAGAATCTCTTCCTGATATCTAATCTGACCCTGCCCTCTGTCAATTTGAAGCCATTCCCTCTTATCCTGTCACTCCACTCCCCTGTAAAAAAACCCCTCTCAAGCTCTCTTGTAGCCACCTTGAGGTACTGGATGGCTACTTAAATTCTTCAACATTCAAGAATAATTTTCTCAGACCCAACATTTATTCCTAAAAAACAAAACTTCCTACTTCTTTTTATGCCCCAGTTGGTTTCTTGACGTATAATGAACAAGGCAAAGAAATAAAAAAAATTACCTTTCCCTGAACCTACAGGAGAGACTGCTGCTGACAAAAGCTGTTTTAATTTAAATAATACCCATGGTCAATTTTCTCAGGTATAATAGGTGCAGATCTCTCTGTATCCTCTCTTGGCATCTCTCAGAGTTAATAAGGACATCCTGAATCAGGTACAGTTTGGGATTTCTATCAGCTATCAGTGAGCACTTCTCTGCACACATGGCCATTGTCCCTTAGAATACAAGGGAGTGTGAAGTTCTGATATCTGCAGTCTTACAGATATATATTATAATACTGGCTTTTTGCAAATATTAAAATGGATTTTATATGTGTGATGTTAAAGTAACTTTGTTATAAAGATATAGTTTTTATTTCTGTTGTTAATTAAGCTTAGACATAGTAGTGAAAGAGCTGATATAAGTATGCTTGTGTTAAAATGCCTGCTTGGATGGGATAACATCCAATGAACACAGGATGAGGACACCTGCTACAGATGTGCCAACTATCAGCACTCACCATCTGAAGACAGTGTGGACCAAGGCCCAAACTGGAAGTGAAAAGGAGAAGGAGACAAAATCACAGCCCAGAAACACTCATGCTCTAAAAGAGGCGGACCTGAGGAGGAGCCATGTAAAATAGTTCCTGGAATATGTAAACTAGTTTATGGATATGCATAAGGATCTATGAATATGCAACAGGCTGATGTAAGGGAAAAGGTATTTAAGGGGTATCTCTGAAGGTAACAGCATGCTCTTGGCTGAGTGCCAAGATGCACCTGGCCGTAATAACCTTTGCTCTATGGTCCTTGTCTACTGTTGTCCTTTATTAAACTTTTAAAATTTTCACAGGAGAATGAATGTGTTTTTCACAGCAGCAATGAGCTCTTCGGGTCTGGCAGAATTTAGGTGAAAACCTTCTACCAACTTCATACAATGCCCTGTACATCTGGTAGTGGGAAAGGACAGTGAACCCTGACCACTCCTCCACATCACACATTATGTTGAAAGTGTCTATAATTTCTCCCCTTAGGCTCTTTTTTTGAGAGAGATGAGAGGCATTTGTGGCAGCTGGAGACAGCAAGCTCAGTAGTTCTTCACCCAGAAGCTGTCTGAGGCCTTTGATGATCCCTGTGGCTCTTCTCATACACTTTCCAGTTTTGCTAAATATTTTTGATCAGATCTGCACAGAGTACTCAAGACAACAACAAACAGCAGCTTTATGCAGTAGTATACTGAGGCTCTATGGTTGGCTTTCTGTGTACTTTCTAGTACTTTCTAGTGTTTGTTTTGCTTTCGGATCATGGAACAGCAAGTTAATTCTTCCATGGATGTACCACTTATAACTTCAAAATCTTGCACCTAAGGGCTAATAGCTAGCTTGGTCTTAAAAAAGGAAAGTATTTTTATTTCACATTGAAAGTCCCACAAAACCCTCAGAAACATGTGTGAAATGACACCGTTATAGTAAGAAAGTAATTTATTATTAAGAAGAGCATGGAATTAAAAATGGATTGAAAAGCCTTAAATCTTTTTATGGAGGATAAGTCTAGGAAGGTCAGCCACTGTTTTCATCAGTTTTAACCCTGTTCTAAGAGGAAACCATCTGCAACAGCATTCTGATATGATAGCATTGTTTACCTTCTCCACAGCCTCCATAGTTTGAAGAGGAGGAGTGTAGGCAGAAGACCATAAAGGACAGTTTTACCATCATGTATTCTTTCAAACATCACTCACATTACTTTTATTTGTGTCCTCTTTGTTTTACCCTCTATCTGAAATCCTCTGAAAGTAGTGGAATGATCCTTCTCAGAAAGAGAGCTACCGCTGCTTAGAAAGAGATCTTGGTAAAACTCAGACATGCCAGACACTTAAATGCACACAAGCAGAACAGTACTTTCAAAGTGAATTAGTTTGAAAATACAAATACATTCAAGTGCTCTCTTGGACTAGAACCCTACAAGCAATTTACAGCCTTGGCTCTTGCAGCTCACTGCACTTTTACTTTAAAACACTTTAGCTCCACACACAATAACTGTCGGAACCCAAAATGATTTTCCGACATTTTCGGATGTTCCAAATCTAAGGATGAGGTATTTAAGACCTTGGCAAGCAGCTGGAAACAGCCGAAATTCTGAGTTTGAGCCATGGAATGACTCAGCAACTGTGCAGGAAGAACAAAAAGTCACAGAAGTTTAGAAATTACAGTAGCAGTAGTAGAAAGTAATGGTAAGATGGGGAGAAGAATTTTTAGGTATTGTACAAGGGGGTTTTAAGTATGGTACAGGGGGTTTTTTGATTCTGTACAGGGGGGTGGAAAGTTCCAAGATGGAGAAACTTGGGCGTGTCTTGTCCTTTTTCTCCTTCTTCTTGCCCTCCATCTTTCATGGTGATGTTGGCACTTTTCTATTGGGTTTTACTAAGGGCACACAGTTCAACATAGGTGATAGATATTGGTACACGTTTGTAAACAAAGAATACGTAGGTTTTGCTATATAATGTCTGCGCCGTCCCCTCGAGGGTCAGAGCTCCATTTTCTACCCTACAAGACAGATCTCTGCAGAGCAAGGGAAGAACTTTTAGATAAGAAATAATAAACAGCCGTGAGGGAGTCGTGTGCCTTTGTCTGGGCAGCAGCCCAAGACGAGACTTTTCTGATAACAAGCAATAAATCACTTGTGACCAAACATCAAGAGGCTGCTGCGTCTTCTTCAGCAAGTGCGGGCCGGAGAAGGGATTTCCCATCTTTCGGAGCCACCCAGACTCAGAGGTATACTCCGACACCTGGCTCCGACAAATAACAACAGAAATTCTGAAATGTGATCAAACAAATGTGAGAAACAAACTCATCCTGTTCCTTTTATCTAAGATGAAGATGAGAAATGATAATTTAAAAAGGTAAGATGTTTCATTCAGACCCTTCCCTGTCTTTCTTTGATATATCTAACTCAGAATTTTTCTGTTCAACTGTGATGAGAATGGAGCAAAAGAACATAAAGGAACAAGGAAAGAGGGTATCCACTATGAATAAGAGGCTGTTTTCCTTAGGTTGTTTATACAGATCTTGGTGACAGACAGGCTCAAAAGAGCCAGCACCAACAAAGGAGCCACTGCTCAGCCCTGCCCTGTGGAGCCACCTCTCTCCATGGAGCACACAAACACAAGCCCTCTGTTACCTGCCCAGGACAAACTGCTGTGACTGCTCATTTACACCAGCTAAGCCAGGCCTAACCACCCTGCTTTCCTTTCTTAGCAGGTCCATGTCCAAGCTGCTCTCCAAAATCCACTTCCAAAAGACTAAGACTCACAAGGCTTTTAGGATGCTCTTCATCTGTAGCCCATTCTTGCATTGTGAATAATCTGGATGCAGTTCATGGGACTGTTTGTTGTGAAGGCAATTAGAATGAATCTAAATCCTTGCTCAATCAGTCAAGACAACTTTGAGTACAGCACAGGAGTTCAGATGAAGAGAATATCCTAGAAATCTCTATACATCGGCTCTCAAATAGACGGATGAAGTTACTTAGTAAGATTTTTAATATTTGAACACAGAATCAATCTTTTAATAAGTTGGGGTGGTGGTTTTTTGGTGGGTTTTATTTTATTTTCTTTTTTTTTTAAAGAATAAATCTTCCGGTAAAAAAATTTGGCAAAAGCTACAGAATGAGGAACACCAGCCATTATCTTAGATGTCCTGAAAACAACTTGAAATGTTCTTAGACAAAATGGAATCTGGGAGAAAAACAGAGAAAGCTTCCTTCAATACCTTAAAGGACTAGCAATGGTGACCACTTTCAAGCATGCAATTCAGGTTAAATACTATATTGCAGTCACCAGATGGGTCACCTACAAAAGGAAAGTAGAGTCAATCTGTAAACCCTCTCTGAGTGGTGTCACTGACATAATTATTATTGGCAAATCAAATCACAATGACAAGATAAGAACCAGATCACAAAGTCTGCATTACTTTTTCTTCTCAAACTGAGGACTTTAAATAAAAAAAACTAGATTAAATACAGTATTTTTTCTGTAAGATTTATGGAAGAACATAGTTTACATTGAAGACAAAAATGTAATTTTTTTAGGTTGCTGGATTAGAAAAAAAAATCTTTTATAGACTTCTCCATTCTGGGAAGCCTATTATTTTTTTTTTTTAATATAGAAAGATAAAGCCTGAAGAGAAACCTCCCCTTGCATTTCTCTGGCTTGAAACTGTTTTTTTTTTTTAAATGTAAGATGATTGTACCATAAGGAATGCAAGGCTTTGTGTAAAAACAGGAAGTTGAAGGTAATACTGCATGCAGCCTACAAACTAATAAAGCAGACAATCAGAATGGATAAAACCAAAAATATCAGATGGAGCCTTCCTGAATTTATTTGCTAAAGGCAAACTAGAAATTTCTGCTTTGTGCCAGTAGTATCTCATAAAACATTCCAATACATTTGTAGGACATGGGATTAAAAACATGTAAAAGATCATTTTACTGATCTGAAACCTCTGTGTGTGGTAACTGATATAAATCTGTGATGCAGTTGAATTTGCCCCAGAACAATTGTTGAAATCTCAATATGTGTGTGTTTCCATCATTAAAAATCCCAGGCCAGTAGACGACACATTTGGTTTAGCTTTTCCAAAAATCAGTATTAGTTTTCTTTTTGAAAAAAACCCTCATGTGAGAACAAATAAAACACAGCATTCCTTTTAATTGTGAAACAAGTAATTGCTGATGTGATTAAAGTTCCCTGTATATAATTCTTTTAAGACATCTGTGAGAACGTTTGGTGGCCATCTCGCTGTTTACTCACCCATTTCTTGCCGGGTACTGCAGACTCCTGTCCCATATTTTTCTAACTCTATGGTCACAGTTTTCAAAGCATTAACATCTGTTTCTGCAAAGCCGAGGTAGTTATAAGAACCCATATTGATTACATTCTTGATAGTCCTTCCTGTAAACCTATAATTAAAGCAAATTTTGAATAACAGTGCAATTTTCCTTCCAATCCCCAATGAAAAGAAAAAAATCTCAAAATTTTCCCACCAAATTTTGTTCTAGTGTCGAATTCCTACTTGCGAATTTCCAATCCTCATACTCTAACAGCCCAAAAGTTTCTCTAGCCTTCCTCTTTTCCTAAGTAAGTACTGCTTCTTGGTGAGAGTGCTTTCTAGAAGCCACGCTGTAGATGGCAATATACTGGTGTGGGATCAATGGCTGCTTTTATGGATTTAAATAAACAAACAAACCTACAACTTTATTTAAGGAACAACTTACAGACATTAATTTTTCAAGCAAATTGCCAACTGCTTCCATTAAGTCATCAGTGTTCTCATACACACACAGAACTTAAACTTGATGAAAATATGGGAAACACTATGATACATCCTCAATAAGCTCAAATATAGCCAACCTACACATTGTCTATGCTGTGAATTCCCATAGCTGTGTAATTCAGCTGCAGCACACCAAAACCTTCAAGCTGTAATCTGCTTAAAACCCACTGCCAAAGACTCACTATGAAGGCAAGAAGCCACATTCATGCAGTGCAAAAAATTAGGATATAAAACCTAACCAAGGGATAAAACAAATTTTGTTGTAATATTCAGAGTCAAGGTCTGTTGTTATAAATGGTGCGTGAGCAGTCTTGTGCTGACACAGCCAAACCCATTTGCAATTGAGTTGGAAATCTATACTGCATTTCCAAACAAATACTCAGAAGAAAAGGGTCAGATTGTCAGCATGGAACTGACTGCAGAAAGAAACATGCTGGTGGATATTAGACAAGGATCTGGACACAACTTTCAGTGCTTTGCAGAGGTGTCAGTAATATGCTCATGAGGCTGAAAGTGGCAGAGTGTAAGACGACTCACCTAAATGTCCAGTTGTAATCGTCTGTAACGCGCTCCATGAGGTCAAACTGTGGCCCAGGGACGCTGCAAATTGGACGATTCCAGTTGTCCCGTATTCTCAAATAGAGGTTTCTGGTGTAAAAGTTCTCAAAATCTTGATAAAGTGGCACAAAATCCTGGTTTGAAAACATGCACAGGGTTATGCTGCTGTGAAAATATCTCCTTCCCTACCACAAAGTCATTCCTATTAACAAGGAAAAACTGATTCATCAATAAACAGAGAGCCATAGCAGCCACATGGTCCTATGTCACTTACAACTCCAAACAGCAATACTGTATACTTACCACAATTCTTTTAAAACACAATGTTGTATTTCTTAGAGGGCAGAGTATTTTGTTTCTGTTTAAAGATTGGGGGATTTTTGGTTTCTTTTTTGGTTGGTTAGGTTTTTTTTTTTTAAATGGTAAACAAGTTGGTCTAACTCTCCCTATATATCCTGAAAGTAGGAAATGGAAAGAAAAAAACCAAGATTCTTCCACTTGAATAAACCAATTGCTTCAAATTGAGCATTTTTTCTATGTGTGGAGCAGATTGCAGAAAAGTAGGATAAACAACTCACTACATTTCATGAAATGATGGATACATTAGACAAAAGCTAGTCCAACAGATGTGATTTGGGCATTACTGGCATTAGGGTGGAGATGCAAACATCCAGTTAAGACAAATTTTTGGTTGAGAATTAATGAATATCCATGGGTTTTACTTGGAAATTAAATTTAAACAAAGCTTTATATGAAACAATATATCCATGTTGGGCACTGCATACAAGAAACTGATAAAAAACATGGTGTGCAGTTAACATATGTGGGAAAATTAAATAAACATGTAATCCATAATGAAGGACAAAAAAAAAATTAACTGGCACAACTGGAATTAACAAATGGCCAGATCATGAAGTGAATTGAAAGTGATATTCATTAAGTTATGCATGCATCTTTGAAAATCTAAAAGAGGAAACAATTTCAGGAGTTTTATTTGCAAGAGAAACAGTAAAACTTCATGTTTTTCCTTCATTACGCCAGGTGTTACCACAAATGATGACTCAAACTGCACAGAGAAGGAGGACGAACCAAAAATTTTAAACAAAGTTGGAAGGCAGTTGACCTTGCTAAGGTGCAAGTTTCACTTGGAACTATATGGGATGAAAAAATTTTGGGAGTTACAAGAATTCAATTAGAACAAAATTAGAACTTCCTCACCGTGAAAGACAGCATAAGATAGCCAGAGGGGACAAAGGAAAATTGGGGTTGAAGAGATTTGGAAAGATGATATATTTTACAACAAGGCATTTATGAATTTTCTTTTTCTGTGGATTGACCTAATATACTGAGATTCTGTTTGGCTGAGAGTATTATGGCACTCTTAGAATGAGGTGAATATGTCCCTGGGTAAAAATGACGATTTTACATAAATGTAGGTACGTAATAATACACATGCATACAACTCCACTGGCAGGGTGTGTCACTCTCACCCCTGTGCAACGTTCTGTAAAATGAAAGTTGTCTGCCTTGTTACGTTGTTACTTCCACAAGTTGCTGTAAATCATTTGCAACCAGAGGAAAACTCAGCTGTGGATATATAATGACTTTTTCATACGTACTTTTTGTTGTTCTCTCTCCGCAGCAATGTTACGTTTTTCTAGTCCCCAGGCTCTCATAAAATCTCGTAGGTAGCCAAATATTGTTCCCACTGCAAACCCCACGAAAGTAAAAACTGCAACATACATTGGTGCTTGTTCAAAGTGCTCAATAAATGTTTTTTTGTAGAGGGTTCCATTTGATAATCGATTCTTCTGAAAAAACAGAACAGAAACTTGTGATTAATACATTTAATCTCATCAAAGCTTAGACCCTTTGACCTCAGGGCAAATCTTTTTCTCTAATTAGGAGAGACATTTAGACCTCACACTACATATCAGCTGAAGAAGAGGACCTTTAATACTGCAATTGCTACAGACCACTACAAGTATCTTCCATTTTCCCTCCTCTCATGTCCTCACTTGCAGATGTCTTCAACACCACTCTCTTGTCTATTTTGAAACATATGAAACTTATGAAAGATTGGCTATATATTATTGTGCAATTGGACAATTATTTCAAAGGTGATTAAATGGAAACCACAATACTCTGTCTTGCAAGACAGAGCTATAAAAAGGGAAGGGCAGCATTAAAAGCTCACCTACACTATCCCTGACTGCTTCTGGAAGTCTTGTGTAACCAACCCATTGCAGCAACTAACCTATATAAAACAAATCCTGCCTAAAACAGGGCAGCTTTACTGCGATGTTCTCCAGACCTGAGGAGGTATCCAAAGCAGTTATGATCCCTGCCTTCTATTTCTGTTCTGATTTCACAAATGCTTTTAATCCTATTTTCAGTAACGTCTGCCCTAATTCTAAGGCTACTTAAGACAAAATAGAGAAGAGGAAAAGTAAAGGAAAAAAACCGAAGAAGACACACAGATAGCTTTGCTTGTTGGAATTAGTGATCCCATTGTGAGCAAATTCTAGAAATTTACAACCGTGTGTGGACAAAATATTTTGCCATTAAAATATATTAAGATTTCAATTTTCAAATTAAAGAAGCTAAGTTTTCAGTTGCCATATTCAATAGGCTCATCAGACTATTCTTTGGGAGAGTGGTAACTCCCTTATTTCTGCAAAACATGATGGCCTTTACAGTTACTGTCTAGTAACAGCCAATCTGCTAATTCAAAATTAACAAAACACAATCCATAAAAAAATAGTGCCCTGTTAAAAAAGCCAAAACCAAACAAACAAATACCCAATACGTATATTTTGACATATTATAAAGCAAAACTGCCAGTATATCAAGAAATACCAATAATACATTTCTGCCTGTGGGAAGGATGAACTAAAAATGTAGATTACCTAGCTATGTAATGTAGTAATCTGAAATAGAATATTCATACTAAGAACATTTGCCAACTCACTATACTTGTAATGACAGAATATTATTGATCTTCATATTGCATTAAAATGTCTTTATCCTCACAGGATTTAGATTTCTCTTGTAACTTGCTGGTCCAATCACTGGATTCCCCAATGGTTTTGGAGGAGAAAAAGAAATTAAAAAAAAAAAAAAGAAAAGCATTGTTGGGCACAAGAGAAAATAGAAAGGCAGTTAAGAAAACCCAAAAAAAAAAAAAAAAAAAAGCTGGTTGACTGAACAGAAACATATTTAGACTTTGGAAACACTTACTGCCCTGCAAGAGAGAAGGAATGCAGGACTGGCTTTCACCATGTGAGGGAACACCTTTGAAGAAATGACACACATGCACTCCTACCTCAAGCTAATTGCTCTTTTAGGGCAACCTATTTACCATGAAAAACATTTTATGAGTATGAGTTAAATACATGGTGAAGTCAAATTTCACATGAGTCACAACAGCTGTGTGCACATAGTGATGAGATAAATCAAATATTTCAGAAAGGATTAAGCTCAGTCTTATTACTTTACATTTGCCATGGGCTAAGAGCATGTTTATGGTCATCTGTGGAAATTCAACTGGCATTGTAGTTTGATGCTCTTGAATCAATTGGCATCAAGCTATGATGATGTGATAATGCACCTGAGACCAGAGGAGAGAGTTATGATGTTTCTGTTCATTGACTTTATTAAGAAAAAATTTATTGCTGTAAACCTTATTGGTGAAGGAACAGGAAAGCTCCTATCAGACTTCTGCACTGTAACATCCTTCTTCCACAATAAAACTCTGCTGTTGTGGAACTCTCATTTCAGCAGGTGCCATTTGATGCAGTCAGCATGACATGTGTATTTAACCAGGTAACCACTGCCACTGTCCTTAATACAAACGGCTGGGAGAAACCAGCACAGATAGTAGTGAAGTATAAAGAATGGGGAGCCAGATGTGACCCACATTCTCCAGGCTATGAAGGCCAAAACCCAAGAGTCTCTGAACAGTTGGCACAAGGCTAGGAGAACAAATTCAAAAAACACAGTGACAGCTTGTCTAAAAATAAAGTGAGAAAAACAAAGAGTATTTAAACCATCCCTAGAGTACCACAAATAAGTAAAGAGAGAGTCTCAAGAAAGAATAATCAAAACAAGTGGATTTGCTGCTTCTGGCGAGTGGGAGAGTCGAAGCAGGGATGTTTTTGTGCTGATCCAAGTGTGACTGACTGAACATCATGTGGATGTTCCATTTCAGCCAGTCTAAATTGGCTGAATTGGTCAGTGAAGCAATGGCTGTCATTTTGTACTATGTTACTGTTGACTTTTTCTATGTTATCATAAAGTTTTATCTCAGAATAAGGAGGTGGATTTGGAGACTGTGCATTTAGAACAACAGCTATACAGTGAAGGGAGATGTAATTCAACTGTTGCTGGCACTGAAATCAAATACAGCAGATTTCCTACAAATGCCTGAAACCATTCAGAGATCATTAGTTACACCATTACACAGCAGATGCTCTGCTGAATTATGTCTTATTACCTGTAATAACACCTGCAGTAGACAGTACATTTTCTACTCCATACCTTAAACTGTAGCAATTGGTTGGGCAAAGATTCTAAAAACCATATATATCCTTCCAACTTTAGCAATTGGTGGCTTTGAGATTTTATGACTCTAAGACAGTCTTATCACCTTATAACAGTCAACAGGGGATAACTATGAATGTGTTCATCATTTTTGAACCTAAAAATGTTGGGGAAATAAATTGTGACTTTTGATAATTCATTTCATCTGTAAAAATGTGTTTCCTTTTTTATAAGGAAATTACCTTACAGTGTCATGACAGTTTACTTTGACTGCTGTGCTTTCCTACTCAGTCAATTACACAACTCATAATCTTCTATAATTAAATAAATTCTGCCTCACCATATGTCTCTTCCCAACCTAGAAGAATCTTAGTCTATATAATTCTAGTCCAGTCTCCATGTCCTTACATGGATTTAAACTCCAAAAAATAAATTTAAAAATTCTATATTTTCGTGCTCAACTTTCTCTTCAGTCTGCAAAAATCAATAAAACCTTTTTGAGATGCAGAGGATGTGAATTAAAATTGCATACCCCACTTGAGGGCACAGTAGGGATTTATACATCTGCAAATAATGCTTTATCTTCTTTTCTGTTGCTTTTTAAAGACTGTTAGCATTCTATTTGCCTTCTTGCCACAGTTTACAGTTTCCCCTCTTATGATTACATATATCCTTCCTCAGTTGCAAACAGACCAAATTTATAGAACACTGCTGCTTGTGCATTCTTGGGACAATTTCCCCTTCCAATTAATTATTTGTTTTTTATTTAGAGACCTGCAATTGTTTCTGATCTTTTGTCAACTTTATACACACTACCAACAAGAAACCCTTCTGCAGTGTTTCTTGTTCAGACCTAATTTTTCAGCAACCTGAAGAATTCCGTACTGTCAACACATATTGTCATCTATTTCTCCCCACCCCTTTTTCCACATCACTGATGAAAATATGAGAGCACATGTCCAAAAAGTGATCCCTGGGGGACTCCATTTCCTGCATTTCCCTCGTTAGCTTTTCAAAAATTGTTTATTTGTAACCCCTAATTTCTCTGGCAAAAAGGGCAGCATAAACAGCAGCCCAGAGTTACTCAGCAACTTCATCTTTGGCTTCCTTTAAAAATCTTGAGTAAATACCTCTTGTGATATGTTAATCCACAATTTACTAGCTTGTTTTAAAAATTCTGCTGGCATTTCAAATCAAAATAGTTTCTCAGTGGCCTGCCACAAAGTACATTTACCTTCCAGGCACAAATGCAGGGAGTCTACTGGTGCAACATAAAGACACTCAACACAGAAAGGCAATAGGTGAAATTCAAAGGGAATGGATGTTTTACCAAGGAGTTTTACAAGTCTAGGATTTCATCAGCTTCTTGGAAACCAAAAGTGCAACCAGGATATGCAACTTTTGTGTGTTGATCCTCTGCTTAGCTGGTTTCCAGTAAGATACTGCAGCAAGAAAATTCCTTGCAGCAAGATTTTGATGCCAAGGAAGTCCACAAGAGTGATGGCAATGCAGCAAAGTCAGCTTTAAGTACAATACCTCTTGGATTCCCATTTTCCCATTAGCCATAGTATTTCAAAACTCTGCCCTAATGAAGAACCCCTTCCAAAATGCCTTCAGTTCTTCAAATGGAAAAATCAACTCTGACAACAAATCTCAGAGTGCTATTAGAAAGGACACCAGTATAAAATACTGAATATAAGGGACACACAATTTTAATTGAAATAGCTTGCTCTAAGAATAACGTAAACTCATCTTGAAGTCTATTAAACACACTTCTGGCAACACCTTTACAAGCAATAGTTACAAAATATATTTTCATTAGCAAAGAAAAAAATGATAGCTATGCAATAGCATGAATAATACTTAAATATTTGTTCACACTACTGTTAAAATTAGGAGATAATTTTTCATTGTGTTTAGGTCCTAGAGACCTTGGAATTGTGCTAATTGGCATGAGCCAAATTTGCATCAAGGGCAGAATGAAGAATTGAACAGCACAGAGTGCCACAGTACCAAACCTGTGTGCTGGCCATGAGTAACTCTCCAGAAAAGAGGTAACCATGTATGCTGGGTGAGTGGAGCTGTATCAAGGAAACTGAGCTCCAAAACCCCACGTTTTCATGCAAACCTGTTCTACAGAGACAACAAGCTGTAATTAAATATTCTCTGCTACTACGTCCATTTCCAATATAGCAGCAGTAGGTGCAGATAGGTATATCCTTGAAATAAAACTATTGGAAGAACAATAAAATCTTTATCTTTAATATAAGTTCCCTGCCAGGAATAAAATCTGATCCAGAGGTGGATGTAACTTTATGCATGTTTCTGGATCAGATTTTATCAAGTTGTTGTATACAGCCTATTAAAAAACAATGCAAGCTGACTGATCTCCATAATGCTTCCCATACAGATATGTATATGAAGTGAGAGGTGTTGAAAACTGTGAACCAAGTGACAGCCATGTTTGCTCAGTATCTGACAGACCTACAAGATGACAGTGAAATCTTAAGCAAATTAGGACAGTGTGCTCCTACAGCAAAAAAAACAATGGGAGAATAGACATAATTGCTAATGCAATATCTAATTGCTTGCAGACAGTTTGGCTCTAAATAGATGTTTCCTCCCCAGCATTTGAAGAGCATTTGGGATAGGACCCTAAATGTAGATGATTTTAGATGTCCTAGGATGTGTGAGACAGCCACGTGGGGAAGAATATAAATCTCTACATAAATAATGACATAAATGAGTGACAGGATCTACAGAGGCCTGTAATCTTCTGGAGCATAAGCTGAAGATGGGGTACTACAGGATTCCATTTCAGCCAAGGGAAGGGCATGGTCCAGTTGAATCCCACTTAGCACTTGCCACTGGATAGTCACAACTTTAAGCATCTGGTGTGCAATTCTGTCTCCTACAGATCACTGTCACCAGAGGGCTGGGTCCCAGAGAATAAAACTGTCAGGTTCTGTGCAAACTCACCATGTTGACTGTCACAATTACTACATTTTCCCAAAATCACTTAGGAATCCGTTTAGACACTGGAGGAATCCGGGTGATTGTATACAGTTCCCAGGAGAAAAAAAAGGAAATTGAAATTATGAAAGCAGAAGTTCTCTGTAATGAATATACTATTGGCACAAATTTAAATTACTTCATAAATCTGCCCACTTACTGGCAATGAGCGAATTCACTTTAAATGAGTGATTTCTTTTCTGTAACAACACATTTCAGATCTTATAGGCTCAAGTTTCTAAACCATAAGCCAAAAATAGCTACATAGGGAATTCATAGATTACTGAACTATAAAGACAAGACTTAAATTAAAAATAGTTGTGAAACTTATAAGTCTAGAAGGTGCTAAAATTAAGGTCACTGCCTCTTGCAATGTGACAACACCACAAGAAAGTGGCTACAATACAAACTACAAGTAGCAACCAAGCCAAAAAAGCTTTGGTTGTTATAAATGTGCCTGTAGAATCCTTGTTTAGACTGATGATTGATTTCTACTGGAGTTTCAAGAAAAAAAATACACCTGGTAGTAATACAATCAATAAAGACTACGAGTAAAATCTCCAAGACAGTCCAGAAGGTTTAGGAAATATAGGACACCCTTAAAATAACTTAGGAAACCATGTACTCTTGAACTTGCAGAGATTTAGGATTTAACAACTCAGAAACTCTAAAAAGTTCACTCCCTGTAAACAGTATTAAATGTTGCTTGTTCTGCTGTTTGAGGTTTGTTTGAAGGCTGGGTCTTCACCACACTTTTCACAAGCATCAGGAAATGGCTTTTCATTTGTTAATGATCTGTCATCTGATTGCTGACTAAAAACTTGCAGCCTCTCTTCAAGATGGCACAGTACAGGTAAACACCAAAAAGGTATGAAAAGACAGGATCTTCACCTTCCAGACTTGCTAATCTTTTCAGTTGAACACAAGTTAAACTACAACATATTAATCTCGCAGCAATTCTTTCAGCATCAAATACAGAAGCCTTGCAATGCTGACTATGACATTAATACTATGAAAATACAGATGTGAACGACAAACACATTAGAATATACTGTGAAATGCTGTTATGTAATGAGGAAAAAAATACCCATACGGTATAATTTTCAGGCTAACAGTTTACTCTGATGCTAAAATGAAACTTTTGATTGTAATATAGGAGGTTGGGACAATGCAGAAGACTTTCTCATAAATAACATTCAGGAAGAACATTCAACAGTGGCAAGGGTTCCAAACAAGAAGAAATATGAACTCAGAAAGTGCACATTTTATATTAGTTTTGTAAGATTTTATTAAGATATTTATATTAATTTAGTGTCTTATCTGATATATCAGAAATTCTACCACTGCACACGTTACAAGCACCATGCACTCCAGCATCAATGAATGTTTAATTTCAACTATTAAGAAACTGCCTTCTGTGTGCCATTTTTGAAAAACCTACAGAAAACATCAGCACGTGTTTTCATCTTGCATGAATTTAGTCCAGCAGGCAGAACTGCACATTGCAGAATGGTCATGCCACAGTGCTTATCAAAAGAAAAGCCACCTGTAACTCTTTATAGCACAGAAGCTTAGACTACTGCACACAGACTCAGGACAAAACCCAGCTGCAAACCATGAAAATGCAATCTGATGAAGGGAAAAAAAATGTAGAAAACACTATTCTGTACTTCAAAGTTAATAAATTGCAATGTAAACCATAACAGCTACTACCCAATACCAAATAACTAAGGCACTTACATCAAACAGTACATGGGGATAAAAAAAACTGGATAGTAAACTCTTTTCCCAATGGCTTTACATTTGTACATTTCAAGAGATAGTAAGAAACACTAGAAAGAAAAAGTAACATGATTGTCTTATACAGCTGTTATTCTCCTATTACTCCCAGAAACTTCAAAGTGACTCAACGTAAATAGGAAGGCATGAGGGCAAAGATGGAGCTTGATAAGTTTAAATTATTAGAGGCAAAACAATGAAGTATCACTACCCAGAGAAATACTAACAAACACTAAAAGGAGCAGAAAGCCAGGCATGTGGAATATGAGAAAAGTGGATGAAACACCTGGGCTACAGCAATTCCCACATAGTTTGTGGCATCAGAAAGTTGCAGCATTCACTACGATTTCCAAAGCTTAGGGTAAGTTACAGGATTCACACTGTTTAGCCGCATCAGAATATTTCCTGATCATCCAAATCCCATGGCTTTGGCTTTAAAAATACACAAACAAACATGATGATGATGAAGTGGTATCACTTCAAAGGCTGCCAGTTTCTGCACATGACTGGTGATGATCTGCTAATATGGGAAGCTACTTCCAGAAGTGATCTAGCATTTAGAACTTAATCCTATGGATATCACATATATTTTTGATATGAAACTGTTTATTGGGATGAAGACCATAATAGTGTAAAGATTCTCAAGATGTGCTAACTAGATTGCTAGTGATTTTGTCCAGTGTGGATTCTGAGTTAATATCCACATGATGCAATCCACCAACTCCTACACATTTCCTACACAGTGACTGTGCACCAGAAAATGTTGTAGTTAGTTTATCAGATTCCTCTTCATGTAAAATTCCCTTGTGGAGAAAATGCTTCATCTTCTGCTATAACTAGCATAATGAATCCTCATTGGATCCCTGACCTTTCCCCATTATATGGTACAACAGCTTCAAACAGGGCCAGGATTTAGCACAGATTTAATAATGAGTTTAATAATGAGACACACATTCCCTATCAGAATGGACGTGGCTGTGCATGCTGGATCATGCCAAATAAACATTCAGAAGCAGTCTCAGGCCATTCTTCGTTCCTAAGATTACGGCACCAGCTTGGATAAAGACTTCTGGAAGTCACAATACATCCCTTGTTAAAGGAGGACAAATGTATTCACACTTCTTACCTGAAAGCTGCGTATCATTAGGATAATTTGCACATTATTTTCTTGATTCTGAGAGTTATGCACAAGTTAAGCTGAAACTGTGTGCCTTCCAAGACATTCCTCTGATTGCAAGGAGTACCTTATCATATTTCAAAAATGTGATGAAAGAGAAAGTCATTGCCAATTTTGTTAATGCAATCAGTTTAGCTGGATTTATGCTACCTCCTCCAAGGTAATTAACTACTTTAAAATGATATTTAAATACAAATATCTTGACATACCACAGATGGAGAGGAGAGAGAGATAAAAAATTCCATAGCAAAAATCCCCAACAGGGAAAGCAGAATTTCTTATGAGCAGCTGAGAAAGAGGCAATCAAATTTGTGCTGCTGGCTTGACAGACAGGGGGATTAAAAACTCAGTAGGAAGATGACCATCTGGGTAGACAAGGACCACCTTTGAGTTAAGATAAGAATTCAGCATCAAAAGAGAGTTCTAGGGTGAAAAAAGAATCAGAATAAATTCTGTGAAGGCATAGCATATAGGTTTGTAGGCCAGAAGATTTCAAGGAAGGTGAAGACAATACCCATCCTTATGAACGTGTCAAGAAAATGAATAGCTCGACACCTTCAAACACAATAAAAGATCTTTTAAGCAAGAAGACAAAAACTCATTTAGCCAGTCATTAGGCAACTTGGTAGCAGTGACCATGGCTAATTAAAGTCAGTTGTCCTACACCAAAGCCAGCATCACAACTGGTGCATGTGATCAAATCACTGCACCATTTAATTTAACAACATGATGAAGGCTGTCAACCCACCTATCATCAAAGTGTCCTCAGAGAACCCCAGTCTAGAGTAATCCAGATTCACTAACTTGTTCCCTAATGTAGGAAAGCCACATAGTTTAACCAGTGACAACCAATTACCTTTTTCTTTTTCACCTAAAAATCTACAGAAGCAGTAACATCCGGCTCTAGTTATTTTTTTGTTTGAAAACTATCAGGAAAAGGCAGTTTCAAACTATTATGGTTAAGTAGTGCCCGCACCTACACCTATGAGAAACTCACAACTGGATGCCTCCAGGTACAACAGTTCTGCAAGAGGCTCTCTCCTCTTCCCACCAATTTCAATTTCTGGCTTGTACTACTGGAAAAGATGATCTTAGCCTATATGACTACTTAATTGCTATTTAATTTTTATATTAATTAACTATTATTAAATTGACTAATTCAATCAGAGCTCAAAAAATTTTCATTTTACTTCAATTGCTTGAAGATCAATTAAAAAAATCTAGAAATAAATTGATGCTTTTTTTTTTAAGTGCATTATACACTGAAATGCTCTTTATGAGTTGTTCCAGTAATTATCTAAGTCATAACACTGAACATGAGACCTGATGGCTTTCACTCGTCTGAACCTTCTGTACCTATCCACATTTGCAGAAACACCCTTAAATAAATGCTCTCCTCAGATTTTACAGCAGCCTAAATACAGACAAAAAGGGAAGTCCTCACCCCACCAGGTACCGATTTTCACCAGTGGATCAATGTCTACCTAGAGGTAAACACCTAGAGCCTGTAGTTCTTGGCTGAAAAGACAAGGGTTTGGAAAAAGAAGTACATGAGAAGTCCAAGAGACAAAAATCAGGTGCAAGATTACTGAGGTAAAGGGGTGACTGAAGTGTTTTTTTGTTTCAGCAAAGGAAGACACCTTTTCAAATGCATAGCAAAAAAGCGAGTTGAAAATTAGCCTTTGCATTTGAACAATCTTAACCTCTTTTTTTTTAAGAAAGCAATGGCCTATTTCCTCATGTTACCCCTCTGTCTGCAAGTACCTGTCTACTAAAGCTTTTGAGCTCACAGAGCAATTTCAATCAAACCTGATTAGGCCTTCATGATATCAACTCTTCTAAAAGCTTCAGGAAAATGTGACCTCGATAGTGCAAAGGGATCCAAATTCCTGAACTGAAGGACAGACAGCAATAACTTGGCTCTTTAGCCGTTCTTGGAGTGAATTACAAAAGCACAATTGCAATAACCCATGAACCAGCATCTCTTTAGGTCTGAACAAGGTTCAGCACATTCTGCCTCTTGCCCCTCTGGAAAGAAAGGATGTGGTAGGCAAGCTGGGATGTTCCAGGGTGGTGGAAGATGCTGGATGTGTAACAACATGAAATCACTGCTTGTGGAAAAAAATGCTTACAGGCATTTCACAAGTCTTTCCCTTACCTCCATTATAATTTCTTCCCATATTGCCATGGGGCAAATTGGAAGGCAATACTTAAAACATTGCTGCACTTTGGAAGTAATTTCGGGAGACATTAACAGTGTATTAACTCAAAGTTTTCATTTATACTGATCATAAAATGGTAGAAATCAAGGGACTTAGGAAAGGCAGGAAATGGAACAGCAGAATCCCAGATTTCAGGAGAGCATAACTGTACCCAGAAGTAGCAGGTATTGCTATACGAAGCAACATTATAAGTAAAAGGAGTTAGAGAAAAAGCAGCCATCCCTTAAGAAACTCATGTTAAGGACAAAAGGACGAACCATTCTAGAGCTACTAAGCAGTACTAATGCAGGCCTCAGCTGAAGTGTCCATCCAGCTTCAGACGCTGCTTTTTGAGAAAGAAGAGGTGAACCAGATGGAGAGAACTGGGAAAAGAAGCATAAAGTTTGTTCAAGTAAGTTATGAGGAAAGAATGAACAAATCTGAATTGTCTAGTTTAAAGAGAAGAGAAAACCCCAATGACTGGCAGCCTAAGAGTCTTCAAACATGTAAAAGATAACTGCAAAAGAAAGACAGTAATCTGTGCTCTGTTAAGCATCAATATGCTTAAATTACACCCAAAGTGATCTAAATAAGATATTAGAAAGAACTTTGTACTGATAAAATCAGTTAAATGTGAGTCTAGAGCAATGGAGGTGTTTAAGATGGATATAAACCTCTAGTAGGGACATTTTATGTAAAGTCAAAGCTGATATTGTCTATCAGAAGACAGAAGAAAGCAGTGCTGTCAGTCTTAACAAAACCCCAAAACACAGTGACACATCTTACGAGGTAAGAGGCTCCAGAATAGTCTTCAAGATATTCCAGCAGAAAACCAGCCCTGGATAAAAGTGATTTGCAGAAATGGACTAGATAACATGATTTGCAGAAATGCAGAAATGCAAAAATAACATTATTTGCAGAAATGGACTAGATAATATCTCAAAATACTTTTAAGCCTCATGTCCTATTTTTCCTACTTACCTCACGTTCCTAAAGCTCACTATGACATGAAATGTGGAACAGAAATGACTGAGAACTGCAAAAACAGCTGCTACATATTTTCAGAGGGTGAAATGTAAGCAGATAGAATCTTTGATTCATAGATGCTGGAAGAAGGAAATAGGTATACAGACTTTCTGCTTAAAATTAAATTTATCAATCAAATTTGGGAAGTTGGCAAAGCAAAGACTGGCAGGGTCATCTAGAAGGATCTAGAAGCTCTGATCAAGAACACACTCTCCTGAGCTACCAGATATGTTTCAAGAGCAACAGAAGATGCCTAGACACCAATCTGATTTCTTGTCAACACAATCCAAAAGGAAGGCTGATGTAAACAGAACATGGTTTTAAAGCCCAACAAAATGTTAAGATTTTAAAATACTAGTAGTCTCTTACTTCTGAAAGAAAGAAGTTACTGCTAAAACTTATACATGATAAGCAAATAACAGTAAAAGTTCACACAGAAGATAAAGAAACCTCTTTCAGAAGACCTCATGTTTTACCTCTACCGTTCCACGTCTGCAAAAAAAAACCAACTCAAAATACAAACCTGAGCGTAAGAGAAATGTTGTGCCCTTCTATAATGACTGCTACAAATGTATTTCTGCAAAGAGGCAAATAATGAGCAATGACAAAAGGTCCCAGTTTTCTCTCTCAACTGCAGTGGAGAGAGGTCTCAAATTTGTTCCAACAACTTTAGTTTGTCCAGGAACTCCCCTGAGAGGATGAACTACACACTTACAGCTACCATCCAGCAGAGAAAAATATAATTTACTTGTGAAAAATGTCCATTATGCAAAATGATCCCAGTAGCATGTTCCATGATAGAAATCAGTTAATAAAAAATGAATAAAATTCAGCTACAATAGGGAAAAAAACCCCAACAAACTACCTGAGGTCCCATGACAGAAACTCCTAGCAAAATCTGTCCAAGGAGACACTCCTGTAGGTAAGTATTTAGAGATTTCAGACATAATGCTTTACAGTGAATTCTGAAACAATATTAGTATACTCTGATAACTCCTGATTTTATGTTCTTTCCCAGTCCATGGGGAAAGCTGGGAACTCCCCTCATACTCAATAAGAAATCAATAATAATTAAGAAATTTTATGTGCCCATTCTGACAGCTCCCTTATGGACAAATGGAATAACATCAGCCTGTGCAAAAAATATCAGTTGATACAAAATCAAGAATGGCAAACAGGACATGCAGAACAACCATCATAATTCAAGAATATCCCCCTCTGAGGACCAAATTCATACTAGATAGTATTGTCTCTTTTTCCACCCCTCTTTTGTCTTTATTGTCATGGATCAAAGCTAATCTCTTAAAGCTGCTGGAAGATAGTAAGTACAGTAAAATATTATTTGCACTTCCTATGCCATAATTTTTTGTCTGCATTCTGCTTAGGAGGAAAACAGTGGAAGCCCTTGAACAAAACTCAGGTAGAGCTGTCCCCCAGCAGGTGATGAGGCAAATCCACAGCCTCTCAGTGGGGAATGCAGCTAAGGCAGTATGAGCTCCGAAGAAAGCGCAATTTGGTACTCGGGAAGCACAGCTGTGGGCACCAGAACAAGGCCCTAGAGAAACTTTGAAAAATGATGAATCTTGCTTCCAGAAAAACAGTTCCAGAGCCTAATCCCTGAAGTGCTCTAAGAGCTCTAGCTTTAAGTCGAGCGAGAAGTGAATGAAAGGTTTCCCCTTTTGGATGAAGGCAGTTCAGACTAAGCCCAGCGCTCAGTACAGCCATGTCCACAGGAGCTGTTGTGTAAAAATGATCTAGAAATCTCCAGTGAAATGCAATGGCTTCCCCAAGAGACCTTGAAAGGTACCAGCAAAAAGTCATGCCAAATTTGGAAGAGCCAGACAAAAGCATGCCAAGAGATGATATCACTTCATATCAAATATTCTAAAACATAGATTCTGTACGATTAGTTTACTTAAAGGTCTGCCTTGACCAATGCATTTCTGCTTTATTCTGACAGAATCCCAGTAAGCGGAAGCATGGGGTAAAATCCAGTACCCTCTGTTATTTGTTAATGAACAAAACAGATCAGAATTTCATTTAAAAAAACCTGACCAATGGAGGAGTACCCAAACTGGGATTCTATCAGCCAAGGAGTAAGGTTGGCTTCTACACCAAGAGAACTGAAAATGCAACAGACATTGCAGTGAAGATGTACAGGAAGATTCAGGAAGAAAAGATAATTATGTTTAAGGCTCAGATTGTCACATAGGTCTTGACTGGAATGGAATTAAAATCTTTAAAGTATCTTCTCTCAGGTGCATCACACCATATAGATTATTTACATTAAAACAGAGCATAACCTCTGAGGGAATAAATCCACACCAAGAATAGAAAATATTTGACACAGGCATTCCTGCACCATCAAGAGACAAGATCACAGACCAAAGAATTTTGAAATATTTTTATTTTTCTGTGGGAGCCATTCCAAAAATCTGACCACTTAGTTTGCAAAGCCAAGTGGAATTATTTTGAAATTCCGTATATGTTCCTTTGTCTCTGTAGCAAACTTAAGTGCTAACAACTTTTTCCTGTGTTACAAATCTCAGTAGAATGATGTGGAAGTCCTGCATTCCTACACAAACCCTTACAATTCTATCCTCATTTCCTAAGATCCATCTCAGTCCCACACAACCTTCAAATCTGCTTTTGGTATCTTACAAGGCATGCTGCAGGGGACACCACATTTCCCCAGAAACACTACAATTTTGGAGCTAGAAAGAAAATTTTTAAAAAGTGAAGTATACCTTTGAAGCATGTATGACAAAATGGATTAAAGCACTCTTACACACTCAGACAGTCTAAGTGAACAGAAGTATTGCAAGCAGTTACAAAAGAGCTAGAATTTTCCTAATGGGAGTACAGAATAGAGCTGGCAGTAGCAGCTGTTCTAACTAAACGTTCAGTCAACACTAAAGTATTTTATTTCCGAGTACTACACACCAGTCAATACACATGCTAGCTGTGAAATCATTTGTGATTCTGCAGCTACCCACTTTACAGTCTTATTTCTTTGCTATTTATGAAGGAAAAAAAAAACCAAAAAGAAAATCAACTCCCTTCAAGACTGCAGTTGCTTATAGATCTCCATCTTCCCCTCCTTGAACCACTCCTCCCTGTGGTTCCTCGCCGTCATCCTGGCTGAGATCACCTGCCACAGACTCAACCCGTCCACCTTTCACCTCCTCTTGGCTTTCCCTCCGTAGCCCGGGGCTACGCCGTGCCAGCGCACCCGGCACGCCCCTGCCCCAGTTCTCACAGCGCATTTTGCTCCCTCGGGCAGCTCCACCTCCCTCCACCCGAGCCCCGCCACACTGCTGAACGCTGCTGACAGCGCCTCGGCACAACCGAGCGAGCCAGACTCTCCGGTCCAGCCACTGCTTTATCTGACTCCCTCATTTCCACCCGGCCTGGCCCACTGGCACTTGGAGAGAGCTCTTTGTCCCTTCACTAACACAGATTGCGCTGATCTCGGCTTGAAAAATGAGGAGGAGTTACAACAGTTCAACTATGATTCCTTGTCCCCAGTACTGACACCTGAATAATTACAAATTGCTGCAAACATGAGTGTCTCATTTCCAAGTATGTCTTTCTCAGGTGTGAAACTGGGACCTTAACCAAAGTGTTTGTTTATAGTTGTGACATGCTTATGACATAAGCAGCTTTGTATCCAGCTGATGATCACTCAATATGAAACTAACCAGTATTAGGTAAATTAGGTATCAGGTAGCTTGAGAATTAATTTTTCTTATGCAAAAGTGACCAGTATCCATACATAAAGACCTATTTCTGTCAGCATTGGAGATATCCTTCCCTTTCAAAGCCTTGCATGTATATGCACATTTTATTCCTCCCATCTCCCCCACCCAACTGAATTCTCTTTTCAAAACTCAAAGCGTTTCAATGCACTGCTAATGTTTTTACCTACTCAGCTGTTAAAACACTGTTGTTTATGAGCTCTGCTAAACCTTACATGTTGAACAATATGGACTGAAAAAAACCTCCAAAATCACAAACTCCTATTCAGTTTTGCAATGATCTGTCAGAAGATGTGAATAGATAAAGCACAGGTGTGTCAGCTTGTTTTAACCACGGCTAAATGAAGCTAATAAAGAAACAAGACTCCAGCATCTGCTTCATGTTAAGAAAAATATTCCTTTATCCAACAGCATAGAAAGTAACACTGGTTTATTTGCTTCTACCACAAGTTTCAAGAAATTGTGTCAGAAGATTTATCATCAGACTTGGTAAATCTTTTTATCACCATAATCTCATAGATAAAGCTGTTTCCTATTCTAAGAAGGTACAGCTGGCAAATATAATTTGTTACAGATGATCGATGCCCACCTCTGCTGAAATACTGCATTGCAAACCCTGCAATTTCCTCCACATTTTCCTGTGGAAAATGTCTCTTTATTTTTTTTTTTGGCCATGCATCTAAGTGGGGATGTAGCACAGCCAAGAATGCCACACACTGTGCAGTAGTGATTAAATGTAGCCTTGAAATGTAGCCATAAACCAGGAAGATGTCCAGGGCTAGAAAAAAGAAATATAGGAATTAGCAGCAAACAGTGCAGTCTGCAAACAAATTATTGTCAGTCAACCACCATGGTTACTTATTGAGAAGTGTCAAAGTGCAGAGATGTTTTGATTAGCTTCTCCAGCAAAAAATCACTCAATAAAAAAAGAAAACTAAAGAACCCTCAAATTATCCTCTGTCAGTCTCTTTAGGCTATACTTTAAAGGCACAAGCCTTCTTGGATATCTGGTTTAAAGCTTCAAGTCTTTCCACACTGTTAAAGTAATTCTGTGTGTAGCCCTGAAAAATAAAATATTCTCATCATGTTCATGTTAATTTCAAGTTAGAAGCATTCAAAGCCCTCTAAAATGCCTGTCCATCAATCTCCAGCCTGAGCTCACACAAATTACCTGTCACAGAGTGAGAAGTTTGCATTTCTGTCTTTAAACTGGTGTCCTGAAACACAGCTCCAATGAGAATGCTGTTGCTGAGCAGGTGAGAGACTTGATAAACAGGAGGTGAACTGAAATCACACTGCCCTTGTGAACAGGAGAAACACCAGCCAGACGACAGTGATGGGTTTGGAACTGCAAAGTTCCAAGTCTGATCCCCTTTGGATCAGACTGCTCTAAAGATGAAGAACTGATGCCTGATTGGGTTAGAAGTGAATTATGGAAAAACAATAACCCTTAACATGAACTCAAGTTTCATTTGTTAGATAGACTGGTAGAACAGAAATGTCCATGAGAAATGACACCAAAACACACTTTATTCTCACTTAATAGCATCAACTAGAACATGAGACAGGGCAACTGCTTTACACAATACTGATGACAAATCACTGATATTTGAAAAAGTAGCACACTTGGATAAAAATCCCTGTGAATAAAGGTACCCTTAATAGACACTGATCCCTTGTATACCAAGTATTTCACAAGTAGAGAACAAAATAAAGTGTCTTTATCTCAGAAAGTTTATGGACTAAACGAATTCCTGAGAAATGCAATGGTAAGATACACACCATGCAGAAATGAGCGGGAGCAGAAGTAAACAGGGCACTGTGAGCTCTGGGAATAATAAATTCTAGGGGTTTTTATGTGTGTCTCATGCTGGCTTTCATGTAAAATAAAGGAACACTCTGACAGAAGCTTCTTTCTTATTTGGAGCATAGGTCAAATCTCCTTCCTGCTGCAGACTGCCCAGGTCACTGGAGGAATGAGTTCACACTGCAGCTTCTATTATTTCAGCAGGGAAGGTGCTGGGCCTTTCTCCGTGTCCAAAAGCCCACTTAAAGCAAAGAGTGGGTGATACGAAAATGGCTCATGAGTTCACAAGCTGTTAAGGAGTTGACAGACAGATAGCATCACTATATAAATCTTGTTTCTTTAGGAAACCAGCCAAGATTTTATAATGCGACCATGCTGAAAGCTCAAACTATGAAGATGGGGTTTTTCCCCTCATACAACATTCCTCTCCCCGATCACATACATTTCAGACACCTACAAAGCATTCAGTGGGGAATAAAAACAAATATGCCTACCTGAGGTTTTAAGAATCTGCATAACTTGTCATTGATTGAAATTTTGTTTCCTATAGATGTTAACATCTTTATAACAAAATCACAAGCTTACAACACTGGTTCTCAGCAGGTACACATTGAAACAGTAAAAAATGCCCAAGTCTCTGATAATGATCCCAAAAAAACAGATTGAAATCATGCTTCAATTTACTTAAATAAACCCATGTGATTCTCAGCCCAAATGCAAGAATTCTAAAGGTCTTTGATTATATTGAATCACAGATATAAAAACCTCCTAATGTTACCTTATCTTTGCAAATTTTAAAATGTTTTCTACCTGCTGATAGGTAAAGCTAATTTTTACCTTCTGACTTGCTTGATTTAATTATGCTGTGGTGGAAGCATAAGGAAGTTCATACAAGATTTTCAAAGTGTAAATGAATGGATGCTTTGGGTTGGGGATGAGATGGAAGCTAAAAGAGCTCCATTTTTGATCTGTCATGCTTGGTCATACTATACTGTCATACTATTACTAGTAGAGTGTCTGTTGACTTTAATTCTTGCATAAGCTCCAGAGATGTATCTCTGGTGCAAAACCTACCATGATTTCTTTACCAAATCATAGAGGTGATGAGGAAGACAATAAAAGGAAAAGATTTCTCTCATCTCAACAGAAATTTATTAAGAGCCAAGACGCTAATGAAGTCCAGAGAACATTTTGTTGGAAAGGGACAGGTGACTTGGTGTGCTTTGGAAGACCTTGTACATGCAGGGAGGTGGAATGATCTTGCAGACATTACTTTATGCTGAAAACTGCTGCTGTAACAACAAATCCTCTGCTAGAGGACCAAGGGGCCAGTCTGTTTAGCTCCCCATCCTTACAATAGACTTGTGGACAAAAGACAGCCTCCCTGAAGCCCTTCTTGATCCTGAATATCTTTGGCTCAAGACAGTCACCGTGTGCACAGTTTTATTTTTTTACCTTTCACGGGTAAGAGATGCAAGTAGGTAAATTAATTCCTCTTCAGAGAGGTAATAAATTACACCTCTTCTCGGACAATAGGTTCAACCCAAGGTGAAACCAGATTTTATTAAAGCTGCACCTCCATTCCCAAAGCACAAATCTCCTGTCTCTGGACACAACCTCATAATTATTTTGCTAACTTGCTAGTGCTCATAGCATATCCCACATTTCACACTATGCACACCATTAATATGCATCTGAAAATAGACACAAATTATGGAATTGATACATTTTCTAACCCTTGAAAACAGATTTTAAGAAAAAGCAATTAGACGTGGCATATATCAACATCATACTTGTCTCAGAATGAAAAACAAAAATACTAACTTTTTTCTTTAAAAGTTGTAGATTTTGGCAAACACGTATTTTTTGTTTTGGAATCTGTACTTCCTGTTTGGTTATGGGTAAGAAATAGTTTTAAGAAGCAAAGGTTCTGACTTCAACCTGAAAAGACACTGTTAAAATATGTATTGAGAGCCAAAAAGTAACAATAGATAAGTTTTGGCCACATGGGATTCTTCCCAGATAATTTGATAAAGTAATTTCTTATTTGGGATAAAACTGGGTTTTACACCGAGAGAAATGAGAATCTGCTTTGTAACACCCCTTACTATTTATTTATCCACAGATGCACCAATCCAATACTTAAAGGCTTATTTCCCCAAGAGCTTTTTGTAACCTAAAGCAAGTGGAAAGAAACCAAGGATAAGGCCCACAGGCGTGGATGATTGTGATTAGAAGAGAGGAAAAGGGGTGGAGATTGCATCAAAACAGTTTGATGAAGAGTTTTGTTTCGTTTCTGTTCAAAATAGAACAATCATAAGCCAAGAACAATCCCCTCTTCAAGATTAACACACCATTATATCTGCTAGAACCTCCCAGACACTTTTACCACCCACATATGCAAACAAACAAGCTGTTTATGTAACAGTGATGCGAGGAAAATATTGCACAGGGGAGCAATTTATAAAGACCCTTTTATAAAAAAGACATGACTTCAAGAGACTTGCAGACACATTTTGTGCCAGAGACAAAGTAAAACATTCCCTCTGAGCATGACTGATGTCAAGAGATTTGTTGGAAGTTCAAAAGCTCCAACTCAGAAACTTGCATGAATATGATCTCAAAAAGCAGACGAAACATGATTTTTCAAATGCTTTCTTGGACCATGAAATGCCTTCCAAAAATCTTGTTCACTTTGAATTGTTTTATAGTTTGGTGTTGGGATCTGTGTAGCACCCGAAGTTTTGAGGTTGGTCAGCAGGAAATGCATTCGATCGGATCATGGGGCTGGGATTCTTTCAGGGAATGGCTGACAATGAGGTACAATGTGACAGCCATAGGTGGTCTTAAATTTATTTCTCAGGTTGTATTTCCTGACCTCCAAGGTGTAATGTAAATCACTAGTCACTGACACATGGCTCCTGGGACTGGGTGGAAACATCTGTATCCTGCCCTCTCCAGGCAGCAGTGTGGCTGATCTTTACAAATCTCCCCCACAACAGCGTGCATAAGAACCTGACTGCAGCTCACCTTTACCTGCAGGAAGTGCAGCCTGGTGATGACAGGGGAAGAAGTGTTCCTTTCAGAAGACAATCCAAGTTTTGTGGAAACACAACAAATGGGCAGGAAATGGAAATTCTAAGCTAGATTGAGGCATTCTCCTGCAGAATATGTCCAGGAAGCTCAAGAACATACAAATCGGCTGCTGTGATACCAGCTGTAAGCTGACAGCTTTGGTCTGTGAGATAAGCTAGGCTGAAATCTCAGATAGCTACATGTGAGTCACATGGAGAGATGTATGGCAACTTTTCAGGCCGTATGAATCAGCAGCAGCACCAGGGAAGCAGAAACTCAAATGGAAATTCCTGGAGGAAGCAGAGTGCAGCATATTCTCAGCTGAAATGGCTACAAGTCTCAGCTCTGCATCTCGAATTTGTCTTTCCATATTTCTTTTTTAGGTGAAGAAATCCTCATGTCTTGGTAGGCTGATGGAGAAGACTGAATTTTTTGGAAGAGGGAGAAATGACAGAGCACATGCCTGTGCTTGATCAGAGGAATGAAGGCAAGGATACAGCTGAATGACTTCCAAAAAACCCCTGAGATGATCAGTAGAACAGATAAGGCATTACTGTATTACATCTACACTGGATGTTCAGGAAATTCAAAATACTTCAGGTGGGAGAAAGACACCTGGCCAGAATAGGTTAAATATTACTTTGTTCTGAAGACATGGGTGTATATAGATGACAACTACCCTGGAAATTCAGCTCTTCACCTCACAGTTTTATACTAAAGGTATCTCACAGAATGTTCTGGTCATCTGTCTGAATTCATGTATCTTTAAGTGCAAAACACTTCAGTTCCTCTTCAGTCTGTCACAAAACACTGCTGGTCCTGCTGCCTGCTCTTCTCCTTAACTGAAATTTTTCTTCCATATTCCATCCCACAATTCCATATCCATCCCACAATGACAACTCTCAGACAATAGCCTCGCAAAATTCCTGGCTGGGTTGCTTTCTCAAAGTATTTTCTGTGGAAAAATTAGCTGCCAGGAATGGCAGAAATTCTCTGGCTGAGCCACTGGTCATTGTAGGGAAATTTAATTTCCTGCTTTGCTGGTTAATGCCACAGTCCTAGCCACAACAAAAATTACTTTCCTTTAAAAGGAAAGTAAAAAACCAAAAATCCATGAGAGAGTCCATATGTCTATTGGCAGAAGAAACAGACCTGCATATCATGATGAATTAGGATCTTTACAGTTGTCTTGTACCCTATAAACCAGGATTTGAAACACCACTGCACACATGCAAAGAGCAAGCTGTGAGAGAGGTAGCACGATGCTAAACATTTTTCTGGTGAAAAGTCTGATTTTATAAAAACTGTGGGAACATAACAGAAGATTGTTGAGGAGAATTATAAACATGCTGAAGTGATCTGCAGCTGAGGTGTAGAAAAACACATATACCAATTGTTGTTTAGCTTTGTGAGTTGGCTAAGTTCAATGTCTGTGTTTCAATAAGAGGCCTGAGATAGACTTACAGACAATCAAACATGCTTGAGATTCTGTCCCTGCTGTGGGAAAGATCACAGCAGGGAGGTAGCCTACACCTGTGACAGCCCCTGAAATACAGGTAAAAGCAGCAGGTTCAGAGATCCTCTAGCAAGGGCTGAGCAAGAACTGAGTTCTCTGGTGTCCCTGCTCATGTGGGTCTGCCTAGGTGCTGCTTTGGGGATCCCTAGTTTGACAAGGTAATGGAAATAAATTTACTGTTTTCATTTCATTCAGTGTTCTGTGGTCATCCCTGGGTCCTGTATATGCCAGCTCATACGGAGACCCAAACAGGCCCTAAGCAACCATTATCTTATCATTCAGCTCATTTTTATTCATGAACTTGCTTCTGCAATGGAACACATCCAGCCACATCCCTCGCTGACATCACAGGTAGAAGATGCATTTCACCTTTCTCATTTCTGAAAGCCAGACTGTCACTTAAAGCTTGCAAAGGTAATGAATTCTCATGCTGAAGGGATGTAAATAGACAGGCAATAGCACTAGCCACACCATGGCTTTCTATTACCAATTACCTCTATTGAGCACAAATAAGCTTCTTGCCAGACAAATATTCATAGAAGCCTGAGGTTCTGCGTCAATTCCATCCATTTTTGGATCACTATTGCTGACTCACCACAGAAATGCTGCCTCCTTGCACTGAAAGGTCACAGACTCACTTTGACTGGATGGTCTCTGTTTCATCTTCATATTTAAAAGGCAGGTCAACACCAAATTCCCAGTAGGGCGCTCAGGGTTTTGCCCTGAAAGGCTCCATATGTCCCATTGCTGTAACCCTTATTTTGATTCCCACTCCCTCTCCGCACACGTGAAACCCCTCCAGCCTGCAGCCAAAGTATGAACCATTAACCACCACTCTTTGTGCCTGATGATCCAGTCAGTTATTACCCATATAGTAGTCTGCCCATCGAGACTGTAATGTCCGAAGTAGCACATGATGGTGGTATGGCCAATGTCAAGGTAGGTGACATCTATCTATCTATCTATCTATCTATCATCTATCTATCTATCTATCTATCACTTACCTCTCATAGAAAAATCTAGTCACCTCAGCATAGAAGAAAGTCAGCCAATTATTTATCTCTGGTACATCTATGCTTGCTGTTCCAAATCACTTTCCTCTCTATGCTCCCAGAAGCAACCTCTGCTAGAAATGATCTGCCTTTTGAAGACAGGTGGGACATTTCTCTTAAGTTATCAGGGATCTTTGACACCTGGGAGCTTCCAAAGCTGATAGTATGTGATGTCACTGTGATACCACCTACCACACATGAGTTCTTCCCTCCTGATCCCACAACCTTGTATGGGTTGCCATTTCTCAAGAGGTCCATGACTCAACCTTCTTTCACTACTGGTAGTTTGACAACACAGAGGCTTGGATGACTTTAATCATGAAAAGTGAGTCAAAGAAAGCACAGGGTACATCTTACCTGTGGTCACTAAGCATCTGTGGACACTAAGTCATCCACCCTATTTGTTGATGGGACACATTTTCCTTGTTCATTCATCTACTACCAATGTAACAGTAAGATCTGTTCTTGCTTCCCTTGATATTCCTTGCAAATGTTGACTCCAGGAGATCTTCGGCTTACCTAATGCCACTGCTACATGCCCCCAGAATGTTTCAAAATTCCTCTTTCAAAGGCCATTCTTGTTTCTATCTCTTGTATAGTACTTATTTTTGCACTGGAGCTCAGCCATGGGTTATGTGTGTGCAGCTAAGCCAGTCTCCCAATACATTTACTTGCTTTCATGAGTAGAAGGATGAGCTGTTACTGTGCTAAGTGGAGGCTGACCTTAAAGATCTGACATGCTGAATCTTTCAAGCCAAAGTAAATTACTATCTGCTCTTTCTGTAAAGGCTTTACCTTCCAAAATTTAATTACCTGAATTTAGAGATTTCCAGGTGTTAAGAGGGTAATGACTTTAGACCAACCTTATATATTGAGCTACATGAAAAATCTCAGCCTTGCACGTAAAGTCTCATGCAACATGCTCACAGCATTGCTACAAGAGTCAGAGACTGTTACATGTGCCCACACAGTGGTGACACCTCAGCTGCAGAAAGATGTCCTCAGTGTTTCCTGCTTCCAGTGCATTGAGCTCATCACATAGCATGGCAGATGACAGAAACAAGGGCGTGGATTCAAGACCTGTGATTATCATCTGAGAGGGCAGGTGCAGAGCAACACATTTCTCAGGCTTGAAACCAAGGAGAAAAGAAGGCAGGAACTGAGGATGAGGAGGTCCTATCTGTGGTGCAGCTGAAGCAACAGGTACAGTAATTGGCAGAGAATTTGACTGAAAACCAAATCTCAACTTTTTCCTGAGGGAAAATTGCTATTGCACTTTCCATTAACACATGCACAATGAAAAATGCCCAAAATCCTGAGCTGCTGCAAGTGAAACAAGCTGGACTCAATGAAGTTCCCTTTCAATTTATTTTTACCCAAACCAATATCAAAATATGAAGATATTTCAGAAAAAATCCTATTATGATGGTATATCATTATGGCTGCACAACTGAAGCTGCAAGCAGTTGGAAAGGCCTGATCAGCCTTAACCCTCTCTCCTTGTTCTTTGCTTATTAATAATAACCCTTATTGCTTGACTTTGATTGTGGGAATTAATTTATTTCTTTTTCTACCAGACTCTTTAACATTTATATTGAGTATGCATCTAAAATACCCCACTTACACCAGGTTTGCAAAAAACACTTGAAGTGCTGTCCACATTTGTGAAGAGAGAGCAAAGAAATTACAGAAGGCCTTTACAACGTACAAGAAAGTTACTGCCATGAGAACAGTTGCATGGCATATTCCTTTCATGACTCTCTTTCTAAACAATCAGTGTTTTCTTTAAGATTGTCATTAGGCAATAAATGACACTGGAAAGCAGAAAAGAGAGGAAAGAAACCAGGGTGCCAAGAGCACGGAGGAGACTGAGACTGGATGCTGGAATAGTGAACCAAATAGCTAAGTGGAACAGCTAGGAGGAGATTCAGATGTAACAGGACAGAAGTTAAACATAAACAGCTTCTGAATCTTGGAGCCTCCAAATGTTGGAGACTATCACATTTTTGGGCCATCAGATAAGTGGGGCAGATGTTACTGTGTTGGATCTTATCCCAGGTTCTTTTTTGGTTTCACACAGGAGCTTGAAATCCTTGGAAAAGTCTATAGTCTTGTTGACTACATGTTTCTTCCAAGCCCTGCCATTCTCAGTGCAGAACATAAAAATAATGAGTTTACAAATAGCTATATAATGTCTTGGAGGCTAAGGCATCCAAGGAAATAATCTATCAAAGAAATGGAACTGTTGCATGTGTTTTATAGGGAAAAAAGTTTCCACTAGATAAACATATTTATTGTTTTAAAAATCCAATGTCCCCTATTATTGGTACCCAATCAACAGCAATGTAACAGCAAAGAAACCATCACTAGGAAAATACCTTCTCCTGGCCAATACAGTTAGATAAATAAATAGGTTAGCAACTGAATTGTGCTTTGGGCAAAGGCAAGTCCAGACTATGGATTCTGGAAGAACACGAAACATCTGCCTCTGTTAAAAGCACGAACAAAGTGGAAGACATGGTCCACAACCCACCTGCCAAAGTTTAGGTCTTACTACGGCCCAGCTTCCAAAGAATACCAGCATGCAGCATGGCTCTGGGGACATGGTTAAGCCTGATGTCCATTAGTACATGGAGAGTCTGTGCTATCAGCTAGAATTGAGTGAATCTGACTTAAAATAATCACAGAAGATATCCGAACAGTCAGTTCCGCCCCAAAGCACTCTAGCATTTCCCCAAAAGCAACAGCTTCTCTTCTGGTAGGATGCTTCACAGCTTCTTTATCACTCAGCTATCTCCTTTCTGTCCTTGGTATGCCACAGATTGCTAGAAGCAAAGAGAGCCTCCCTGCTCCCCCACATTTGATCATCCCTAATTACCTTTCCCAACCCATTAAACAAAATCCTCTCTTTAGAAACCCAGGGGGTTTTGTGGTATCAGAATTGCTTCTCTATTTCTGTTAAGCACGCACAGACACACAAAATGTTCTTACATCATTAAGATGCAAAACACATTGTTCTTGAGCAAATGTTTTCAAAAACAATGTTTCCAAAGCCAGCATTTCCTGAAGCCAGTGCTTCCTGGGGGCTCCCTTGGAAAGAAAAAGGTTTATAGAGCTGATTCCTGCAAAGCCTGATATTCCAGTCAGACAATTGTGAAAAACGATTGCTATAGGCCTAGAAGCCTTCACTGTGCCATTCACTCACTGCAGCCTCTGCACTAGCTGCCTCTCTCAAACCACAGCATCTCTCCCTCCTCCCCTCCTTGCAAAGTAGCACAGCTGTAACTAAGCCCAAAAGTTTTGGAACTATCACAAATTTAAAAACAGCATCAACAGTCACATCCCCTGAATATACTAGCACTATATTTCTGCTATAATAAGGTGTTTAATGGTCAATTAATTTACTGCATGGGCAGTAAAGTACATAAATGTGTGTGTCAGAGTGTTACGGAAAATAGGGGCAAGGTGGCTGAAGAGCAAAAGAGGAAGAAGGAAGAATGACTGGAATTAAGAGAGACTTGGAAGCCTTGTACAGGCTTCTTTTACACCAAGCTGCCATATTCCCTGCTTCTAAGATCCCAGCTTGTAAAGTGGGAAGCACACCCCAGCGAGGAGTGGCCAATACAAGCACACGGAGGACTGTGCGCACACCTCCAGCAGTGAGGCTCCTAAACAGGGCAGGGAGGAAGGAACAGTATCTGTTCCTGTAAAATAGCATCAAGCATAAGCACTGAACAGGGTGAGGCAGCTGGGGCGGGGAAACAGACCAGACAGGAATGGGGAGATTCCTGCCAGGAATGAGATTCCTGGTTCATTCAGGACTCTTGTCTGTTATTGTTTCCTTCTTTCTGTGTTTGGAGCTTGAAGAAAGAGGAAATGGTATGTAATTGGGAGCACGGTGCTCGACCCAGACTTACCGAATCAGCCTTTGATAAGCCTTCTGAACTAAGTCCTCACTTCCTCACCACTTCCCTCAGCCAGGGATGGCATTTACAAGTGGCTCAGTGCTACTGTCAGATGTCACACAGCAGGGTAAAACACTTTCTCCTCTGACCATGTGGTGCTCGTGAGATTTCACTAATCTTCAAGGTGCATCTAATAATATTTCCTTCATTTCTTTGCCACCCCTTTCAGGCCAGTATTTATTTCCTTTTTTTGCTCAGTAATATTAGTCATTATTTCTCTAGCTGTTTACTTCTCTTTTTTTATTAAGGAGGAAATCCTAATTAATGCCCTCCTGGGATTTCAAAATCACTCATTTGCAGCAGGTTAACAGTAACTGAATGGTAAAGCTTAGTCCTTGAAATCTGTCACAAGTGGAAAGCAAAGACTTAGAACACCATTGTGGCAAATAGCTAATGTACAAAATGACGAGGAGGTGTATGTGATATATAAGAGGATACTGAATTAGGTTTTTGGAAGCGAATCCAAGAAAGGCCTTTTTCAATCATTGTGCAAGATTTTTTTTGCTTTCCTCATCCAACACAAGTCAGTGATTGGGAAATACTCATTCCAGGGGAGACACCTAAAGCCAGACAACCATTAAGCATGACACTGGGCGTGCCCTCATTAGAGTGCTAAGGTGTGTGAGCGCCCCATTTAGAGAAAGATAAAAGATAGCAGTTTATTTGTAAAACAGCAGAGCCCTCACCACAGTCCTCGTCTAAAGCTTCCAACAGGGATAGTTAGGTGAGCGCACAGGCTCCACAAGCAACCTTCTCCATCCCCCTGTCACTACCACACCGTGCTGTAAAGCCAGCCTTCTTATAGTCACTTTCTCCTAATGATCAAATCAAGATCCAGAATTAGGACGTTCCAAGACAGACAGTAAGCTCCCAGGCAGAACAGGTATCACAGAGAGAAAACCTTTAAGATTTGGGCTCTTTTGGTAAAAGTATACTTTTAGATTTGTTCATTCTTCAGGATGTTACATGCCACCAGGTCTACAAAATATTCTTGTATGTGAGAAGTGCTGCTTCAAAGAGAACAGCCTAAGAAAATAGAAAGTAAACTGACTTGGATTTTAAGCAGTACAAGGCTGGATAGTAAAGTGCGGGGATCAGCTACACCATCCCTGCATAAATGTAAACATCATGAAAAGGCAGCTTTGCCTGCCTACATATTTTTGTTGTTATACTTGTACAGCAACAAATCACACTTTAAAAATTACTCTACACACTTGAAGCTGACAAAACAGCTTTCCACTAGTGATTAATACATTGCAAAGTCAAGTCCACCACCAGTTAAGCTTTCGAAGGAAGTTACTACTTGTGTTTGTTGTGTTTGATATGAACTAGATGCTAAGTCAGTCCATGGGATCAACAGCATTTGCATGAGCATTCCCAACTCTCTCTGCAGTTTAGGAGAGACAAAAGCAGCGTTAGGTCCCACGATTACAAATTAACACACAAACCTAATCCATACAAGCTGTTCAATGGACATTAAGATGACCATAAAAATAGCTTAGTAAGTAATGTTGCAACTACCTATTTGTTTTCAATATTGAGGCAATTAGGGTAAACAATTAAACCTTACCTTTGTTCCTTTAGTGATTCCATTTTTCTTAGATATTCCACTTTTTAAGAGGTTATTCTGTTTCTGATGATGATGATGATGTAGATGTCCATTGCACACAGCACTGGGATTAGCCATCTGTTTAAGTTAGTCAGATTCACAATTCTTAAGGGTGTCTCAGGTCTTTCTACTGTAAAAAAGACAGTGGGATGAGAAGATAAAGTTCTTGGTTAAGGCCTGAAAGGTATCCAACTGGTCTGTCAGGATTTTCCAGGATGAGAGCAGGAACTATCTTTTGCAATCTCTTCAAAACGTAAAACTTTCTTTCATACAGCTTCAGCCTCAGCAAGCTAGAATGTGAAATACATAGCAGGAGGTGTGCTGTTAAAATCTCTGAAAATTACTGCTCATTGCTGGCTCTTGCATGAACACGGCTTCTGTGAGTCAACAAGACTGCTGCAGCTATCAAGAAGTGGGTGGATTCAGAGGCGGAGACACTTAAAGATACATTACCTCTTAAATACCTCGAAGGGAGAAACTTTGTTTCTTTTCTCCGAATTACACTCAGTGTAGAGTGACGTCACTCCATAGAAACTGCCAAAATGTTTTGAAAATTTTAATTTTGTAATCTGTAAAATTACATGGTTAATCTTGTGAAGAGTATATTAGGTGAAAACAAGTAGTATTGTCCTGAGTAAAGCAGAGAAACACTTTAAAAATTTATTTTAATCTCGATTTATATGAGCAGCATGACAGACGCAACATTATACCTGCAAAGAAATGGAAAACATTTTAGTAATAAAATGAAAATTTATCTAGAGCTAGATACTACAGACATGTGCACAAGTATTCACTAGAGTGAACTGTCCCTTTAAACTCAGTTTGGCCAGTAGTAGGATAAATGGCATGCTATAACAATGAATGAGAAATGGATTTTTATAAAGCTGATTAATTTAGTTTTAAAACAAGTCAGGCTTTAATTACATGTGAAACTACTAAGGATGACTAACATACATCCTTTCTTTTATGAAAAAAAGATTTTTAATTGTGAAAATGCATATATGGTCTTTGCTGAATCAAATTCTTGTGCTTCAGATTTTAGTGACAAAAAGTAAAAGTAGAAACGTCTCTGGTAGCATTTAATAGAATCTCATCCTCCCAAAACAATTCAAATTAGTATGGAGACAGATTAAAGGAAAGCTGTATTATAACAGCAATTTTGAAAAACAGTTAAGAGGAAAGGCTGGGAGAATAAAAATACTAGAAGTTCTTTAATTAGAAAAAATTGCTATGCCATCCTGGCAATGAAATGTAAGTTATATACAGAAAGAGCAGCCTAGAACATGAGTATGTGGAATGCAGGAGATGAAATGTTAAATAAACCACTGTGAAAATACACAGGGAAACACATTGTGTTGATTTTGAAACTTAGACACATATTAAATTGCTAAAATATATTTTCATCTTTGAAATAATTTGCAAAGTGAGATATCATCAACGTACTAGAAAACTTCTGAGTCCTGCTTAAGAGTGATCTAAACTTAAATTAATGAGACTGTAGTATTTTGAGGGAAGAAAATAACCCCTTAACTCATTAAAATGACAGAGAAGCAGTAAAACACCAAAATGTTTTGCCTCACAGTTTCACAAGATTCACCACCAGAAAGCAGATTTTTAAAGTTTTATCTTCTTGGTGCTTTTCCTAGGCAGGAATACCTAATTTCTGTATGAATCAGTTTTGTTTAGGTTTTGTTAAGGCATCTGTAAGTATAGCTCACTGACAAATGAATTGTGAATTTAATAATGTCAATTATAGAGGCAAAGTAAATTGATGGTCTTAAGTGGCTAAGAGTTCATATTTGCAAAGAAAAAAGGAGACTGAGATGAGGATAAGCCTGCAGGAAGAATGGTTGGCAATATCTCCTGCATACCCATCATACCCATCCCCTGTGGGCTGCTAATAAATGGAACAAGGTAATGCAAGGCATTCTCTCTGCACTTGGCAACCCTCTCCCATCAAGGAGCTTTCTTCGTTTGGGAATTGTGTCCTTGATTGTCACAGCAAATCAAACACCTGTAAAACATGCCATCTGCTCAGTCAGTTACTGATCATCTTCCCCCTATTGTGATAAAGACAAGGACACTTACCAGAGTAGTGCTGTTCCCCTTAGCAGCTTCCCATGTCCCAGCTAGCACCTCTGTCAGGTGCTTTTCCCAACAGGCTCAGCACCTTTCAAGGCACAAAGCAATAAAATTAACATATTATATGTGTCTTTTTTTCCTCCCTAATTAAGTTCATGAGGGAAGTGGAATCTCCAGTTAAAACATCAGTTCAGATAATGCAAATTCTGTTGCTAGTTCCAGGCTCTAGGTCTATACTTGCTATCTGTTTCAAGACCCCTGAAATACCAGTGTCCTTACATGAATAAAGTAGCAAATTAAATGTGTTATGGTAATTTTAGTTTTCAATGTCTATATTATTTAAGATAACAAACAAATATAACTTTAAAAATACCACATTCAAATATGAGTTTAAATGAGCAATTAAAAAAATAAACTCAGAGAAGGGCTGCCCATATGGATATCTGTTAACCATGACCTAAAAGCCAGGGTTCACAAAACAAATACCACTAGAAGCTGACTAAAATTCCTGCCCTGATCCTATTCAGAGGAAAAGATTTATAGAAGGGATGAGTCTGGCCAAATACACAAAAAATTATCTGTAAACAGAATGTGGTATTTCTCCTGAAGAAAAAAAAAAAACCAACCAACCAAAAAAACCCCAAAAAACCACCACCAACAACAACAACCCCCCAAGAAACCTCCCCAAGCTCCCCCAAAACCTAAACAAACAAACAAAAAACCCCACAAAAACCCAAACCAAACCAAAAAATAAGCAGAAAAAAGGCAAAAAGCCAACCAAACAAAAAACTCAAATCAAACCAGAAAAAAAAAAACCAAAAATCATTGTGCCCTTCAGAACTCTATCTTACTCAAAGCCATCTCATCTGTTACTCAGGCTTCTCCATACATATCTATCATATTACCTGTTACCTGCACCTAAATCTATTACTCAAATGTATGAGGATCTGTGCTGCCTGGACACTGGAGAAAGGACTCAGTAATTGTCTGCTTTGCAACACCAAAACCACCACTAGCAATACCCTATTTTTATTGTTCTGGGAAATGGGAGGAAATCATCTGCTGTGCTGACTGTACAAGAACTGTGTGCATTCAACTGCAGGAGACACCAATCCTACTAAGATTGTATGTGCACTTCTCTTTAGTGGCTTAGGTACTGGTCACTCTTCATAATTTGACAAGAAGATGGTGAATTTCTAAGATTATCAGCAGACCACACACCATGTTCTACAAAAATGCTAGTAAAGTTTCCAAGACGTGACTACAATTACTATAAATCTGTAGGAAAACCATCAATGAATTCCCTGGTTCTAGGTTATGAATCCCCAGGTTCTAGGTTTTATTCCTTGCTTTGTCATCATCCTGTTAACACCATTGCATTTTTGCTAACTCACATTGAAATCAGGAGAAAAGTGTTTAAGTCCTTTTTAAATGCTCTGAGACAAACTGCTGAGGAGTATGGTGCAAAAGTGAAGTAAAATATATGCAGTTTAATTAGCCAAGGTTTAACAACAGGGCAGAGAGAACAGAGAGGGGTAGGGCTCTAAGTAGTCTCTCAGTGTTTGAAGAAAATCACTTTTCTGGTAAAAATTCCATTGTTACATAGGACAGATTAAAAGGCTGAACTCTGCTGATGCACTCAAGAAACAGGGACAAAACATTCTGTTAGACTTTTGGCCCAGTCAGACATGTAGTGTCATTGCAGTGGTCACAATGTCCCCATTTAAAATAACAATACTGGATTCACAGTGTTCCCATTTGTAATAGTAGTACTGCATTACCTACCAATAAAAAAAAAAATGTTGCAAGAAAGCTGTCATGTCATAAACCAGAAGGATTTCATAGGATTCCTGCTCATCCCAGAGTACAGTTACTTACAGCAGTGTTGTGAAATGGTCTCGCAAACTAATGGCAAGACCTTGATAATTTCTGTTCATGACAGATTCCCATTTACATACTACATGAAACAATAAGGGTCTAAACAAAGACACCAGGTAGCTTTATGCTTGTTTTGAATGGACAAACACCGATCTCAAACAAGAGCTGAAGAAACTAGGAACCCAAATCTATTTCTCTGTTAAAATCCAAGATTCTAGTAGTGTTTAAATTGGCAGCAGAGCATGACGGTAATGGAGTACACAGTAAAAAAACCTTTTTTGTTCTCACAATCATTTCCCTTACAACAGAAATCCATCTCATAAATTCTGTGTACCATTGATGACTTATATTTGATGTATCTGGACACATGGATGTTGGAGGCAATTCCTGCCTTGGATATGTAGAAGACCTCATGAACAAATAGGGAGACACCACAACAACAAAGCAAGAGCAAGTACCAGCCATCAGCTGGTCAGTCACCCCCAGGGTGTCTTTTGAGTCATCCACATTTCACCAGCACCAGCTATAGACTAAATTCCCTAAATCCTTACATGGAAGAACCCCCCATCTGTGTTTGCTTCTTTACAACCTATCTAGCAATACATACATGGAATCCCATGTAGGGATATGCCACTACACCTGGGAATAAAACTGCACACCAATACTGAAAGATCCCCTCAACTGCCTTTGCACAACTTGAAGGATACACAAAATGGTTTGATATTGGTCAGAGAATAATCTAGAGCAACTCAGAGCCATGGCACAGTTGGACTCACGCAACCAGTGTTGCAACAGGGCAGGGCATGGTACAACAGGCAGGGCTTCTCTGTTTCTGGCAGGTCCACGCAGCCCCTGCAGAGCCCTGGGGCTGGCACAGCTGCTTCTTGACACCTCTGCACCTCCTTGTTCTTCATGGGACACAGTAAGATGACAAGACAATGCTTGAAAACCTAAAGCATTTAAAGATGCTGTCAGCCTGGTTTCTTAGGCAATATTACCAGAACCTGTTTTCTGACTGCATCTGGGTGTCAACAAGCTTTGGGTACTCATAGCATCAGGAAATTGTTGGGATTTTCTGTCTGATACAAATGTCTGATTGATATATGATACACAAATCCAGTTAGGAATCTGTACCTAACCTGAGGACAGTTGTAGCACTTGCGACTTGTATCTCCTTTCAAGGATTAAGGCTTCTTAAATTGCACAATTGATACAGTTCTGTCCTTATCTTCTGATACAAAAATAAAATAAATCTGACTAGAATGTCATAATCAGACAAAACCAACATAAATTCAAAAAAATCACACCAAGACAAAAAAAATAACCATATAGCAACTAAGACCCTGCTGCAAAAATCCAGCAGCAAGCGCAAGAGACCCCAGTGTCCCTTCTGCTCTATCTTGCAATTACAAGGCTGATGCCATTACTACACTCTTATCTGGAAATTTCTCATACAGTTGAACCTGCAATTCTTACTCCTTAAATAAAAAACTTAGATAGCTAGACCCAATAGATGCCAATAGAACTACTCAGCCAAGCCAAAGGCTAAAAAAGCCACTTTACAAGCACTAGGTAGAGGCAAAAATCTCTTTTGTGGGACATTTCTCTACTGACTTCTTTCAGCAGCAATGTGATCCATAGCCATGTAACCTCTAGAGCTAGGCAAGGCAAATTTCAGTTTACTTTTCCAAGACCTCTGCCAGTCAGGCTGATTTCTTTGCTGAGCTCTGTAATTTGCTGAGAACAAGTGTGGTATTGTCATTCTTTCCACTGGACATGATGAATGGAGCAGGGGCAGCTCTGTGCCATGTGTTCCTCCTCTGTGTCATCACCACGTTGATTCAGACAAGTCATTCTCCACCACAAACATCTGGAACATTAAGACAACTGATACTTAACCAGGTAGACAAATCTCATTATTATTACTAATAAAACTGAACAAAACAGACATAGCTTTAACCTATGTTTAATGATGAAATATCAGTCTCTGAACAGGAAATTATGAAGTGATTTCACACAAAAGTTAAAAGTTATTGCTTATTGTTCTTATAATGTAATTTTTCAGTGCTTCCAGAAGCGTGAGATTTATGCAGGCCCAGATGAGAACTCATAATGCTACTCAGTTGGGGAAAAAAAAAAAGTAGCATTGCAAAATACCCCATTTTTTAATCTAACAAGTGGCTCTTTTGCAATTCTTACTCATTCAATGAAGCACTTCATTGAATTAGACCCAGTGAGGTCAATAGCCCTACCCATGCAAGTAGTAGTTATGCTTCAAAACCTTTTTATTAGCATTACTAAACTTAGATTAGTAGATGATTTGCCTTCCGCATTGCCAGTGAACAAATCATTTCAAGACATGCCACAGAATTAGATTTTTGTGTTAAATGTGACTCCATACATGGGCTCTCTGGAGACTTATTTCCTCTTGTCACTGCCTACAGTTTTGTTATTCACCATTTCAGTTTTGTTTGTCTTATCTCTAAGGGAAGTACAAGTTGAGAGAGAAAAAGAGCCAAACAAAACTCCAAAACCTGTGTTTGCCAGCTATGGTAAAGGGGTGGTAGTTGTGTTGCCTTAAAAAAACTTTATATTTTTCATTCAGTTGCCTCATGATACTTTACTATGGTTGACATTAGATATTTTTACCCTACACTGTCTAACAGATGGAAGAAACCAAAATACTGTTCACTTTACCTACTTAACTGTGGCAGCAGCTCTCTGGCCACAGAGAGCAGGTACGGACTTTCCCAGGTATTTTCCCAGGGAAGGCTGTGAGAGAAGCAGAGAAAAGAGAATCAAGACAATTCTTATCTCTGCTTGTTGTTGTGCACATGTGGAATGTGTTCTGGAGATTGTTTACCCAAAGTGATTGCTTGATTGGATTCTGGTGATGGTTGTTTGGATTCATTGACCAATTGGATCCACAGCTGTGTCACGACTCTCAGCAGAGAGTCACGGGTTTTTCTAGTTAGGAGTTAGTGATAGCTCTTGTTAGTGTAATATAGTGTAATATAAGTATAGTAGAATATAATATAAGAAGATGAGATAACAAAGCAATTGATCAGCCTTCTGAATCATGGAGTCAATGCTAATTATTCCCTGGCTGGGGGCCTGTGGCAACACTTAACTCTAAACATTCAAACTTTCAAAAGCTTTGTCAGATCAATTCTTTTCTATTTTCACTCGTGAAGAATTTCTTTTGACTATTGAGAGTTTGGTCTCCCTATGTCTTGGCACAAACGGTTGCAATTCTGTTTTAAGCAGACTTCACTGCAATTCTTTCTTAATTTCATGCCTCACTGAAGTCAATGGAGCTCTGAAGAGGCACCAAGTGTCAGATGGGAGAATGAGAATTGAGAAATTCATTCTAGAAAATGTTGCCAAATGCAGGAAGGGCAACTGTACAAAATTATCTTGAGAGTTTTTAAAATCCATGGGTTCTGAGAAAGGTGTTTTTTGAAGCTGGTTTAAGACTTATATTTATCATTTTGACAACAAGATTAAATGTTTTTCCTTACTTGAAGTTATTTGTATTAAAGGTTCAGTGCAGAAGTCTGAAATGCCCTGCATTTGTTACAGAAGCTTTAGGAGCACAGTCTGGTATTCCAGAAACACTGCCAATGTTTCAGGAGCAACAACTCCAAGAGTTCAGTTCAAAGCTGGTACATATACCAGAAAATAAAATCAATTGAAGGTTTCCCAGAGTAGCAGGTCCTGTTCAACACAGCTTCAGTCACAAAAGATTTCCATTAAACCCCCTCAAGTTTATTGCAGTCTTTTAACTCTCCTGCCAAGACACTGGAAAACGAAAGTTTCTTTCCTGTGATATATGTTTGTTTTTATATTCCATGTAATCTCTAACTTTAATGTTATGCTTGTCAGACCTCAGTAAAGAATTTTAATCAAATGTTACTATTTTCCAGTCTCTACAGTTCCCTTTTGAAACAAACCCCTATTCAAACAAAGCATATTTCATATCATTGGAGAAGAGTTGGGCAAGTTGGGCCTTAGAGTACTTTTAGACAGGTGTCCTTCCATGATCCAGCCATTCATACCTTAGCTGGGGAGGCAACTGTTGCAACTATCGCAGCTACATTTAGCAGCCTATTGCTTGCAGTGGATTTCAAAGCAATCTTTTCTACACAGGATAGAGATCCTGTGCTGCTTTTTCAATGCTGCTAAAATTTCAAGCCATCGTGATCAGCTATAGCTTGCTCTGAGAGCAGTGCACGTCCTTCAGCTCCTGCACTCTCACTGTAGCTAACAGACATCTGGAACTGTCTCTTACCTGGAGTAGCTCCTCTCCTCACCTGCTATGCACTGTGCTAGCAAACAGCAGCTGATGTCATAGAGTTACTGCATCATTACGGTTTCTTTGCATAAGGTTTCCTTCTCTTTTTATCTGCTAAAAATGGAACAGAGGTGACTCATGACTGAGACAGGCAAAAATTAAATACTCAACAGTAAAGGCTCTGCTAGGGTTTCCACTGCCTGAACTGGTTCCTTGCTTATGCTCATCCATGGGATAGACATATTCCTGGTACCACCTTAGCCTCTTGGACCATGCCACAGCTGTGGGGGACTTGGCTGGATCCCCCACCCCAGCCTCTCCACAGTGCCATGCATTCACCATGGCAAAAGCAGTGCTTGTGCAAGGTCTTTACCTGGTTGATGGGCCAGAGCTTCTGCTCATCCCCTTTACCATGGGACCTGGCTGTGGTACTCCTGCCACTCTATGCAGGACAGATTAGCATCACCCCCAGCAGGGTGGGGGAAGGTTTAATAGACTGTTGTAATTGAAAACAGGTGTATGGAGGAAAGGAGTAGAGCAGGGTTTGAGAACTGTCAGGAGAAATTCTTGAGATTGAGGTTTACTATTGTACTTCTGTGAAAGAAATGCCAGGAAAAAGCCCTTACTCCTCCCTTCCTTCCCACAGCAACTGCCATGCTTCAAACTGCAACCTTTGCCAGTCCTAGCAGCCAGTTTAGCTCGTTAAGATTTCTGGTCCTGGTAATGAAGACAGCTGAGCCATGGCCCTTTCACTGCTCTCTTCTGTCTGACATGTAAGGCAGTGGTGGAACAGATCTGGAAGAAGCAGCTGTTCATGGGGACCAGTTTCGACAGCCCTGGGAGCCATCTGACATCAACGTGTGCCTACAGATGTGCTACTCGTTGTCATGGAAGAATTTCAGAATTACGATACTGTTTTTAGCCTTTTAAAACAATGTGACAATTACATCTTTATCACTGGATTTCTGAGGCCAGGAGACACCGACAATCATTAGATTCAAGATTAGAATAATTAAATTCAAGATTAGTACAGTTTTACTCAGACAGTGTAGCACTCTCCTAGACCAAAGCCTGGGGCTCTATTCGTGATCCGAGTTTGACTAAAGGATCTCCCAGGAAAATTCTCTGATGTAACTAGAATTGCTCAACAGTGGGAAATGTAACACCTTTGCAACATGTTCAAAATTACCCAGGACCAGATTGTGATGTTTAAGACAAATGAACAAACACACACACACAATCATCAGTTCTGTATAAAAAAAATCTAGAGAGGGAACCAAAAAATCCTGTAGTCACTCTTGCAGTGAGTCATGGCCTTCTCCTTAAGAAGACATATGTGCCTCTACAGGGCTTTGCTGACTTCAGGCACTCTGTCCAGATTAAGATTTATACCTGGGTCTATCTAGGCCTAGTTTATATTTGCTTATATTCTTACTATTTAATTCACTGTCTTACTGAATTTTATAAGAAACTTAGATATCAACCCTGACACTAAACACAAGAAGTCTCAGACCAAATCCACCTTACACATGATGCTTAGGGAAATACTTTAATTAACTTCAGGAAGTAATTAAAGATAAATCCCAGATTTCATATACTATAGAACAGAAAGAAAGTCATCCACACATTTGCTCCTTCCCACATAAGCTTAATTAGAACTGTCGGTGGACTTGACAAGAATTCAAACCACTGCTCACTATCATGACCTTTTGATAACACAGACCGCCTTTAACTTAAGTCTTTTTAATAAACTAGTCACTTGCATAACACCAAGGCTTTTCCTGCAGACATCCTTGCCTTCCTACAGTTCCGTACATACTTTTGACACTTCCAATCAAATCAATACAGCTGTTCACAATGTAAAGTTAAGGCTGAAAATAATTGTTTATAAATTACACCAAAATTCCTGACCCTTCTCATAACATTCCTCAGATCATGATTATTAAACGTGGCTACAGTTTGGATTCTAAGGAGTTTTCTTTCCAGGGTTGCCATGGCATTCCTTAGACCTCATGTTGTACCTCTGTTGCTGAGCATCACTGTCAGTAAAATACAAGTTATTTTGCAATCTCTTAAAGGTATGAGACAGGTAATTATTACTGAATGAACACCAGTAAAAAGCAAAGACTTTTGGGTTAACAGTAGCTAATGTGGCAACAAAAGTCAGGATACTGCCATGTTAAGTCTCTCTCCTGACCTCACAGCATATATGATAATGTTTGATCTGTATTTTATTAGATACTGGTATGTCCCAAATCATTCAGCAGGGCTGTGAAGGCTTTCTAGTCAGTTCAAAGCTGGTTCTCTTAACTTGTATTTACTGGGCTCACATTTGAGCTAGATACTGGGAGAAAATTCTCTTCCCATACTCAGCATTCCAACTGGCACAGTTTTATCAATAGTCTAACAGGATCTGATGTTTTTTCCTGTAGATCCAGCTCCTGAAGCAATGGAACTTTGCGAGAGTAGTGCCTTTTTTTTTTTTCCTTTAAAATGACTTTTAGTCATTTTAGTAACGCTTTTTTTTTCTTTTAAACTGACTTCAGTTCAGTGCTTTTTCTACTTTCATATGGTCTTCTACAGGCACAAAGATAAAATCATGGTATCTTAATGAATGCTGAGATGATAAATAGCTGTGGGAACTAGGCTTCAAAATAAACAATGAATATAGTGAGACCCATGTTGAACCTGAAGCCTTGGTAATTCTGGATGTGCAGCATTGTGTAATTTTTATTATCCTCCAAGACCAAGTCTTAGTGTTCCAATAAAATCAAGTCAATAAACTGCATTTTTAATTTTCAACTGACCTTCTACACTTGAATTTTATTTTCAGACCTTAGTTACAGATAAGAAGCAGTTTACATTATTATTTCTGCTGCCCAGGGAATGAATAATCATATTTCATAAATTTTTTCCTATGTTTCAATATTTCTTTTGGGTCAAACCCAAAATTGTTTAGCAAGTTTTTCCTAAACACTTAAACCCACTTTAGTTGCCTTTTTTTATTTTTTACCTTTTCAATTTGTGCCTAGAGGGCAAAGATCCCATAACTGATAGACCATTTTCATAGTGAGAGACAGAAGTTCAAATTCATTCTCTGCCAGCACCAGGGACTTAAACCACCAAATTCACTGCTTACTTTCACTCTCTGCCCCTATAGCCAAATAAAATTTTATTCATGTTCCCTTAGGGAAAATCTTTCAGTGAAACAGATGCAGAAGGGTACAGAAATAAGCACTAGTTTGGGAAAATAAATTCAGAACTTCCTGAATCTATTTTTATCTCAGAGCTTTCCAATTTTTAGCAGTTCATAGCATGGGCTTTTTTATTTTTTTCTTTTTAAATAAATATATTTTAAAATGACTTATAAATCCATATAATGTGGCCTTTGAACCTTTATGTTCTTTAGCTGAAGATTATTTAGATATTTTTCCCAAAGTGCACTTCCCTGTGATCCATTAGTACTGGACTCCAATGAGCCACTGAAATAATATACATTGCAAGGTGTAGGCTCTTTGCTGTAGCTGTCCTGGGGCCACTCTTAGCACCTTAAGCTTCAAAACCATCAGAATTATGTCAAACAGAGCTCAGTGAGGCACAAGAATTAACCAAAACCAGGAAGAGCACTGGCTGTAGCTATTCCACACATTCCAGTCCTTTGTCAACTGCTGAGTTAGACATCCCAAACTAGAACAAACATTAAGTGGTGCTTTTCCTGGGACACTGCATGGAGCTGAGACATTTGCCTAAGCATATATTTTGTGTTCATTAGCTTCTGTTCCCAAGAACCTTCCTACCTAGTTAGAGACATGAAAGGTTATTTGCATGCATAGCAAAAACCTGCTATGCTAAACTGGAGGAATAAAGGACCTTAAAGCTGCTTGGATGAACGAACTTTTACTGACCTCTGATGGCTGAGAATGTGTATGAAACATGGTCCTGCAATTATTTGTGCTTCCTTAGGAGCTCCAGTGCTCTAATTAAAGTAATGTTGACACAACAAGAAGGAAGAATTTTTGAGGTGGAAACCAAATTATTTATAAGGGCGTCCTGGGATTATTTCTGCTTTGCATCACCATTCTCTTTTGAAAGCATGGTGAATATGTATTATCAAGTGTTTGCAAAAAAAAAGAAGTTATTTTCAGTGGGAAGTTGTTTTTTCTGTCTCATGTGGTTGGAAATTTCCCAAGAATGTTTTCTTAAAACAATTGTCCACCTTATTTCTTCCTCATAAATGATTTCATAAGGCAGAAAACAAAAACACATGAGCATGAAAAAAAACTACTGTCACAATTTCCACGGCTGCTGAGTTCACAATACACTAGAGAAGATCCAGTTGCTAGGGCTGCTAAGTCAGGAGAAACACTTGTGTTTAAATCACTGTCAGCATGGTAGAAACTACCTTGTGATTATTGGAATGGACCAGCCTGGGCCACCAAAAAGGGTAGGGGGCAAGGGAGAAGCAGACTTCATTCTGAAAGATTTTTCCCTTGTGTTTGTCCCTGATGCAAACTCTGAGAATTTCTAGAGCTTTACCCTGTGCCCCTCCTTTAACAGAGCCTTATGGGCAGCAACTTTCAAGAGTGAGACTGTGCTAGAAAGTATTTAAAATAATCCTGTATAACTTCTTTAAGAGTATAGTCAGGAAATTCTGGGTGCAGTGGGAATTAAGAAAATATTTTTTACATTGATATACAGACTTTTTTCCTTTGTACAGTGAAATGCAGAAGCTGAGCAGCACAGGAATAGGGTTAAAATCCTCACCTATTAATTCAGAGAAGAGAAACAAATAAGAATCATGGGAAATGGAGTTTGTCTATTTAAGTGCAGGAAACCAGCAAATCTCAGGCTGCCACTCTGAGGTGGAAGGATAAATTGTGCAGAGATACCAAACGCTGGTCCTAAGTTAATCATATCTGCTTCAGCGGAGAGCAGGTGACAGTGAAACAGGAAGCTCACAGCTGGACAAGCACTTTAAAAGTGACTAAATCTGAGCAGGTACCTCTGGGAAGGGAACAGCAGAATGCCAGATGAGTGAATCAAATCGAAATATGCAAGTGAGTAGCAACCAGGAAATGAAGGAACACTGCTTGCCTATGGGAGGAGGTTGACTACTCCCAAGACAGAAATTCTGCTATCAGCATTGGAATCTCCATACCAGCATATATTAGGAATCTCCATACCAGCATATATTAGGAATTCTGCACCTAAAACAATGCATTCATTGCTCAAGATGCTGTGTTTAGCTGGAGTAATTAGCACACACTAGGTTGTAGGGTTGGTTGTTTTTTTTTTTAAACAAAACAAACAAAAAAAGCAGCAATGTCAGAATACTTCAGTTTCACTGTGAGATATGTCAACTTTAGGCAGATGCATAGCACTGATCTTATAAACAGAAGTGTCTTGCTTTCACTATGCTTTAGCACAGGAAAACAAAGGTGTATTAGTTACCCTGAGGTAAAAGAAAGGAAGAAAGAAAGCGAAAAAAAAGCTGCTTCAGCCCTAGTGACAAGTAGTCAGTTTAATTTATTGTAAGATAAGCAGAAAGGCTCTGCCTAGATAGGAATACAGCACTGGCCTCACATACCTAGCCAGAGGCAAGCACCTCAAGTGTCACCTTCCCCTTCTGTATTTGTAGTGACATAATCCACACCTGTTAGCTTGCTCTAACAAGCTCATCTGTCTTGAGCAACAAAGGTAAAACCTTCTTCATATCTTGGTTTTGGGGTCAAAGGCAAAGCCTGGATAAGGTTATGAACAGAATCAAACATATTCAAAATTCCTGGGAAATCATTCCATTCCATTAAAGAAATTGGTTTGGTTTTGTTCCAAAATTTCTAAGAGTTTTTCTTTAGCTTTCAGTAAACATAAAGCCCCCATCACCACGCCTGTCAAAGCTGTCTTACCTTTCCCTTGCCACCAACACAAACACAATATATCAATTCTCACATCCCACTCCAGATTGCTCTGAGAATGAAGTTATTCATGCAGGATAAAAGTTGTACTTTCCTCTGGCATTAAGGATCAGTCCTTCTTCCCCAGAAGCTTCTGGAAGTGAATACCCCCAGAGACCTGCAGTCAGCAATTTCAAAACCAGGTCATTTAAATTAAAGGGAAAAATCCAGACTTTATAGATTAAAACGGAGGCAAAGTCATGAAATTAATATTAAATATAATGAAATCAGAACCAGTCTAGACCTTTTTTGCCACGATTTGCTGATGAAGCAAGAGTAAAACCTTACCTAGCAGAAACGCCAGCTTCTCAAATCCAGCACACAATCTGTCAGGCATCTCCCCTGAAACTATGTAAACCTTTTCCTTCCATTCTTTCAGGGGCCTTGTGCTCAGGTAAGAGGACTCTATTAGCAAGTGGGATGTGAGGAATATTCCTATTCTAATAGTTGCATACACATAGACTGGAATGCCTTTCCAACTGAATTGTCCATTGAGTTTGGACTCAGACCACAAGATTTACCTCCTGTACATATTAAGAACATTTCTGTGCATTAAGGGTATATTGTCACATCAAAGAATGATTTTAAACCTTTGCTAGGGACTGAAGAATTCATAATTAACAAATTTTCCCTATCCAGCTTTAAACTCTCAGAGAGTTACAACCTGAGTGGCAGCATTCAGCTCACAGTAAGATCTGCAGGGATGTTAGCAAGCTGGCCTGCCTCAGCTGGTGCCCTTATCTTTCCAGCTCTATCAGTTCAGCATCAGCTGAACCTCACTTAAAACAGAGTATTGATCTCCTGTTGAAAACATGGGATAAATGTATCCCAACCAGAAGCTGTCACAATCTAAGCCAAATTCTTGAAGTGGGGACGTGAGGGGTGGGAAAGAACACAAGGATCTACGATATCAGACATGATCATCTCTTGGAATGCAGTGGTCAAATCCTCTGTGTTTGCAAACAGTTTGCAGATCTCCACCGAAAAAATCATGGGTGTCAAATGTTCACAAAGGATGTGTGCCACAAAATACAGCAAACAGATCATTAGTGCAGTTCAACCAGTATAGCCTTCTGCCCCATTATTTAGCATAATCAGTTATTGTGGTTCAGACACCCTTGCTCCTCGGCCTTTATCTTTTACAACCAGTGGTTGTGTTCCTTTCTTGTGATTTCACTGATCTACAAAAGGATATGTGAAGAACATAGAGAAAAACCCCCAAAATTAATTTACATCCATTTAAAATTACATTAGAATTAACAAGGGACCATTTATTTCACTCTAATTTTAATTGAAATTCAATCTATCTGTGCTCAGAAATGTATACAGTGTGATTTTTCAACAGTGGCTCAATTTTTCCTAGCTTTAACTGTAATTGGNAAAAAAAAAAAAGCCAGAGACCTCTAGAAAATTGAAAATTGTAGTTTGTGTCAAATAAGAATACTGATAAAATTTCCATTGAAATTGCTGTGTGAGAGGCTCACAAAATCCCTGCCCAAACACACAGCACCACAGTACCATATCAAGAGCACTCCTTCATGTTATCACTTGAAAGAGATATAACCTGCTCAATCATTACACTGTGGTAAGAGGGAGAGCCAGTATATCCACTATTTTGTCTGTATCTAATAAAAAATCTGGAGACAGACAGCAGAGTAAAGTCACCTCTTTTTTATTGGGAATTGAACCTACCTAAATGGTTCCAGATCCTGGAATTGTTCAAAATAGAAGCCTGGGAGAGTATCTCAGATGGGAAAGAAGATGTGCTGGGCAGCCCCTCAGCACAAATGGCTATGATATGTGACTAGTCTTGTTTATCAAATCGTAAATCAGGAGATCTGAGACAGTCAAAGACCCAATTATTGACTGTTTCATTTAATGATCTGTATGATGAAAAAGGTTTTTAATAAAAGCCAATAGCCATAAAGATCCAAGATACCTAATTCAAACTTTACCGTAATCCCAAGTATTTAAAGATAAACTATTACCTTCATTTGTATGCTCTTTATAATGTAGACCGGAAGGTGTCACACAAGCCCAGGGACAAGCAAGTCTCCTGTACTACACTGCCACACATTTAGAGATCAGCTGTGCATTTGCACTCCCCAGGAAGTGCATCAGTGCTGAATCCATCACCTTTGATAGCACCTGGCTACATAGTCCTGCAGCACAGAATTGCTGCTTGGGAAAAGATACAGAAATGCTCTGTCCAACCAGTAAGGTGCTGCTGACAGAGCCCTGCCTGTGTCCCAGGCATCTGCAGCATTCTCAGGACCCATTTTCACAGGCATACATTTCCCTCTTAATGGGCTGGTGCTCAGCCTGAATTTTAACTGTGCACAAACACCATCTGTCCTCACAGGGAGCACCATACTCGTTCCTGCCTGGGCTGCAGGTAGCCTGCCCTAGGACTGGGAATCAAACAGGTTTCTGCACAAGCCAACAGATGGCTGTCTTGTATTTCTTTCCATTAACAACCACATTTGCTACAGAGAAACAACTGTCACTGTTCTCTCGAATATATTTCCCATCAGGATTCTACACGATTTTGCAAAAAGAAGGAATAAGAAAGTCTCTAAACCATTCTACCTTGTATATGGAAAAAATTTTAACTATTACTTGAGTGCTGCACTATTTAAATATGTGACTGCTGTACTAAACATTCCTTTTTTCTTATTAGGCCTCATCAACTACTATGCCAGATTATTTTTTTAAAATTTTATTTAAAACTTTTCAGTCTATCTATATTCAGCAAAATTAAAACAATAAATGCACATGGATATAATCATCATCCAGCACAACTAGGGAAGAATACCTGATCAATACTACCTAGGAAAAAAAAAATGACCCAGTAGTTCTGCCTGGCCTTCATAATCTCTAAGTCAGCAGTTATTTATAAAGCCTAGGCAGACTTGGCTGAATACCACAAAAAATAATGAATAATTTTGTCATAAGCACTGTCAGCTCTTTCAGTTATTACTTGTGGCTTATTATTAACGACTGCATATGCGTATCTGCATGACAAATGTTTTTTTGCCCTGAAGATGTTTATGAATCCTAAATGCTTTGCAAATAGTCAGTGAATAATTATTCATGTTGAAAAGTAATATTGCAAGTCATTATGGGTTAGATATTTTTGGTGATTTTCTCATTTTAAGACTAAATTATCTAATCATAGTGTAGAAACAGAAGACTTGAGTAGGCAGACAAATCAAATGCCTGAAAAAAAATACCAGATTCTTAAAGAACCAGTAGCAGTGAATTTATAAAAAGCCTTTATAACAATTCCTTTTTTTTCTTAAGTGGAAAATATTAGAATTTTTGAGCAATTAACACATTCATAGAAAACCTGATCAGTTCAGGAACAGAAGAAAAAAACAATTAGTTCAGTAAACCTCAGTTCTTGAGGTTGGAGACAATAATCATAATTTCCTTCTTCTTTTTCATTAATATTTGTCTTCTTTTATTATGATGTGCTTACTAATAGCATGTCTAAAAATGATTCTGAATGCCTGTCTCCATCCAGTCACTTACTGGAAAAGTTTATGAATGAACATTCTCAGTTTTCTGACTGAGACAGCAAACTGACAACGAAAAACACTTGAATCTAACAGGTGCTGGTGCATATTCAGCCTAAGAATGGTAAGAGTCAAAATTATCCCCACAGAAGTAAAACAAAAATGTTTCCAGAAGATAGAAGTTCTGTGGTCCCCACTACAACCAGCACTCTTTAATCCCTTTCAGAAGAGATCTGATTAAAATTAAATCTAGAGATATCCCCAGCTAGAAACTGAGACACACTGCTGGAGAAGCTTAATCACTCAATCAACATAAAGTCAGCAGTTTCTTGTCTTGTTGTAGTTGACTTTGTACTCTGCTTGTTCTAAAGTCAGTGATAAAGTACATATTGACTACAATGGAGCAATGCTGACCAGACTATGGCACTGCCCTTTAGGAAATACCACGCATGTGTAATAAAACAACAAAGAATTAGGACAAAGAAGGTCTATATTCTTCTTATAGCTCTTTCTTAAATTTTCTGTGTGGGTGAAAAAAAAAAACAAAAGGCATGCTATCCCTCTGTATCAGAGTTGTCAGATCAAAACCAAGACAAAGAAACTTTCCATTTCTTCATTTCTCGTATTAGTCTAAAAGGGGTAAAGAAGATTTATCTCCATCTCTTACTATCCTGAACACCATATTTGTAGAAAAATAGAATCATAGAATGGTTTAGGTTGGAAGGGACCTTAAAGGTGATCTAGTTCCAATCCCTTGCCATGAGCAGGGACACTTTCTACTAAGTCAGGTGGCTCAGAGCTCGATCCAACCTCGCCTTGAACACTGAAAACCTGTTCCAGTGTCTCAACACCCTTACAGCAAAGAATTCCTTCTGTTTATCTAACCTATATCTCCCCCTTTTCAGTTTGAACCCATTAATCCTTGTCCCATCACTACAGTTCCTATGAAGTCACTCTCTGGCTTATTTGTAGACCTCCTTCAGATACTCAAAGGCTACTCTGAGGTCTCCACACAACTTTCTCTTCTCGAGGCTGTACAGCCCCAACTTTCTTAGCCTGTTCATAGCAATGAAGTGCTCTTGTGTGCACTGAACCCTATGTGCACAAGCCTAAAACTGCTGAGACTGACACCAAGCAAAGGGTTGTTTGAGCTCCTGGGAACAGGGCAGCTGCTGGACACATTGCTCTGGGACTCATCTCATCCTGTCCATTTGCACAGACACCCTGAATTTAAACACCTATGAAGCAGAAGCAGCTGAGTTGTGACAACAGAGAACTTTGAACAGGCTGCTGTAGTTTTCCAATAAGCCAGCTCTGGTATCTCTCCTCTGTGCTGTGGCACTGATGTTTCCTTTGTTACAGGCAGGACATTGCTCATCTCTCTCTCCCCAAGTACAAATGTCTTACAAGTCAATTCTGTGGTTAATACAAGCTGACAAAGGAGCTTTATGTACTGCACAACAATACCATTGCCACTCACTTGAACAGAAGATACTTCAAGGGCAGCCTGCTCCTGTGTGACTCAACTACTGCTTTGCCAAACAGAACAGATGACTTGCAGTGGTAATGCTGGTTTTTGCTCTGAGTCCCTCAGCTAGACTGTTAACTTCTCTCTTGTGGCAGATGTGCAGATTAATCACTATCTCAGCCTGCAGCGGTCCAGCTAATTTAAACACAGATGCACTGTGGAGAGTACAGAGCCTGGAGGAAGAGGGAGGGGAAAGCTTTGAAGGAAGCACAGCCTGCTAATATCTACAAAAACTGAACAAGAAATAGACAAAACTAAATTAGCAATCTATTAAAAATAAATTAATGACATCTGCAAATGAAACTAAATCTAAAATAATCACTCTAATAGCAGGATCTCTGGTGAGTGTTAGTGCTTAAGTTTTTCTTGTATTTGATGAAGGCATCTATTAATTAAAAATATTTGTACAAGGTAAAGGCTTGACAGGAATACTCTGTGCAGCTGTTCTTAAGGGAGCTTCTTCTGTTAATCAGCTATTCTAGAAGAAAATGCCTCTAGTCTATGCAATGAAGGCAATATTGTACTTCAATAAATCATATTTAAGGCCTGTACTTTCTAAATACTCTCTGCAACTAGAATTGGATGAACTTGGCTGCTTTCTGCAGATGATATAATACATTCCTTTCCATTGTTTAGTTGGCTTGAACTGAAAAGAAACCTTCATCTTATTCTCCTCCTTTTTTGCCCCTCTTTTATTGCTAACATCTGATTGAATTGTTGAACATCCAAGAATGAAAGAAGATTATCTGATATGTATGAATGCATTGTACAAATGAGGAGGACAAAGCTAAACATACATTCAATAGGAGGTATGAAAATATTATCAGACATTGAGGAAGGGACAAACCAAGACTGTGTGTCATTAATGAGGCTATTCAAAGTAATTTTGATGAAATTATGATTCTATTGTCATCCAGTACTGAAAAGGAATCACTTATAATTTGAAAAAATAATTGTTAATCATTATGCAGCTCTCTGGGGCACTAACTTTTTCAGAATTTTTTTCTTTGTCTCCCGTCCTCCCTTTTTTCCTATTCTTTTTTTCCCCCTATCATCTTTTCACTGCTATAAAAACAGAGAGGATTAGAAGTTGTCCCTGACAACATTTCGCTGTAAGGTTGTTAGTTTTGTCTTTCAGCATTTATTAGTTCGAACTCTGTATGAGGCACCTGTTGGGTGATGAGAATAAATCAACAGAAGATCACACATGGGTTGGTATTGTACTCTTGCCTTTTTAAGCCTGTTGGGAACTCACTGCTGTCATATACAGGAACAAATGCTGGAAAGAGGGCAAACCAGGCTGTTCAACTCTATTTCATTATGGGAATTATGTGTGAATTGTGTAGACTCCTTAAAGAAAACTTAGGGTTAAAGTCCTGTTGCTCACATTGTCATAATTAACTCAAGCTAGTGAGGGCAGGAGTCTCAGGTCATGACACTGGTTAAGCAACCCACAGTTCAGCTCACCTATCACAGCTTTTGTGATGCTGCACAGAGAGAAATGAGCACTGCAAAAGAGCACTCGGAGAAATAAACACAGAAGGTGATGGATGGATGTAGCTTTCCAAAAGCTCTGATAAAAAGGCCTGGCTGTGCAGTCCATCATGTTTGCTAAGTCAAGGATGGGTGGCATAAAAGCAAGTGATGAATGTGTTAAATTGCTAAAAATGGATCGGGGGACAGCCCAGGACTTGGACTTAATGATTTCTTTTGCTTATGCTACTGCCATGATAAAACACTGTGGCCAGCCAAGTGGGAACAACAGAGCCCCCTCAAGGCCCCTCACTCTTTTAATTCAGGGGACAAACCTAAAGTAAACTCTGGAGTAAAGAACGTTTCTTTTAGAGAGGGGAAATAAAAGAAAATACATTTTATTTTAGCACACAACTTGATATACACCATGACCTATGAGAATGTCCAGTTACCCATGCCCTGCACAAACTACAGCTGGGCTTCACAAGAAGATCTGTTTCTCAGCAAGACTGCCTATTTCTTTAACACTGCAGTATATCCATAAGACCACCTCCTAAGCAATGGAACACTAAATCAATTCCCACTTTGGGATCGGGAGGGAAAGGGATGCAACCCTCCCAAATCTAAGAGCTTTTCTCATCTGGCAGTCAGCTCCACAGGTACTCATTGCCCCATCCCAAGAAGGTGCATGAAAGGAGAATTCAGGACTGAGGAAGGCATAAAGAGGAAGCAAGGGCTGTGGTGCTCCAGTCCCTGTCCTAAGTCATGCTTATACATTTTGATTAAACATAGCTAAGTATCTTGGACTTTTCTCATTTTCTCACATGCCCAGAAAAAAACATTCCTCCTTCCTTTCTTCTGTATGACCTCCATAAGCCTGATATTTTAAAAAATTGTATTTTTTCTATTATTAAAGATACATGCTATTGATGCAATCACAATATTTTGCATCTGTGGCCAGTTTTATCTCCTTTTCCTTTCATTAGTAAAAGATACATTTAGACATTTATCTCTTGGGTTTTTAAAATCATATTGGGTGTTTGATGAAATATTTCTCTGTCTTATATTATTTTTTTCACTCATCCCTGCCACTTTGAACTCCAGACAATGGCAAAGTCAAAGCACAGCCAGAATATCTTTTTATGTGCTAAGTGAAACCATTAAGAGTTGGAAGTTTAATTCATTCTTTTCAAAGCTCATGACAAAGCTTCTACTGGTTTCAGTGAATATAACAGTTTTCCAGGTTATTTCAATATATGAAGAGACAAATGTTACAGTGCAATCTACTATAATTTTATATAGCTTTAAGGAACATTCAAATTCCAGGTAGTTATAAAAGTCAGGCAAAACCCCCTCCATTTCTAACCCAGGAGGACAGTTTCAAATGTTGGTGAACCAGAATACTTTTTCCATAAACTCACCAATATTCCAATTCCAGTTTTACAAATTCCATATGTACTAGCATGGTAAAAATAAATATTATTCAGCTTCAAGAGATTATTCCAGTAATAATCAATTAAGAACTCCCAAACTTTTAGCGTTTGCCCATCATTAAGACACAGCATAAATTGTCCTATTCCCCAGGCATTTCATTCAACAATAAATTCTGATGACACTGGCACATTAAGCAGCAAAGAAAAATAGGAAAAATGTGAATCATCATTTTGTTAGTGAACTGGCACTATTAGTGTTTTTTTCAGTTCCACTGATGCTTGCCATGCTGCATAGAACATGCAGTGCCAGCTCAGCAGTTCATGTAATTTGTCATTTTTCTGACAAAGTTAATGGATCCGTGTACGTTTTCTCCCCAGGTGAGAATTGACCCAACATTTAGACATGACATTGCTTTGATAAATTTGCAATATAAAGAAGATGGTGACATGACAGGCAAAAGCCTCATTGGGAAGGCAGAAACAAAGACAACTGTAGTCTGTCAGCACAGGTGAAAGAAGAGGGGCTGAAGAACACAATAATAGTGATAAGAAGCAGAATTTTATTTCACTACCTAGAGAAGATCTGAGGGGTTTTCCTGGCCATTTTACAATTCTTTCACTTGACTTGTTTACTGAGGGAAACATTTGCCAAGAAACTTTGGAAAAATAATGACATATGAACAATCTGTTGCGGCATATTGTAGTGGTGGTGTTTGTGCTGCTATAGTTACCAAGATTTTAGCATTTTTGTAATTTGTCTTGAAAAACCTGGAATTTGGCACGAAGTTTCTGGGTACGTCCATGTTCAAGTCAGATGGTTTTCATATTTTTTGTTGCATTTCTTATGAAGAAAAGCCTCAAGATAATGCTGTGTCAAAGAAAAGGAAAAAGCATGCTCAGATAAGGAAAGAAGCAGAAGGTGGGAAAAGAACCAAATGCATTGCAAGATGAGGAGGAACAGGTGCAATCATCTTTTCAAGGTGAGAAGAGTATTTACAGGATATTCACAGGTCTTATGTAAATGCAAAATTAATCAGGTTATGCCAAAAATGCCTTGTGATTTTTTACTTTAGTTTGATTTCTGATCTGACACTAACACTGTAAGGCTGGTTTTCACTGCATGATAAGCTAAGAGCAGAACCTCATGTTCAAGTATTTGAAGTTCCACATGGCTCTGCTGTGGTGGGACACAGAACCACCCACCCAAAATGTGGCGGTACAAGCAAACATCTGTTAGAAAGAAGTTTAGAGAGGAACTGAAGGACAGGGAAAGAGCAAAAAGGGAATAAAATGCAACAAAATTGTTGATGACTAATCAAACAATAAGAAGAAAAAATACCATATAAAAGTTAGTCATGAGAGAAGCTGGGAAGTGGTAAGTGTGGTCAAAATACTGATGTACATTATTCCATTTGGGAGCTCTCCCATCACATCCTAGGGCTCTGTATACAGGTACTTCCACAACTGAGTGCATATGTGTCCTGGTTTAGGGCAAATCTGGGAGAAAACCTCCAGAAGGAGCCCGCCCAGAAAGTAAACCCCCACAGCCCCTCCCCCCACCTGGTTCGGGAAGAATTTCCTCAGGGAGAAGTGGGAAAAACCTGCTTATTTCACAGGCAAAACACTCCCCAGCACAAAAAATGAACAACACCAGATGACAAAACTCTTTCACCGCTCTGAAGAGATGACAGATTCAGAGAGTTTCTCTGAGTGGTCACTCTGTTGGTCCCTCCGGCGCTGGGAATGGCTGCAGCAGGTCACAAAGTGCAGGCTCTCGGTGTTTCTCGGTGTTTCCCAGGTCACAGTTCGAATGGTTCCAGGGAAAGGGAAAAAAAAACAGTCCAGGGAAAAAATTGGACTGCCTAGCTAAACTAACAAACAAGCAAAGCAAAGCAAAGCAAGAACAAAAAGCAGGAGCAAGCAAAAGCAAAAGCCAGCAAGCAAGCAAGCAAGCAAGAGCCAAAGCAGCCCTATCCTGTCTCCTAGACACAGACTATGGGGGGAGGGAGCAGGCTGATAACAAAACAAAAAACTTCACTTTTCAGAGCCAGTCCTGAAGGCACAGAACCTAACATCCAGCATAAACAGAACACATGACTGGGGATACAAGCATCATAACGTCACCCTAGAACAATATGAAATACTAATTTTTTGTCAGAAGAAGAATACTCTGCTTCCGTCTTCCCAAACTACAGCCCACACAGAAGATCTTATGCTCCTGCCAGGCATCATCCTAAACACACAGAAAATCTTACTGACACATGTTAGATTAATAAGGCATTTAGCCAGTGTTATGGAAGTCTTCACTGCTTGAACGTCATGTCTTACCACAGTTCTGCAACAATTTTCTTGACACTTTGAACTTTCCAGAGGTCTTTCTGAGGGAGAAGGAGGCTGAGAGGAGAGTATTACAGCGCTGTTAATGGACCTATTACCAATCATGCTTGTTCTGTACTTCTTGGGGAAGACAATATATAGATAATTCTGTTTGCTTTTAGCATTTTGCCTTTCAAAATAGTTTAGCAGGTGGATGCATAGAAAAGTTGACTATAGCAGCTTCAAAAATAACTGAAAAATTACACTGTGTATGTTTAACCAGCAGAATTGATTAACTAAGGAAAAGATAGGAAGAGGTTTGTTGTGATTAAGTGGGATTAGACATGCACATGTATCATGACATATAACCCATCAACATTTGTATGGAAAGATTAATATCCTGTATTTCATTACCTGAAATACATACATATTCATATCCATATATATATATATTTTACAAGATATCAATGCATGTATTAGAAACAATTATGAGCCAAAAGAACAATGGCTAGCCCAGAGCTCACTGAAGGTTATTCGAAAGAAAATTCCCCTCTGGAAAGTTTATTCCACAATGTATCTTCTAATCTACTCTTCAGGAGCTCACAGCAGCCACAGTTGTATACTGGATACCTACTTATGGTCCTCCAGTACTATCCTGCAACATGACTCCTGCGTTCTGATGTTCTTCCCATCAGTCCCTGTCCTGCTGTCTTGTTCCACGAAACACAAATTACCCATAAAAATTAGTTTTAAAGGTCAAATCAAATTATGTGGAAAATATGTGGTGGTGTGACATACAATTTGCATAACTGCCACAAAAACACTGCACTAAAGCTGTGTGGAAAAATAATAAATAAAATAAATCAAGCTCCACTCTGAGGAAAAGAAAATCAGCCAGATTTGTGGTGAGAGTAAATGAGGGCTGCACCACCAACATACAAATACCTGCAACCCAAAAATCCCCACCACATTCACCTCTGAATTTACTCACCTCTTCTCCTTATCCCTTTCCCCCAAATATACATACACACACTCTGCAAAAGAGAAAATCAGATCTTTCCCGCCAATCCTGGATTTTAAACTAATTTGTTTCCAGGTGTGGAATGTAATTTCCAAAGTCCTTATATAGCACACTACCCTTGAGTGAGGGGAGGACACAAAGATGACATTGCCAGTCCCACCTCATCTCCCAGACAGGGCCACACATGGGAACTAATGAGGTGTGAGCAGAGTCAGTGCTGGGACCCCTTGCAGAATTTGCTTTTCCCTTGCCCAGGCTCTCAAATCAAGCAGGTAAAGGTCTTCCTTCGGCTTTTGGATGAAGGTGTTGCCAGCACTGGCCTTCTCTTCCAAGGCTTGCCGTATTTTGTGGATCCTGCTTCTCCTCACGTGGAGAATTCATGTGAGAATAAACAGGAACTTCAAATGCATGGGGTGCAAGACTTCAGATCCCAATGGATCTCACAAAATCCAGAGCAGCAGCCAATGTGCCTGTACAGGGAGGAATGGAACTCAGCTTGTAGCTTAATTAATGACTTCCTAAAAGTGCTCACTCACAGGAAACAGACCCTGGATCAACATAGTCTGAATCCATTAAAGAAAAAACCATACCCCAAACACCACACTTCAAACAAAACCTGAGCTGTTTAAAAGCAAGCTTTGGATTTCTCCTAACACCCTGATGATGCTTGACTGCTTGAATTGATTAACATGGTGGTTGGGCTTGGCTTATGATTTTAGAATTATTTTACACAGGAGTTAGACAACTCAAAAAATTGGCAATGAGCTTGACATCTGCCCATTTTTCTGAAATCTTAGGGTGCATCCCTCTTCTCTTCCTCCCTAGCACACCAGTCATTAAATCAGATTTCTGCTTGGTGCATCTGGCAGCCGACACAATGATATTTATTTCTGAGATGGAGACAGCAAGTTATCCCTCTTTGTGTCAATGAAGCATAAACCCCAACTACCTACTTGGTTACTCTGACTCAGTTTATTAGTATATCTTCTTGTGTTCTTATATCTGAATTTATCTGTACTGTGTTAACTACAGATACATCTATTCCCCTTCTTTTCAAAAATTAACTATTACAAAGACAGTCTTACTCTCCTTTGATTAATTAAGGTTGATCTTACCTTACAATAATTAAGCTGACAATAGGTATCTACACATTAGAAAAATGGAGTATGATGTTGAAGAAAAGGTGGGTTTATTACATTCCATCTACATTTTGGATTTGTAACTCAGTTCATTTCATATAATGTATATTTATCATCTATGGTCTTAATGGAACTTTTTAATCAGCAGAAGTAAGAGAGATCACGTATTCATTTGACATATTACAAATTAATAAAAATTCAATGAATGAACTTTGCTGCTTCTGAAGTGCAAAGCTCTCTTACAAAAGAGAAGAGCTAAAATTCTTTCAGCTATCAACGGGCATTCATCTAATTCACTGCATATATTAAAGGAATCCCCACAAGGTATCTATTCAAGGTCAAGTTATTTGACATTTCCATAATACTAAAAAGAGGAAAAAAGTAATACAATGACACCCTGAAAGAGGGCATTGGATAATTAGATATGGAACATTTGTGATCCGGGCATTCAGAAAGCTTTAAATTAATTTTAGAAGTAATCAATACTGCTCTTTTTTTTTTTCCAGATCAGATTAACAGCAGCCTCGAAATATGGCTGAGCTGAATTATACAAGTGTGATCATAAAAATCATTCGGCAAATACCTATCAGAGACACCACAGATGGAAAAAATTCAGGGAATACTGATCAATCATCACAAAATCCTAACAGTTCTGAAACATTACCAGAAATTCATAGATATAATAGTTGAGTGAATTTCCTTTATTTCCTATGCCTTCATAATATTATATACATGTTAATGTGTATTAAAAGCATTAAAGCTTAGCAAATAAAGCTTAGCATAGTCAAATGCCTAATTTTTACTTCTTCATCCCACCTTAACCCCAGGCTTTTGTTTTTCCTGCCTGTGTGCTCTATCTTGTCTCTGACAGTAGATTAGAAGGGTGAGAGCCACCACCCTTGTTACTACAATTCCCAGCACAGCCAGGCCTGCAGATATTGCAGTAATAATAACAATAAACCACAGTCCGAAGGGACACCTAAAGCAAGGGAAATATTCTTTGGTACAATGTATTTGGATCTCACATGATAGCTGGGCAAGCTTTTGTGCACTGACCACGAACACATCCTGATGTCTTCTTGGAGGGCCCATGATGGGAATGAGGAACTCGGCACTTCTCCCAGCTCATGCATTTCCCTGCTTTCCTTGGCTGACACTACTCAGGGTGCTTGTGTTGTGCTGAAACTATCCAATTAGACCAGCTATTATTTAGCAAGTACTAGATTTAAGTATGTCCATTTTCATCAATTTGAGAAGTATAATACTTATAATTACTTTCTCTTAACAGTAGGTTTCTCAGACACTTCCAGACTTCTACCCACAGATAGCAGGTTTAAATATGTCTTAATGCTGAAATGGCACAAAGCAACTTTAGCATGAGTCTTGATCACTGCCTGCTTCATTAATTGTGGTAATTACTGCATCTGATGCAATTCCAGCCCAGCCATGGAATGGGAGATGTGGGCAACAGGTTTCCCCATGGCAGATCCTGGGGGACAGAGCTGCATCCAAGAACTGCTAAGACTGATCTGGTCACCTTACAGTTAGTCTTGGGTGTCACAATATTCAGAAACTGTTCCGGGCTTCCAGAACCTGATTTCTGCCACTATTGTTGGATGACAAAGATCAGTAGAAGGCATGTGGAAAGTTAAAACATTGTTCTTTGATTTCTACTGTGATAATGAATGAAGAGACACTTATAATTTTTTTTTCTCATTGACTGCTTTTCTTCTTTGGTATATGCTGTTCATTATCCTGGACTGTAGGGTTTCAGGGGCAGACGTTATGTGCTGTGCCAAGCAAAACAGCTCTAATCCTTAATGGGGATTATTAAATCCTACTGAAAAAATAAAAACAACATATGCTTCTGGACAACTGAAGAAGAGAAAGAAAACTGCAAGGTCCAACTTGAGATTTGTGAATGTAACATAATATGGGTGCAGAGCATCACAGCAGTAAATTGCTGAGGGATCTTGCTGGGAGTTCTCATTCACAGTCCTGCAGGTAGCTGCACCAGCCCACTCAAATGCCATACAAATTTCATGCTTATTGTCACTTTCTTCCTTGTGTTTTTGTGACAAATAGTGTGGGAAAGTATAAACCAGATAGAGAAGACATTTAAAATACGTAAAAGTTGTGGCTTAAGACAGCTGGAAATAGTAATATTTCCACCAAATCTCAAGAGCAGGCAAGATTTATTTTTCATTTGTAGCTTGGTTCAGTATGGGAGCCCATGAACTCTGTAATCTGTCTATCATATAATAGCTCCAGATTGGATTTAGATGAGAGCAACATTTCTAAGAAATGTCAGATGAGAAAACAAACTGAAAAGACAGCAGACCTATGCTGCAAAATGGAAAGATCACATACACACCAGCTTATACATCATTACTGATTGCTGTCCTCATATCAAAACAAGATTTTACCTGAAAGGCTAAGAGCAAAGAGAAAGAAAAAAGTAAAAAAGTAAAAAAGTTGTTGTGGTGGTTTCAGTTTGAAACCAGGTAGAAACAGTAATTTTGTGTAGTGGTTTTGGTTCGCTAATTTAAGATTTTTTTAGTTTTGAGATTTCTTAATTAATGTGTTGATGAGTGTGGTGGGTTTTAGTGTTGGTTAACTATTTGAGTATTTATTTCCTGCTGTGAGATAGGATTAGGAGAAATGTAAAGTAGGTTTAAAACTTTAAAAGGGTATGAAGAAAATTTTATTAATAGCAATTAAAAGAAAAAAAGTAGTAAGAATTAAAATAAATTCTTCAAAATATTTTTCTTCACTTTATAACTTTTATTTTTTATTGATAATGTCAAGAACCAAAACTTAAAATTCCTAGTCAGTTTATTACTTCTAAAATAGTCTTTTTTTTGTTTATTTAGGGAGAGAAGTTCTTTTTGTTAATGTTATGGAGACTTCTCTATAAGAGAAAAAAAATTAGGTTTCTTGTGGATTTTAATTTTATTATGAATAGCAGCCACCTGGGGAAATCTGTTATCATGAAGCTTTTTTTATTTTTCACAAGTCTTCTCACAGCTTGTCTATGGTTTATGTTGACTTATGGGGTATTGTTTTAAAAATTTGTTGTTCAAAGGCAAAAGTTTTTATTATTTATCTTTAAAATAATTTTTGTCCTTGGGAATAGAGAACTTCTCCTGGGGGCACTGGATTATTTTTTTTCTTTCTCTGTTTAAATTTCTTATGGTATTACAGTTATTCTAATATCTGCTTATTTTAATACGGAGGTTTTTGTTTAATATTAATTTGAATCCTTCATCTCCCTATTGTTTCATGCATTATAGGGAAAAGAGGTTTTTTTTCATAGCTTATAAGAGGATTTCAGCTCTAAAATCAAGGCATCTTCTCCTCCCTCCCATCTGGGACTTAACTTCTTCCTCACTGACCTCGATGTCTTCATGTTGTTCTTTTACATACTTGTATACTTACTTACATAACTTTATATATAAATATATATACTTATATAACTTTATATCTTGTTCTTTTCTCTCACTCAAGAGAAGATTAAAACACGGCAAGGATTAATATCACACCTGGGGATTACCAATGGTCACCTGACCCCCTGGTAACTTGTGGCCGAAGCTGAGGCTGGGTTGTGTCAGTGTGCTAAACTGATTTAGTCAAGGAGGCCAATTATAGGCAAATCAATTAGCAAAATTTATTAAGCAAGCAATAACAAGCAAAAGACAGCGCTGNGCTCCTTATCTTCTTCGCAAATTGCCTTTGGCCTAAAAGTTAACTTAAGCATATTTGGTTATACAGTTTGCAGTGCTAAGTTTCATTGCGCAATTTCTAAGCTAGTGTTCTTTGGTTTCACCTCCCCCTCCTGCAGCCCGGGACCTTGAAGCTTTCTAGTTGGCCTGAATCTTTATCTGTTTCTTTCAGTGCTCGTTTTTGATGAACAAAGGCTTATTATTCATTACATCAGGATCCGTTTCATGGTTGGTCTTTGGTTTTCTCTGCGTTCAATTCCAGCCGCAGCACCACTCTGCACGGGCTGCAGGGCTGCCTCTGGTTTCAGTGTGCTGGAGGGAGGGGACCTGACGGTGAGATTTTAACAGCCGCGGCCAGCCCTGCTCCAGCCAGGGCTCTGCAGCCTCCCTGCCTTCCTGCCTGGCAGCTGCTGGGGACCTGGCCCGGGGGCCGGCGGGTGGCCCGGGGGAAGGGGCCGGGCCCGCGGCTGGGCCGCCCAGCCCGGCCTGGCTAAGACGGGGGCCGGGGTCTGTTACCTCTGTTATATATGTATAATTCGTGCAGTTGGGTGTGCATGTAATAAATTGTAGTTATAGATGTAATATACTGTAGTCACAGATGTTTTAAGAGTTACAGTAAAAACCAAGCCAGAGGAATTCACGAATTAGGTTGCCGGGGACCGAAGAGCACCTAATTTACATTGAAATGTCCAAGGCCCGTGAAGGACAATGGCCATGAATTGGCCATTAGGTTACACCCAAATCCAACGCAGGAGACAGATGGTGCAGCTACCGGGACTCACTCACTGAACCCAGCACCAGAAGCGGAGGAGATGGATGAAGCCCCAGAAAACATGCGGCTATCGTCCCCCTTCAGAGGACATCTGGACGATACTGCGGACGATGATCAGCTACTGGGAAACCATCAGCGGCGGGATGCCTTCTCCATGAGAGAGGACTGCATGAATATGCAGTCTACGACAAAGACTTATTGCCAGGGGCAGAATGAAAAGTATAAAAACCCTCCACACTGGGACAATGGCATGCAAACCAGAGGGAGACTCTGACCCTGTCAGGCTCCGGTTGCACCCAGAGCTGGATTCCCGGGGCCACTCTGTTTCCTAGACTGTGGGCTGACCCGACGGAGTTGCAGTCGGGACGAATTCGAACTCTAAATTATAACACGATCGCTAAATAAATTTCTGTTATTAATTTTGAATTTGGATTGGCGTTGTCTCCATTTATAACACCTCTTTGTCAACCGGAAAAGAAAAAAAAGTTCCTATGTTCCTCTTGTCTTTTACATATATGTTTTACAGAAGTGTGTACAACTTCCACTGGCTGAAAGTTTTGCATCACTTCCCTAGATTTCCTCCCATTCCAAATCACAACAGTTGTAGACTTCTCTACAACAATTTGCTTGTATGTTAAGAATCGGTTTTCCACAGTGAACTACCACTGGCTGATCCCAACATCGATGTTTTCTCAGTAAGAGAAAAAAACACAGTAGCGATGTAAACCTGCCAATTTCATACTAAGTAAAATTATTGGGAGTGTAATATGGATGTATAACCTGTCTTTTTTAAGGCAGTAATTCAAAGTTGCTTTCTCCATTGCTTTACATCTTGCTGAAAGAAATAGGCAGGAGACCAAACTCCTTTTTTGCGCCTTTATTAGGTACCAGCTCGGAATGGGGGTGCTCATCGGGCCATGCCAATTGCCCACGCCATTCCCTGAAGGGGGCCGAGGAGGAGGATCTCTTGCAGCTTTGTCCTTTACACGGGCAGAGCTGGGACGTTCTTCCTCGCAGGAGCGGCAGGACTGCTCAACTACTGCGAACTAACTCGGGGGTCCCAACTCCTGGCAACATCTCTGAAAGTTAGAGCGACAAGTTAAACACTCTCTTAGGGACGGGGGTGATTCTCCTACCCTCTTGTATATCTTTCCAGTCTTCGATTCAGTCTCGGTTCGTTGTCCTAGGGGTTTTTCTCTCTCGTCCGATGTAATTCTCCATTTCCGCTCTAGGCATTTGCATACTGATGACGTCACTTCCTCTTCTCACTCTCGTACTCTCTTCTAGGGCACGGCAGGCAGGCTGGGGACTACAAACGAGCACACACCCGGACACAGACAACAAACACAAGGGATTGCTAACACAGGTAAGTCTCTTTAAATTACAGACAGGTAATCAGGTAAGTATAACAACATTTAACATGAAACTTTCAACTCTTAACTGATGAACTCTTCATACTAGTTAACAGCTCAAACAATACTTAACACTTCCTTTTCAGGGAACACCCCCACACTTTACTCATATCATTGCTTTATGCATTGAAGAAGCCACCAAGAGGGAAACCTTGTTATCTCCCTCCAAGGCTGATGGGCCAGAGGAACTGCAGTTCTCCTTGCCCCTCTGGAAGTTCACTTGTTCACATCAAACTAAATCATGATCTCTTCCCACTGAAACCCCCTTTCCTGCATGATAGCAGGCAGCCAATTAGTTCCCAACATGACGAACTCTTGGGTTCATGCCATAAGTTCTCACGGTGGGAATGATTGGGATATCTGGAATAATGGTCTGCTATATCCATAGGGTAACTCTTCCCATTCTGAGACAGGGGGAGTAAGGAGGTTACACCAGGATTTTAGGTTGCGACAGATGGGGATTGTGTCACGTTCTAGATTTGATTTGGATGAGTGAAAAAGATTTTTTATGAGAAATGTCAGACGAGAGAACACACTGGAAACACAGAGAAACCCAGCTGCTGTTATCTGACCATTGAAATGTTCCTAAACAAACATTTTGATGTGAACATACGGAATTTAGGTTTCAGGAGGAGCCTGGGTCTGTATAGCAATGGACTCTCCTGAAAAGCAGCAACCAAATGCTCCTAAATGCAAATTGCCTCCTCAGCCATCCACCCTGCTGACACTCAGTATCATCATTTGGAGGCTGTGGGTGTAATAGTGGTGTTACTTGAAATGGCGTCAATGGCGCAACAGCAGTGATTTGTCTACCTAAGGCTGGTCATGACAGTAGCTGCTGAGACATCAGAGTCAGGCCAAGAAAACCATAATTATGGATTATTCTAACAGCCAGTCTGTCAGCAAATTATTGCCTAACCTACAGCTACTCATGGCCCATTCCCAAAAACGAGTAAGGCTTGAAACAGATCATAACCAAATGTATTCCAGTGCAAGACAAACCAATTTACTAACCCCTCACCCTCTGCAGAAAACACGATGCAACATTACTTATGCTTGATCAGACTGACAGCAGGGAAGAGGAGCTTCAGATCAGGCATAAACAGCAGCTCATCTCATAGGTTTCAGCTGCTTGTCTAGAAGATGTCAAGTCCTGAAGTGAGCTCTGTGAGGTGTTCATCTTCTGATGGCAACCTATTTTTTTTTGTGTGACTAAACCTTGTAGTGGTTTGGAAATATCAATTATTTTTTTATTTTTATTCAAAAGAGAACCAAACAACAAGATCACAAACTAAGCCAGTGAGTGGAACAGAGCCCTGTAAAGTACATTCACAGCCATATTTCAAGAGCTGCTGCCTAGATTTTTGTAAGAGGTTTGGAAGCTTTTCCCTCGAATAAGCTCTGTGTGAACTAAGGTACAGATGAATAGAGAATGCAGAACAAATGACATCATGCTGGTTTGGTGGGGTTACATCATATACTCACTAGGGTTAACATGGAAGACTGTTCTGAGCCTTCTGTCACTATGTTTTATAAGCAAGCTACAGCAGGACTTCTGTCAGCAGAAGTTAAGTGTACCAATTGAGGGCAGTCTATCATCTGCACAAGAACTTGCTTCGAAATGGAGTGTGTGTTTGTTCAGTAACATTTTTTCAGCCAACTAACTTTTCTTCCTCATCAGAATTTTTTTTCCAGCAGATTTTTCCAGCCTGTTACAGAATGGATGTTATGACACAAAAAAAAATCCAGTCTGTTCTTGTCTATACAGAACAGAATATTGTTATCTGGCTTAGCCTTTCAGTGATCACCAAACAGTGCAGCAAATTATTGCTGCAGGAGGTCTGAAGCAATTTATGCAATTTTTTTTGCGAAGACCTACTGTTATTTCACAGCAGTCACAATAGAAAAATATATATGGAATACCTTATTGCTTTTTAGCATTCATAGAGTTTGTGACAAACATGTTAGGAGCAGTCAAATGCACTAGCCAGATAGAGGCAAGGCTGCTGCACTCCATGTTCCCAGGTTCCATGAGTAGTGAGGCTGAGTGTCTATCCCAAATAGGTGCCCATAAAACACAGGTATATGACCAATAGATGTGTAGGCACATGGCCAGCTATACAGCTCACAGCACACAGAAACACCAAGCACTCACACAAACAGCAACAGCTTCCTCTTGTTTTCCTCTCTGGCTAAACAGGATAAAAGTCTGTTGATGGAAAATATACACGCACGCACGCACAAACACATACTAACACATGTATTGACACATCTGTATCTAACTGGCCTCAGACAGTCTATCCACCAGTCTGCCCCCAATCCTTGTTCTCCCCAGCTGCAGCACCTCAGGCCCAGCAGCCCCACTGCAGCTACTAAGCCCACAAACACTCTTCCATGCACATTAGATACCCCTCCAGTGACTGGCCACAGGCACTAAGCCTATCCAGTATCTTGCCCTGGATCCTTTAACCTCCATTTGCTTCACAAAGATACACTCACATGCAAATGGATCCCACTAAGCTGACCCCCACTCCCAGCTTATGGAGCTTCTAGTCTCCCTAGCTGTGGGCTTCTGGGACCCTACCAGCGCCAGCTTGCAGACTCCCTGGTCTCACTGGTATCTGACCCAGACTCACAGTTGCCTTGATACCCGGCTCACAGGCCTCTTATACTACTCATTGGTAATCCAGTTTTACACTCACTAGCAATCGTACACAGATGCACACACAGTTGGTCCTTTTGCTGTCATCGCAGGTACATCAGCCCATTCTGTGGTCCAAGTCTACTTGCTGGCAATGAGACCCCCTTGCACACACAGATGCACTCAGAACAGAGCCCCTCACCCAGCAAGACCTGTAGAAATTGAGATAACTGAAACACTTTGAGAAAATTGAGATAACAGGACAAACTGCAGTGAGCAATAGATCAGTAACGTTTGCCCCCTTTCTATTTCTCCTTTCTGTTCTTTCCCAAAGCACCTTAATCCCTCTCATTTCCTTTGTCTCCTCCCTTAAGTCAATAATCTCAACAGCAGATTCAAGACTAACTACCCAGTGCTCCATTTTTCCTGTAGAACAAGGCATTCCTTAGAGGCAGAGTGAATTAATAAGTTATACTGTACTGCAGAAACACAGATGTAGAGCTCAGCAATACATTTGCTATGTTACCAATTTAATCTACAAGTTAATACAAAATGTTTCTGTTCTGCATTCTGATTTCACTGTTACATGCTAGTGCTTTCTGGCTGTAAGCTTTATACAGAACTACGAAGATACGTGAAATCAGTATATTTCTATACTTCCTGTATGATATTTTTAAAAGAGAAACAATAATTTTGCCACACTCTAACATGTATAAGGTACAGAACACATACCTTTCTGCATATATGAAAACAAAAGTACACACAAATACAATTGAAATTCAAGATTATTTGAAGCTGACAACAAAGTGCTAAAGCTGAGGTATTACCAGCATGCCAGGGCTGATTGTCCAGAAAAGATTAATTTCAAACCCGGATCCTGTAGTTTCCATGCAGATCTCTTTTGTCCCAACCATTTTTTGATGATTTACTGTAAATGAACAACCAGGCATAAAAATGGCTTACTCAAGATGGGAGGCAAGAGCTCAACAGCTGAAACAAGATAGAGCAACAACCTGACTGCTTAAATGGCCCAAGATCTTGCCATTGATGTGGTAACAAAATCAACAGGGCAGTTTGATATGGAGTCTCTTATCCCTGATTAATGGGACCAGAAACTCTCTGATGACTCATAAAGGGGATCTTACTGTCTGCAGCATTGAAGTGAAGGAAATCTTTAGCAGCTGAAAAGCTCAGAAAGAAGGGGAAAAAAACCCCAACAAAACAAAAAACCACCCCAACAACATAGAAATCCAGGTAGTTCCTAGCCCTGGGGCAGAAAGAGGCTGTCTTATTTAAAAGGGCCAAGTGTCCTGCACAGACCAGACAGTCCCACTCTGTGGGTCATCACAGGACAGGAATTAACAGAGCAGATATGTACTTTACTATTTCTGTGGGTTTTTAAAAGATACATGTCAGCCTGCATACACCTTCATTTCTGGGGATTTCTGAGTCAGTCCTTGTAGTGGTTTGGGTTCGCCAATTTTGAGATTTCGCCAATTTTGAGATTTCCTAGGTGGCGCACCAATGACTGTAGTGAGTTTCAGTGCTGGCCAATCACCAGTGCACTCACTTCCTTCTGTGAGGTAGGATTAGGAGAAAGGCAAAGCAAGCTCAAAACTTTAAAAGGGTATAAAGAAAAATTTATTAACAGTAACGAAAAGAAAGAGTAATGAAAATCAGGACAATACCTTCAGAACACTTCTCCCCCCACAATCTTTTCTTCCCATTGAGAATGTAAAGAAATAAAACCTAAAATTTCAGTCAGTTTACCACCGCTAAAATAGTCTTTCTTCAGTTCACTTAAGGAGAGAAGTCCCTCTTGTTAATGTTATGGAGACTTCTCCACAAGAGAAAAAAAACAGTTCTCTTGTGGCTCTCTCATGAATAGCAGCTGCCTGGGGAAATCTGCAATCGTGAAGTCCCTCCCATTTTCCACAAGCTTTTCCCACAGCTGTGTTTACGGGCCTTGTCAACTTACGGGGTACTGTTTTAAAGATGAGCTGGTCAAAGGCAAAAGTTCTCATTATCTAGCTCTAAAATCATCTTCATCCCTGGGAACAGAGTTCTTCTCTTCCTGAGGGCACAGGGTTTTCATCACCCTTCTCTCCTTCTCTATTCAAATTTCTCATAGAATCACAGCTACTTTAACATGTGCTTACTTTAGCATGGAGGCCTTTGCTCAGTATCTACAATTTGAACATCTTCATCTCCCCATACCTTCACGTGTTATAGGGCAAAAGAGTCTTTCTCCATAGCTTTACAAGAGGATTTCGGCCCCAAGATTAAGGCATCTCATCCCTCCGATCTGGGACTTGACTTCTTCTTCACTGACCTCGATGTCTTCATGTTGCTCCTTTACATGCTTGCAATTTGTTCCTTTCACTCAAGGGAGGATTGAGGCACTGAAAGAGTAAACATCTTGCCCAGGGCCTGCATATGGCGACTCTGACGCCGGCGGGGCTTCATGGCTTACGG
>VXBC01008641.1:26769-38383 GCA_013399945.1 Ploceus nigricollis | reverse complement strand
TGCTTACTTTAGCATGGAGGCCTTTGCTCAGTATCTACAATTTGAACATCTTCATCTCCCCATACCTTCACGTGTTATAGGGCAAAAGAGTCTTTCTCCATAGCTTTACAAGAGGATTTCGGCCCCAAGATTAAGGCATCTCATCCCTCCGATCTGGGACTTGACTTCTTCTTCACTGACCTCGATGTCTTCATGTTGCTCCTTTACATGCTTGCAATTTGTTCCTTTCACTCAAGGGAGGATTGAGGCACTGAAAGAGTAAACATCTTGCCCAGGGCCTGCATATGGCGACTCTGACGCNAGAAAGTTCCTGGGTTTCTTTTGTCTTTAACATGTGTTTTTCACAGCGGCGTGTACCGCTTTTCTAGTGGCTAAAAGCTTTGCATCACTCCCCTAAATACCTCCCATGCAAAACCATGACAGTCCTCTACCTCTGTCAGTTGGGATCTGGGTATTGTTTTTAAAACTAATCCCCCAATTGTCCTTACATGTTTTAATTCACCCCACCAGCATAGCATTTTCTCAAAGTGCACAAATTGCATCCCTTTGGGATGTACTGGACCAGAAGATGATGCCTGAGAAAATGTCCAATACACTCCAGGTAACAGTAGTGGCCAGTTCAGAGTTGTGCTACCACCAGAAAAAACAATATTCAACTCCAGTGCAACACATGAGAACAAGCTCAGCACCAGCTGTTTCACTGCACATCCCACACCAGCTTGGATCCCTCACTGCTTATTGTGAATTTAGTACGTAGAACACAAAAGCAAACATCAAGGAAGCAGATAATATCTACTGTGGTTTAGACAGGGCTGCCTAAACTAGAAGTGACATTTGGGACAGAGAAGGAATCCACAGCATTTTCAAAAAAGAACAGTGTGTAAAATTAAGATTACATAGGATCATGAAGAAGCTGAAAACATTCTGCTCCTGAAAGCTAACACAAAGAGTCAAAGCTACCATGCAACAGAATCTAAACACCTCTCAGAGTTTCTCAACAGCGCTGTATGAAAAGTGACCCACCAGCAGCTGCTCTTTGCCAGAATCAGAGAGAGATGTCAGATGCACCAGGCTGTGTCCTGGTGAAGGTTGGGGTGGTGACCCATGTGAGTCCATCCCCTGAGAGCCAGTCCATGACACACCTTTGAGGAGGGCGCAGAGCTTGTGCGAAGGAGCAGCTCCAAAGCAGAGTAAATCACCTGCAAGAAGTAACAATGAAAGGAAGAGGTAAGAGTTCAGACCTTCTGTGGTGTGTAATAGAGTTGACACAGGAAGGTGACACAAGTAAAGACTGAAAACGAAAATAACATTTTAAATGGTCTGATCAGGCACTGTTGACAATGCAGTAAATCAGTGGAGATTCATCCTGCTTGAAAGTGCAGACATGGACCCTAAACTTGGCATTAAAACTGCATAAGCATTGTTTTGATATTTCTACCTAGCCAGTGTCTGAGAGCACAGGTGAGACAGGGGCAGCAGTTACACTAAATACCAAAGGGGAAACTGGAAATGTGGTGGAAAGGCAAGGTTAGGAAGGGCAGTGCACTGAAGACCAAGCTGCAAATACCTTATTCCTCTGCATGGGAAAGGAACTTTCTCTGGGTCCAATGGAACAGCCAGCTCTTCCCCAATGTTAGACAAAGATTTACCATCTATCACACAGACTATTATTCAGCCAGGCTGTGATTCAGTTCTGGCTGTAATTTGGGCATCTGTTGAAATGCTCTTTAGTATTATAACATGCAATTCAAATGCTCTACCCTTGGACAAATTGTGATTGTGATGGATTTGGCACTCAGTATAGACATCAAGAGTCATGAAAAAGCACAGAAATGACTGTGCTGTTTTTCACAACTACAGAGTACCCAGTATTCTAAGAGCTCAGGGGATTATGTGTTAAAGTTTTGGTTCATTCTGTTGTAAAGAAAACAGATGCATATATGTATTCAGCTGAACATCTCAAAAGTTGAGATGACTTAGTGTGATTATAATTTGCACCCTTATCATCTTTGAAGACAAGAGATGAATCATCTGCAAAATTAGCTGCAGAGGGAGGCTGAGGTCTTAGGAGGCTTGAAAGATTCCAGGCTGCTTGGAAAGGTTTCAATTTGTATCCACAGCCAGTTCAGAATGAAAGATGAACCAAACCAGGTAATACACATTGCAATAGACTGTGAGGATCTCTTTTGTCTGTCCCCTGGAGGAAAATTCTGGCTTAATAAAAGGCTGCTAAAAAGAAAAATAGTGTTTCTTTTCATATATTTTACCCACATTGTAAAAATCTCTTTATTGTTTTCCTGTACTGCTGTTGTAATTGAACAGCCTAATGCAAAAAGAAATATTATACAATCTGAAAACAAACATAATGGGTATTGAAAAAAATCCCTGGCAACAGGCAGAAGTTAAACAAACAAACAGAAAAATTATCTCGCTGAGACACAGCATTTCTGTTAAAGAAGGCAAAGAGATTGAATCATGATTTTAAAAATTTAAGATTTTAGCTGAGGGTTAGAACCAATTCATGATGAAATTAGATACACCAACGATAAGTTAATGATTATTAGATGCTTAAGCTAAAGCTAATTGTTATATTATGAGCTTATTTATAGAAGGAAGTGGAGCGAATGAACCATTATAGGAACATATTGAAACCAGTAGAACAATGCTGAGNTGGGGCACAGAGGTTCCCCAGGATCTCGCAACAGAAGACCTTCTTGACTTCATCCCTAAGACCACTGACCCAATTCGAGACCACCGACCCAATTCAAGAGAAGAACTGTGCACGCGTAAGGGATTAATAACCTCATTTTAATACAGAGCAGGGATGGGAGGTGCTGGGGTTATGCATAGGTATTATTTTGGGAAATAAATAGAAGGCAAAAATCCTTGTGTGGTGTGGTCACACACTTTGGGAACAACCCCCTCCCCGTGCCGCCCGCCGGTGTAATAAACATACCACTTTCTAACTTTAACTAGTTAGAGGGTCTTTGTCCTTGATTTTTGGTTTTAACAATTAAAGATGAAATGCCTTTGTGTTTGAAAGCAAGACATTTCTACATTTCTCTATATACTTGTATATATGCAACTCTAGCTAGTTGTACATTTCCATTACAAAAACTTCTGTGAATTTGGAGCATGGATATCTACCTCTGCTGTCCTGGAAAAGATACCTTTTCTATTCAAACCTCTCACAAAGGTTTGGAGAAGAAGAAATGGAATGAACCAGGCTGAGTGTTGGGGTTTCTGCTGATCAACGTTATCACTCAAACATGATCTTGCAAGAAATATTTTAATATTTTTTAGATTAATGGTTCAGGTTACACAAGGAAATTAAGCCTACATGGTACAGTGCTTAGAAGAATAACCAACGGGTTTGAGATGTAGAGCCATCAAAAGCAAAGAGACAGTACCGCCAGTGTTTGTAGATTTGGTAGTGTTGTTTTGTTTTAGATCCGTTCATATCAAACAATATTAAGAAAGCTTTATGCCTTTTTGTCTTCCCTTTTAGTTATTTAGACAGAGCAACAAATTAACTGGTTTTGACAACAGTTCGGAGGACAAGCTGATGAGGAGTGAGCTGTAAATCATGCAGGGATTTAATTAAAAAACCAGATGTTGAAAAACTGAGAAAAGCAATCACTGATTGGAATTTCCAAACTATTAAAGAATGACAAAGATAAAAATGTAATTAGCATACAAACCTATATATTCCAACAATTTAGACAGGAACAATAGCATTAAATCTGGAATTTTACAAGTTCTACTAAGATATCTGCACCCATTGTTGTAACTCCAACCTCTGGCAAAGAATATTAATACCTTTTATTGTCACCACATCTGTGAAGGTGACTGTCAGCTTCCTATTGTTCCTGCTAAATATTTTATGTATTTCTTCCATATAATAATATAATATAAAAATGTATATATATACACACGTCTATACATGAAATGTGTATATATATACACATACACACACATATATATGGAGATATATACATACACACACATACATACATACTTTTATGAAATTTATACATTTTTTCTCAACACCCCACAGGCCACAGCAGACGTACTTTGCTGGCTTTACAAGCATGACATCCCTCAATGATAACTTGAAATGAAAGAGATTAAATGGCATGTGAGTGTTCTAAACATGTCAGGGCTCTAGGCACTTAACTGTATGAATATTTTGGAATATTCAAATATGCCCTTTTCAAAAAATACTGGAGAATAATGCTAATAAAAACCATTTTTCTTTGGGCAGTATAACATTCTACCAATTCTTAATTGCCACATACATTTCTCACAACAGTCCACCTGACACAGCACAAGTTTTGTCAGTGAAAGATTCTCCCTATCTTCATTTTTCAGCATTTCATCTGCTATTTTGGGATCCTTTAGCTGATATTGTGAAATTTATTTCTGGAATGAGAGATGGCAGATAATATGGGAATTAATTAATCAAGCCCCATGGATGTCTAACAACATATGTGCATCTTAACGACTCCTCTACATAAAAAAGACTTTTCAAATTATGGCTGGGCTACAGTGTCCAACATAGGTCACATGGAAACAAGCTCCCTTGCTGGATCAGCTAATGAGAACTGAAAATCCACACTAAGATGTCTTCTGCTAAACTGGAAAGTTCATTCATACCAGTCCCACTTATTTAAATTCCTAAAATATGCAAAAGGTTCTGTAATAATGTCACTGTCCCCAAGAAAGCTGTAAAAGAGTGAATGCATATCCAAGAGAACTATTCAAGCAAGAGTAGATAAAGCCAATAAACAGCAAACATGAGGAGAGTTGTGCTGAAATGCTAATGCCAGTTTGGGGGAATCACCTTTTTAATAGTACCAGCATGAGTATCTGTGTTCATGCATTTCTCATCAGTTGAATGGGAATTGGAGTAATCCTGAATCCTGCTGTGATACCACAGGGCAGAAGTTCTCATGCATCTTTGGGAACCTCCACACCAATAAGTGTCCTTTCCCTTTTGCAAAGGCACAGTTCTCATTCCCATCAGGACCATCCTTGATTTTCTCCTATATAGAATGGCCACTATCTGAGAGAACTACTAACATAAATAAATAACTTACTAAAATTCCACAATATGCACATGAGGACTCTAGTCCATGCAGCAGTCCTTCTAGATGAAAATTTTATGGTCCAAATAAGGAAAGAAATTGAGAAGTGTCTCAAAGTCTTGATGATGGTTTTACAAATAAATGGCTCCAGTGTAAGATGTCTAATTCTGATCAACACACTGATAAATAACAGCTGCCATGAAACCACCTCAGAACAGACAGTCCTTTAAAGTAAGAAGGGCCCAAGCCATATTTTGTGCTTAGTCTGGCTTCTGTTCGGCACTGAATTTCTGTAAGTCTATGCACTCTTAATACATCAAAATGAAAGTAGTATCATTCCTGCCTTATGAAAATCAATGTGTAAGTGTATTATACTGTCTATCAGACAATAATTGCTCCTGCCTTCTGGAAGCACAGTGCTGACTATTATGGAAAGCAGCAGAGCTCCAGCTCAGCAAGTCACCTACAATGGGTTTTGCTAAATAGTGCTTGATTAGTGTCTACTCCAAATCCACGTCCAAGGTGATAGCAGATTGAGATCCAAAGATCAGGAATGCAAACTTTGGAAATGCTGGTCAGGTGACTGGAACAGCAAAGACTTATTAGTTGTAGCCTCCACTCATTTTGGGCTGTTTTGCATTTTTTCTTGCAGGGGTTAGTTCAGATTGTTCCCTTCCTTTACAGAATATAGGATTTTCAGTGGGGTTTTTAGAGAGGTAATGTGTACAGCACTGTACTCAGGGTAAAAAACAGCACTCAAGACTGATCTAGTGCAAAAGTATAAGCAACGTAATGTCATTACAGCCTCACAGAATGGATGGAGGTGACAGAGTTTACCTTAACCTGGGTAAGCTGAAAATAATACTGTGAGTGAGCAGTGAGGGATGGTGTGCAAAGCACACTCAAAAGGGGAAGCCAGAATGGGAAGATGTCACAGAATTGGTGATTCTATTCAGACTCTTCTAATGTATTTGCTGTCATGGTAACCAAGGGTTTATCTTACTCTTGCCATTTATACCTCATTCATGTCACCCAAAAGCTGTTGCAGAGCCATGTTAGCATAGAACAACAAGGAACATTTCCAGTGTTGCTATACAGACAAAGGTATGAGGTTTGTTGAGCATGTATTACAACTTCCCTTTAACATGGAAACCTTCAGATGCCTCAAGGAAATGTTCAAGTATGTGTCAAGATTTGGAGCAGTTGGGATCAGGTGTCCCTTAAGACTGCTTTGTCTAAGTCCAAGCAATCATGAAGAAGCAGACAAAATAGTATTCCAGTCAGAAACCCACTGGTCTCTGTGGCCAGCTGTGACACAGGCTCATCACATCTGTTGAAAACAGTCAGAACCAGACAAATGGATACTTGAGGACCGAAGTAGGTCCACTGGCAGAAGGAATGAAGGTTGAAGAATTAATGAAGGATTGATGATAGAGGGAAGATTGTTCATGAAGACTCTATTCAGGAAATTTTACTGGAAGCACATTGGTATTTGTGTCACTGGAGAGCTGAATCCATACTGGTATCTATCTGTCTAGATGTTAACTTTATGCATGGATTATTTGAACAGTGAGTGATCACTGTGTCCCCTGAGAATAACTAGGAATAAAGTGAAAGAAAAGACTCACGTTCAGGGTGATAGCAGTTCAATGAACAGGAGTAATTTGTAGTACTGCGGCATCCCTATTGCCCAAGCAATGACACACCATGAATCTACAAAGGTAGATATCTTATGATAGCTCTTACCCAAGAGCCTTGCTATTGATTCCAAAGATGTAGGGGGAATGGACAAAGACAGGGCTGAATGCAGGGCCAAAATGAATCTGTTTCCCATCTTCCTGGCCACCCATAGCTTGCTCACTGCTCTCCACAACACAGGGTGTTTTCTCCTTCCCTCTGCAAAAGCAGATGATGTGGTGGAGAAAGTGTCAGGAATAACAAGCAATACTGCAGGATAAGTAGCAAACCCCTACAGAACATATAATCCTTTATGAAAAACTCTTTCAGAAATACTGTAAAAATATCTATCTATTGGCTTCCTATCAGTCAAAAACAATCAGCATGGACAAGCTTTAATTTGCTCTGAAACTTGGGACAAAAAAATTACCTTTCATTCAGGGCACTAACACATACCCTATGCACAGAATATGTTTTTGCTTATGAAGTATTAATGTTAATATGATTTCATCCCTGAGTAAATACGATGATAGGTCTATTTCTATACATGTTCTCTTAAGAACTACTTTGAGGGAGCTAGTTTTAGTCCATCCATTGAATAATAAAATAAACCCTAAATGAGGAGGAAAAAAAACCACCAAGAGCTTGAATTTAGGGTTAATTCTTTCAAGTTCCATAAATCTTCAGTGTCTGTCAAGGAGTATGCAAGGCATACCTGTACCTAAGCAACAAAGATTAAAGTATAAGATCAATAGCTGTAATCAAAATATGTTGTTTTTTTTTTTTCCTCTTTCTCAAATGGTAGCTATGAAGACCTGGAAAGAACTGAGAATATGTCTGCAGAAAGCAAATAAATTCCACAGATACAATCTCTTCAAATAGAGACTGCTTAAAGGTGTTATTGTTGGGAGCAAGCACTGGAACATTTCCAGTTCTCTGCAACTTGTGGAAAAAAATGAGAATAACCAAGAAGCTAATACTAGTATTCTCTATGTACAAATACACAAGGACAACAATACACAGCCTGATCCAGAACTCACTGCAGACACAGGGTTGTAGTGATTTAGGGCTAGAAAGCAAAGAGCTTTATTACAATTTTGCTTCTATGTTTAACCTCAACTGCATCAGGAGTACCGTAATCTTCTGCCAGAAAGGCATAAAATTTTTGTGACCTTCATGGATAATTCCATCCAAGGTAGATGGAAGGAGAGAGATGCAATTTGTCACACAGAAAGTCACAAGTTTGCACATGCAGGTCCATGAGAATAACACAGCAGTTCCCTGTCTACACTGCCATCCTTTGGAGTCCAACACACACCTCCAGAGAGTACCACGGCAGTGCCAGGCTGTAAGCAGCTCAGTGTGCTCCACTTGAGCAAAGCCTTCCAAGAGTGCAGTCAGTACCTAAACAGGTATTGTATCAGGGCGCCCCCGGCCCAGTAAGGATCGCATTGACTCCATGATTCCAGAAGACTGATCAATCACTTTATTATACTATACTATATTTATTAAGAAACTCATCACCCTTGCAGACAGTCCGATAACAGACAGACCTAATTGGTCCTTGATATCCAAACACCATCACCATTGGCCAATTAAGAAATCACCCTTTGGTAAACAAATCTCCATAACACATTCCACATGTTCACAACAGGTGCAGCAAGTGAAGATAAGACTTGTTTAACAACAGGTGCAGCAAGTGGAGATAAGAATTTTTTCTCATTCTTTTCTCTGATCTTCTCACAGCCTTACATAGGACAATGCCTGGGAAAGTTGTGTGCCGCTCTCTGTAGCCAGAGAGCTGCGGCCACAAACATGTGCCAAGTTTTTGGGCTTTGATACATGAAAAAGACCCAGTGTCTGTTAAAATTAAGAACTTGTTAGTGAGAGCCATAAAGAGCTTGATGGAAGCAAAGAGACTGGGATGTGACAGCAAAGAACAGAGATAAAGTTACATTTTGCCAAAAGAATAAGCATTAGCAGATTAATGGCCACATGATAGTCTAAGTACGATTCTTATCTATAAGATTGAATGATATTTTCTGGTGAACAATACTCCCAGAACCAGTATCTAATAAGGGGGGAAAAGAGTTAATTAAATAATAGCTTGAAAATGGACAGATTGCCTGTGCCATGTCTTGAAACTTTCCAACTTTGTAGAGTACAATTATCTGCTTGAAAGTACAAGAATGTCTAGAGCAGCTAGACATTAAAGAAACATGCATGTTGTTTAAAAATAATGTTTTCCACATTTGCAAAGCTATTTTTTCAAGGTAAACCTATTAATTTATCCTTCGTCTTGTCTAGCAAAAAATCTGACATTAAGTAACCTGACATGCATGAAGCAGCCTGTACTTTTGTGGGTGGCAAATCTGTTCACTGACAAACTCTAGAAAACCTGTCATGCAGCAGGCTCTGGAGGTCCTCAAAAGTGGTAGGACAATCTGCTACAGACCTGCCTGGGCCTTAGATCTAGGTGCATAACACACATGACCATATTGCAGGGTGTTGTTCTCTCTTGGCAAGCAGTGGCCAAGCATCTTTGGCAAATGGCAAGAGAGCAGGGAAGAAAATTAGAGGTTGTGAGGATCACCATCAGAATGGATTTATTGGCAAATGCCTGTTGCAAGATAAAGAACTACAGAGAGGCAGGAGCTTCAGAAACACCTGTGTTCACCAACTGACTTGCCAATCACTACAAACTGTCCATTTCCATGCCTGCAGTTCTGCATCAGAACATTCAAAGCTTATTCTTTGATATACTGAGCATTTGTTGCTCCTGTATTATTACTGATATGAGCTACGAGATACAAAGTCAAATTGTATAACTTAATTATGTAAAAGTAGGCCTATTTTGGTTTGAAAACAAACTGGAGTATGAACAGGCTTAGTTTTCCTGTCAAAGCTCCCTTTTCTCTTGTGCCAATCAATTTTGGGTAGAAACGATGTAAAACCTACCTCTGGATAGCAGTTGATCAAATCTATAAAACCCAAGGCTAGTGATGATAAAATATAGAAGCAGTAAAATTATGCTAAATTATCAAACCCATGTATTTATGAGTCTACATGAAAACTAGGAAAGTTCTCATAGTCTAAGGAACAATCAAAAGGCATCAGCACAAGAAAAAGAAAGAAAGAATCTATATATCTGAAGGTGCTTGCAGAATTTTGATTTAGTACTGTAGGTTAATCCATCCTAAACTACTATCAAACAGTAATGACACCATTCATCATTCTTTTAACTGGAAGTAATGACAAGATCTCTAATGCTGTGTGGGGAAACAGGAATTTTTGTTCCTCAAAAGATACAGAATTTGGATTTTCCAAATTGAAGTAGAAAATGCAAAAATTATACCAAAAGTATTTAACAGGGACATTTAAAAAAACCAGTTTAGTTCTTCAGACATTCAGATTATTTTGATTTTTATTTTTTACTATGTAAAAAATTTGAAATTAATCTTAACCACAAAAATCCCAAATTATACCAAGTGGAACCTTCAACAATTAATAATTTACTCTTTCATTATTCCAAGCTTATACAGGATATTTATCTACTCCCCTCTTCCCCAGAAAGGCTTATTTGTTCACCAGGCATTTATTTAAAAATACTCTGCTAATTTCCATGCACATTGCAGAGAAAAATAGATGCTTTTTATAGATTTGTTTAATTCACAGATGCTATTTTAATTGGTCTCCCATACAATAGTCTCTCACTGGGAAGGAATCTGGATGGCTCTGGGGAATTGGCAGCAACTTTCAGAGCTTTTCCAGGTCAGTGATTCAGATGTAACCAGCATCACTGGTGGCTGAGAATTAATGTGGAGAAAACTATTTGATGGCCTACATGAAATAAAGTAATTACTTCACTCCAGTTCTGGTTTGACAGATTACCAGCAAAAATAATCGGTGCTCTTATGTTTTTTTTTTTTTGGAAATAGACCCAGAAAATTAACTTCTGCAAATTATCTTTCCCATTAGGGCTGAAGGCAGCCTTCAGAGTCATAAGCATGAAGCCTTTATTATCAGTTCACCTTTTTCATGATTATTTATAAAGATTTCATGTTTTTTTTCCAAATTCTGTCACTTTAATGTTCTGGGAACTGTTTGCCATGCTCTGCTTTAGACTAAGAAGGTTAATCTCTTTAAGCTTCTGTCGTCCCAGGGTAGGTGGAAGGGAGAGAGAAGAGAGGGAAGGAGATGCTTGTCCTGCATTATTCTGCACAGAACCTTCCTGAGGGAATTTGGATAATCTTTCCGCAGTGATGGAGAGACTGCCTTGGGCACGTAACCTTTAGAAGAGTACAATTTGCTTTTGTAACCTTCTCCCTCAGGTGCCTGTAAACATACTGCAAGTATTAGGCTAGATTGTCAGAAAATATGTCAGACCATGAACTGGGATACAAACGCGTTAGCACAGCAATATGGACTTTATCACTCATCAAATATTCCAGTAAATCCTAACTGGATGTTTTGCTTACAATTCCTGGTAAAAACAGGCAGTTATCCACCTCACGCTCCTGTTTGATTAGGACATGCTTGTTTTCTAAACTCCCATTCATCCTACTAACAAGGCTTCCTCAAGAGCTGGCTTTTAAAACAACAGCAACTGTTAAAAGACATAGCTCAGGCCTTTGCTTCATTTTTTTTTCCTCACAGAAAGAATTCACAAAGAAAACTTGCATGTGTAGGGAAATATTTTTCTCACAGGCCACAAGATCCTGCAGTCTTCAAGGACTGGATGAACTGATGCAGTTAAAAGTAATGTAATGGAACCAGGATGAACAGAAGATGCATATGTTCTTCAAATTCTTATATAACCTTTCCCATTATCTCAATAATTCCTAATTAAA
>VXBC01008641.1:0-20765 GCA_013399945.1 Ploceus nigricollis | reverse complement strand
ACAATGTGTGGGGTGCTTCCCATGTGGGAGGGGGGGAAGAGTTTTAGGAAATCTAAAGCACCTTGCTATTTCTACTTGACGTTAGTAGGAAAGTTAAAAAACAGTAATTAAAAAACCCTTTTCAGTATTATGACTTGTAATATTTTGAAATATATAATTTAAATTCTTATAATTTAGAATTTCAGTAGCTATTTTTTAGATAAATTGGCTTAGTCATCCTCAAATAGATAGCAATTCTCCTGTTAAATTTTTAGTTCTCTTAAAAATGCAAAGCACTGTGAATTTTGAGACAGAACAATATTTTTTCTTCCAGCTTTCAGCTTTGTGACTAAACTAAAACCTACAGGTATGTCCACAAAAATTTTTTTTGAGGAAAGTCAGGTGAGAAATACAGGAAAGGAAGAATGTGAAGTAGACATAGCAACATTTTAAGGCTGTGACAGAACTCAAACTTATATTGTCTGAATTCCATCAAGCATCTTGAAGCTTACTGTCTTTGCAGAAAGAAAAATTATTTCTTAATGTCACATCATTATATTTCGTCTGAAGTTTATAATCTATTCGTATGGGCTCTGCTGCCATTATAGATTATTAACAAAAACCTATAAAGAAAAAAGATCCATACTTGTTTACTCATAATGTAGTTGTTCATTATTTATATCTCTTTCCAAGGATACATTTGGTTCTGTGCTTCTTCCTTGGTTTGGATTGTTTATGGAAGCAACCCTGATTGTTCCCCTCACAACTGCTGAAACACTAACTCCGAGCTGCTGGAATAATACAGAGATCAGCAAGAGGTCAGCAGACAGGCTGAGAGCAGCTCAGTCTCTAGACAGAAAATTGTTCAAGGACCCCCTTCTATAGATTCAGGTCTGCAATGACCAGTGTCAGAAGCAATTAGGGAGCCCACTTATTGTCCTCATTCTAGCTCTGTGTTTATCTAGTGGCTAGTTGTGGAATCCTTTGAATTCTTCAGGGAAATCCCCAGGGATTCAAAGAATATACGATAGAGTCTCCACCCAGACTGTAAGAGAAGACTTCCCCCATGGAGCCTTGCAACACTATGATCCATCCCAGCTCCTTTCCCCATATGTCCCAAATTCTTGTAGTTTCTCCTTTCCCTGTTTCCTCATTGGTTGTGGTATCCCTGGTGGCCGGCTCCATCTTCCCTGTAGGCCAATGCCCTTTGCCATGCCCTTTGTGCCACCCCCGCACCCTCAGACCATTGGGCACTGACCCCGTACTAAACCTTGTGCTGGCCACGTGGCCATGTCTTTTGTCCCTGATTTCCCGTCCGTATGCTGGAACAAACCGTCGCCAGAATTTATCATACAAAAGGCCCTTCTGCCTCTCTTCGCTGAGCTACCTGTGGTGAGTGTGGACTTGACTGCTTTGCCTGAATGCCTACCCAAGCGGCTTTTCCACAGGAGATGCTTATTGGGAAATAGGTAGCAGTATCCACCATCTAAACCCCACGCTGCTACAGCTATTAGAAGACATTTTTAATCAACCTGAAACTGGAATCTGTGATAAATGACAGTGGGAGACTGATCTGTGCTCTAGATGCCATCATTCAATAGCATGTGTATGCAAGCTGATCATATTTAGGAAAAAGAACGTGAAGCGGTTTTGAAGCTAAAGGGAGCAGAGTAGCTGGCGAATTCTTGTTATCCTACTTGGTATGTAAGGACTGGATAAGTTTCACTAAAATGTCATTCTTTCACAGTGATTTTCCATTATATACTAAGGAGGGAAGCTGAACTCCTTCCAGCAAAGTAAGTATACTGATATATCACGGGATAGAAAAGTAAATCTGGGAACCAGTGGCAACACTACAGACACACAACTAAATTGTTGAGCATAACAAATACATGAAATAAAAAAATGTGAGGCAGAACAGCAATAAAATAGAAGATTCTGATAGAAGTCAAAATATACGTGTACTAGGAAATGCAAAATATATCAGAGACTCAGAACTATACTGTAACTGAATGTAATTAACTTTATTGTGAAGCGCATCCCAGTCTAGCAACTGCATTGTAATTCTTGCCAATAAAATTTAGATTGAATCACTGAAAATGAGACATTAGTTAATAACTAAATCAAAGTATTATAAATGGGGGAAATGCCACAGTAATATCTCATAAATTTGGTCAAATGTCTTTTGTCAAAAAGCTTTGTAGGATCACGCTGCGGCTCTACCCAGCTCAACTGCCCAATTTCAGAGTAACAGAATTAGTCCTAGAGAGTTGCCAGTTTAGCTGCATAAATAAAACCACAATTCATCATCATCCACGAGTTTGCAGCACCTTGAAAATCTGGAAATATAGGAAAAAGTAAAAAGCCCCAACAGTAAAAAAAAAAACCCAACCCAAAACCTTATTATCATTATTTTAGATATTTTTCAGTTAGACTGGTTTTCAGGCAAGCGATGCAAAGGAAATCAAACCACAAGTATTTGCAGTTTAAATGAGCAGTCTTCAAAGTCCTCTCACTCTGGTTTTCCCTTTGTAAACTTTCCTGTATTACTGGAGTTTGTGATACATCACTTTTCCAACAGAGGCAAGCTCCTTCTTCTGACAGCCTTTACAGTACAGAAGGTTTCACTAGAGCAGGGATGCAATTTTTCTCCAGAGAAATCTTCAAACTGGCTTCAGTCAGGTTATTACAACATAGCAATAATAATACAGACTTTTGGATTTCCAGTTCTGTGTAAGCCAGGGTAGGGGATGAGCCCTGCAAAAGCATTCTCTGGCTTTGCTTCTTTCCTTGCCAAAGTACTGTTTCCTCAGCCCTTGATCACCACACCACAGTTTGATCATTCTCCCCCACATTTTGCCCTCAGCTGTTCACAGTTTCCTATAAGGAATATGGCTGAGTAAATGTCCTGGTTTAGGGCAAATTTGGGATAAAACCCAGGGCCGAGTGTGGAGGAGTGAGTGCAGTCTGATAACAAACTCCGTGCTTCTTCTCCCCGCCTTCGCTCTCAGAACCAGTCTTGAAGGCACAGAATATAATATCCAGCATAAACAGAACACGTGATTGGAGATACAAGCATCATAACATCACCCTAGGACAGTAGAATAAAAGAACATAGGACAATGAAATTACTCATTTTAGTAATAATCTCCAAAGAAAGGAGACACCAAGTTGTGGAGGCCTTTGAGCCTATTAGGGGAACTTCTAGGGTAGTGGCCTGGAAGAATCTACCACAGGTTTCGAGAATGCCTCGGCTTACGGTGAGACAAAAGGGCTTCTCCCATGGTGCTCTGCAGCACTATGTTAATCTACCTCAGTTCCCTATAGGTCACTGCCCTTTGCCCTGCCCTTGTACCGCCCCTGTGTCCACAGACCATTTGCCCCTGACCCCATACTTAACCCAGGATTGTTTTCTCATCTTTTGTCACTGGAACCCTTCAGTGTGACTGTACAATAAACCTCGCTGGAACTCTAAACAGGAGACCCTTTCCGTCTTTCTTTGCTGACCTAACTGTGGTGTGAGCGTGGATTGAGTCTGTGCCTGCCCGAGCGGCTTTCTCGGAAGACGCTTTCGGGGAGGTAGCAGCAAACACCATCCACTTTCCACGCTGGTACACTAAGTGAGATGGACTGGCTAAAATAAATTTTGACTTAGCTTTCAAAACCAGGAGCACATATGCTTTCAGTAACCTTTCAGTTCTATTGGTTCAGGTCTGCTTATCTTAGATCCCTCTTTTTTCCTAATCACATAAGAAAACTGCTTCTGCTGACAAGACTTCTGTTTATTTTTTATAAATATTAGTAGGTGCAAAATTAAAAAGTGGAGAAGGGGGAAGAGTATGCCCTTCCTTTGTTGGAATCCTGCAGTAATTGTATTTGCTTTTATTAATTTTATTATATAGCAATGAGCATAGCTGCAAGATAAATTCGCTTTGCAGGCAAACTAGTAAATACAGCATTGAGGTCTATAGTAAAGGCAGGACCAAATCTGTCCACAGGTAAAATGCGCTCAGGTCTTCTATTCAGACAGCTGGCCTTAGCTTTCACTGAACTTCATTTTTGCAAATAAAAATCACATCACTTAAGGTGGGTCATTGCTTGGTAGATTTAAATGAAAGATGGTGCATTTCTTGTTGTGAGCTTCGTGTTTGTTTAGAAGCAGCAGTATGGGGGGAAAAACCCAAGTAAGAAAATGATGCCTACACAGATATTACTCTTCCGTGAATTGAAAAGGAAGCAATTGCCCGTTTTGCTGATAGTGTTCATTAGTCTACTGTCCCATACATTATGAATTAAAGACCCCCTGAAGATTAAGAAGGGAGACAGAAGATCATGTCTTTGCATGTGCACAGAGATAACTTACACTGAAACAGTCACTGATTAAGGCTTCGGTGAGCCTTTAGCACAGTTGATGGCATAAATAGAAAGGCAATTAGGCTAAACTCAAAGGCCTTCTACATTAGGGTAAAAGGTATTTAGCTGGGACAAAGGCAAGCTGAGTTGTAACTCTGGATCAGGCTGGGAAGTGCCATGAATATGTTTGTCACCTCCATGGTAGAGTGATTACAGAATTAATCACAGTTAATTGTTAATCCTGAACAGTTTTGCGGTACTGATTGATAAGCCTACCTGAAAATGTCTGGGCTTTGATGAGCAGGAGGGTAGAGTTTTGCAACGAGGAATTAATTGATTTGTCAAAAAATACTTCAGCTTACTGAGCACAGACAGACAAAATCCAATTTACCTAACAAAAAACAAAACCTGTTCCAGTGATAAGCAAAAGTAAAATTTGCAAAATTAGACTTAAATAAATATTAGTTCTAAATGGAGCACTTCATTACAATTCTAAACTCCTTACTTTGCTAAAGAAAGTATTTGAAAAAGCTAGTCCAGCTAAAATAAACTCAAGCATTATTTTGAAAACAAAAAATAAAGCATAGGCTATTCAGACTATTTATGTACTCCTATTTCCTTGCTTCCTTCCCTAAAATAGAGACCAGTTCAATAACAATTACATTTGCCAAAAGCACTGCTGCCGCCAGATTAGGCCCTTTAAGAAGTTCTGATCAAAAATATCCCTAATCATTAATTTGCTTTGTCTAGTCACTGCCACCTTTCACCAGGCTCAGAAATTCCTGCTGCCTGGAATATGCCAGCCACATTCACTCAGCTATTTATGCTTTCATTAGGAACATATCACTACAGATATATTTTCAACTGTACTACCAGCAAAGTAGTTAAAGATAAATCAGTAGAGCTATAAAACCCAAGGAAGTTAAAATTGCTAAGCTCACAAATAGATTACATTCCCCAAAATCACAATCAAACATCACTGTGCTCCTGATTTCAAACAGTCCTGTTCCAGCTGTGCTCATTACACACTATTCATCACTTCCTTTTTTTTGAAGATTTTAGGGCCTGAAATTCTCACACTGGTACTTATAACATCCCCAAGGAATACTAAGAACAGTTCCCTAACATTTGGTCCCAAGTACTGTTAGGCCAAAATTCACATAGACAAAGCATTTCTTCTCACACATTATGCTGTTAATCCATTATTGAAGATAACACAAAATAATTTTCAAAGCTCCGGAGCTTCCAATCACTAAGTGTCACTTCTGAATACCCTAGATCATGATCAATAATTTTCTGTATTTCTTCCAAAGTAAACCTGCACCACACCTATCCACAACTGAACTCCCAGAACTACTGCTCAGGCTCATGATGGACCCCAGGAAAACTCACGATTCAAGATAGGTGTCTTATAACCCTGTAAAAAGGACAGTAAGACTTTAACACCTAAGAATGTATTAATAAGTCAGCACAGTGGAGGAGGAAGGGCTTGCTGGTAGCTGCCTAAGCCCGCTAATAAACAGAAAATGAAGTGAGTGTTAACAATTCAAGGACATTTTTCTCCCTACACCCCAAGCCTGCTATACTTAGATGTAGCCTGAAGAAGACACGTGTTGGACAAGGGCCCACAGATCCTTTTTGCACTTGACAGCTCCTGACAGCTCTTTCTCTCTTTTAAGCAGCATTTACTGCACTGCACTCAGATTTTGGGAGAGCAATGCTATGTTTACTCCTAGCCCTTCCATCTCCACATCTGTCTCTGACATCTGCTTATGACCTGAAGTTGGACATACCCTTGGGAATCAAGAAATGTAAGTTTGAATCTCCTTCACCTGAAGGGGTTATTGATCCAGGACTCTCAGTTCATGATCACCAAGTGCACTGATCTGATATTACACACAAGGTGGGTGGCCTGTCCCTTACCCCAGTAGTCTTTCCCCTCCTTATGGAAATCAGTATTCCACCATTCAGGGCAGACAAACAACTAACTTTGAGGCTATGAAAATAGTTAGAATGCAATACGTTTAACCCAGCCATGATGCCTGTGCATTTTTACAGGCTTCTAAGTTAGGTACAAACCACAGCAGGAAATATTATTTTTACCTAAACTACATTATCATAACCAATGCACTTATTTTTCATCATCTTAATCCTTTAAAACAAACAAACAAACCAAAACCAAATTGCAGGCCTACAAAATCTTATTTCTGACTCTCAGCTGGACTTAAAATTATCTTATAGAACATTAGGCTGATGGATACTAGCCATTAGTCCCTTTCAGCATAGAAAGTACTTTTCTCATACTGTCATGAAAAATTAACCATATTCTTTGAAAGAATGAAGAACTTGAATAACAATCTGCTGTCAATCAGTCATGGGCATTAAGGAACAGCAGCAACTACTTCTTGTGCTTGAACTCTGTTCATTGCACATTTTTCCCCAGTACCTGCACTGACAGATCTTCACTGGATAATTTATTATCAGAGACTGATGACTGTATTAGCAGCCCTTCACTTCTCTGTTTGGATTGTCTGATCCAGGACACTGTTAATTATGACAAAATAATCAGCTATACAAATAAACCTTATTTCAAAAAAAGTGGATGTGATAGAATGAGGAACAGAGATGAGATAAATGTGATGTAACTGGTCAGGGATCAGATCTTGAAGTATTTTCATACGCAATCATGTGGGGAAAAGCAGAGGAACTAACTTAACACCAAACAAGAGCTTGCTCCTCAATGTTTCATCTTGTTCTGAAGATTAATATTGTTGAGTGCTTTCAGGTGGCTGTTATAACGAGTCACAGTCTAGAAGATGAAAGACCCTCCACAAAAAATAGGGATCACTATCTAATTAGGATCATCCAGTTGCAATTCAGACTTCTGTGAAAGGATTTCAGAAGGATCTGGTAACTCATTCACCAAGACTCCTGTGAGCCTGGGTATTGCTTATCTATTGGGCAATATGAGTGAAGAATCCATGATTCCCCACAAAACACCCTTTACCCTTGGAGAAATTTAAAAAGTAACAGCATGATCAAGCTTCTGCCAGGAATGAGAGACTTTTTTAATCCTGTCTCTGGGCAGAGGATGCAACAAATGACATTCTGAGGCCCTAATAATCATATTTCTCATGGAAAAAGTGACCATTTTCTGACCTGGCCAGTAGACAAAGTTAATGCTTTCCCTTCTCAATTCTCTTTCAGGCAGAGCCGGCTGCTGTTTAGATAGATATACTTGGAAAAACTGACCCTGAATAGAGAGATTGCTATCTAAAGAGAGCTGAGGTTAGGAAGTATTACTTTCTCCATTTTGTAGACTGCCTGTTAGATGGGAAGAAGAGAAGCCCCGGGGAGGAAAAAGTTTAAGCTCTTATTCACAGCTGAAGCCTTGATACCCTCTTGACCCTACCTGCCTGAAGGGAGGTACTGGCTTAAATGCATTCTTAAATCAGGAACCGACAGAAAAAATTACTCATTTAACTCAAGGGAATCTATGCTATAGCCAGAATTGAAATCCACATACACAACTTGTTGGACTGTGAATCAGTGACAAATTTATCCTTTGCCTCTCTGTAGTACTGCAAGAGGGAAACACTTGATGTTTATCTGATTTAACACAAGCCATGCTAAATACTGTACCTAAAATAGAACATATAAATGGTGGATGGGGAAGAGGAGGCAGAGAATTAGGCTGTGAGGGAAAAGAATTAGGGATGACATTTTATGTCTTTTAAAAGTCTGACCTTTTGGAAATATCACTGTGTACATTTTAAATATTAATAAAGGCAGTAGCTGTTAGGAGGCACAGGACTGTTGTCAGGGGGTGACCTTTTATTGAAGTAAAAGAAAATTGACAGTTTTATTAGCCATAGACTACTGCAAACAGAAGCTACAGGGGAAAAAAGCAAGCAAGAAAGCTGTCATTGTAATTAGCTACATTCTGCAAATTAATATGAGGATGTGTCTGTGCCTAAACATTGCTGCAGGTCTCTTTGTATCTTAGCCTAGATTCACCAAACACCTTGAGAGTTAAAAAGAATAGCATAATCCATTTCAGTTCTTTAAAGAGACATTGTTCCTAGAGAAAACAACTGTGACACTGGGATCCTCAGACTCCATGATCATCACTTCTGTGTCCCAATCTATGCACCCCCCTCAGCTCTGAGCAAGGCAAGAATCTTTTTCAAGCATCACCAACAGGCACTAGATCAAGGATCAGATAGCAATTACTTCAGGCCTATTTTTGCTTTTCAGGACTAATTCATTAAAAGATGATTCTTCAAATTATCTAGACTTAATCAGACTAGAATTTTGATGCTACATGACTAGGAAAGAAACAACCACTCTTATTCTTCATCCCAAAGTGTTTAGGGTTTTTACTACAAGTAAGCTGAATTAACTTCTTGTCTTCATTTTGCTAGCAGTAATCTCAAGGGTTCAGCTGTGTGTAATCCAAGGCCAGCTGATACAGCACAGATGTGTAACCTTGACTCCAGCTTCTGAGAAAATTGCTGAGTTGTGAGAATAAGCTGTGAAAAACAAATTGAGCAGACCTGTCCAAGGTAAGAAAAGTAAAATTGTAGGCAAAGGTAAGATTGTTCAGATAGGTGAGTTACAAGCTCAAGGACTTGAGAGGAAAAAAAAAATCCCACCAACATGAAAATTTTTAAAGCCCTGCAGGGAAAAAAACCCCACACCCAAAAGAGACTTGGAAGTTGATGGTACGTCATCAAGGATCTCTGTTCCAAAGGGGAACAGAAGTCATTCCTTCCCCACCTGACTGCTGACTGCCTATCCACTTTTATCCAGGCAAGGAAACAGGTTTATGAAGAGTTAATTCAGACTCTTCAACACCTAGTGGGAATGAGGGATCAGAGAAGGAATGAAAAACAAAGAAGAGCCGTCCTTGGGATACCCTTTAGTGACAAACAAGGTGCTACATAACATTTTTGCACTTCACTACCATTTACTTAATGTGATAATGTCTTTCATATGTTTCAGCTCCATTCCGTGTTTTTTTGTTGTTACTTATAGTTCACACCACAGAAAAAGCTGGTTTATAAACTGTGTAGCGTAGCCATTGAAGGCAAAATCTGCCCTCCTTTATGTCTTATTCTGCAGAAGGTATTTCAATGCATAAGATTTAGAGTTGATGTGCACCCCACAAAGCCAGCTGAATCTCTTCTTGAACATGGGGAGACTCCTAAGGCTAGTGGAAATCAGGAGGACATAGAAATAGTGAGCAGCATGGGATTCACTCCAGAGGGAAACAAGTCAGCTTGTCAGCAAGTTCCAGGACAAAAAGGACATGGATCTGCTTTAGTGAGTCCAAAGGAGGCCACCAAATTAATCAGAGGGATGGAGCACCTCTGCTATTGGGGTTGTTCAGCCTGCAGAAGAGAAGGCTGAGGGGTGACCCAGTTGTGGCCTCCCAGAACCAGCAGAGGCCTATGAGACAGTGGGGAGGGACTATTTAAAAGGGCCTGCAGTGACAAGGGCAAGACAGGGCAAGAGGTGATGACTTTAAACTGACAGAGGGCAGGCTTAGGTAGGATATTATGAAAAAATTCTTCCCTATGAGAGTGATGAGGCACTGGCACTGGCTGCACAGAGATGTGGCTGTCCCATCTCTGGAAATGTTCAAGGCCAGGCTGGATGGAGCTCTGAGCAACTTGGTCTAGTGGAAGGTATCACTGCCCAAGCTAGAGGGGTTTGATATCTTTAAGGTTCCTTCCAACCCAAACCATTCTGTGGTGATTCATCTCTCAGCCAAGGACAAGTACACTTACCACAAACCAGCTTTGCTGGTGTAAGCAGTGGTTGCTGGCTAATCTGCAGATCTTGGATTTTCCTACTGCTCAAACACAGTGCAAATATGCACACAGAAGGATAACTAGAACTTTAGAAAATAACTTTTTTTTTTTTAACTGGAGGTATAATTTAATTTCCATTCTTCTTTTTTTTTCTTTTGGAGTTATGTTCTTTAGCTGACAAAACACAAGCTGCATTTGTTTGTGAAAACTGGCAGGATGGGAAAAGGTAAGCCTAAACCAAATATTTATTCTGAATGACAGACTTTAATCAGTTAATTCACATAGAGACATCAATGTGAGCTCGAGAACAAGCTAAAAATATTGTCAGTAAGTCATGGGTAAATCAAATAGGAAAGAAAAATCAGTGAAGTAATTGTAAGATTTACAAGTCTGGAAAAAATATTCCAGGTGCTGCTATTCTTTAAAGTACAGGAAGGTACTTTAGACATAGAGAATGACGACAGTAACCAGGAAACACTATGAAAGCATCTATATCTCTTACTGTTTAGTTCTATTTAGAGGAACCAAATTTCTCCTTCCTCTTTTCTCTTAGTATTGGCAAAGTTTAGGATGCCTTGAGGGCATTGTCGTATTACAATGTTATGGAACACCCAGGAAAGAGAGACAAGCCATTCCATTGAAACTGAGGGCACAACCAGTCCATCCCAAGGAAGGCAGACCTGGCACCTAGCACTGCAATGCAGCTGTTTAGCAGCACACAGAAGGTCATACACCTTCTGGGGAAAAAGCTTCAACTGAAAGCAGAGTTAATGAAAGGAAGGTCTTCTGACATCAATGGAAACCATTCCCTTTGACTTTACTACCCCTTCCTCCTCACACCCCCACCAGTACCCATATCCAAATTAACCAAAACCTGAAGGTTATTTTAGCATTTACATATCTTATATAAAAGAAATATGTATTATAAAAAAGACTAAGTGCCAGCTAGAAGTTGATATGTAATTTTGTGGTGGTATCACTGAACTTCTGCTGAATGAAATCTGTGTCCTCTCTCAAGGCAGAACAGTAAATACTCTAAAAGTTACCAAGTTTGCAAAACTTCAATGTGAATGACAGAGTTATTTAGGCGTGTAAGGGAAAAACAGACTAAAGAGGAAAATGCTACAGTAAATTTTGCAACAACAGGAATGAAAACCTGTATAAAAACAAGTTGTAAGAGTAAGTTTCCTTGATTAACTTATGGGACCTAAAAAAGAAGGATGCCTCATCCTTGGAAGTGTTGAAGACGCTGAGTAGGCTGGGGAAGAGCCTTTTGCAGAAGGGATTAAACTTCTTTGAAATTATAGAAATGTATCTGTTCTGAATCAACAAAATGCAGTCTGTCAATAACTAAGACTCTACTCTTAGCTATGGACAGAATCTTCCAAGCACCTTCCATCCCAATCCATTTATTTATACTAAAGTAATAATAGCAAAACACACTCTTTGGTACTGAATTTTCCCTTGGTATCAGGAAAATTATTCCGTTTTGTGATTTCCAGTCAGAGAGATGCAGGCAATGACCAGACGACAGAAGTGTAATGGGCAAATCAATTTTTCTCCTTTGCTTTTTAGAAATATTTTGCTTCTCCCCAGTCCCTGGCATTTTTAGCTGTCTTGAAGTTGAAAAGCAGATTTCTGTCGAACCACAGCCTAAGGAAGCTCCTCAGTGCACATGAAAAGCGAGTTACTCTCCAGAGAAACAACAAGAGATTTCAGCTTTTTGTCGAGAGATCTGAAGAGATGAAACATCAAACAGATATGAAACATTTAGATACAGCAAAGAGCAAGAAACCCTTATACCCAGTCTATGACTAATACCTTTTAAATGCACTCTTGTCTACAAAATCACTTCCTGTAAATCTATTCATGCTTGTGCACAGACCCTGCATTAGTCTTGTAAATCACTAAACCCTCTGAATTACTTAGATGACTCAAACTCAGAAAATTTTACTTCTGTGATGCTTAGCAGCTGGTATAAATCAGAATTACAATTTCAGTCAAAGGGGAAGTCTAGACCAAAACATCATCCATCAAAACCATACCTGGAATACTTAAGGAATGTGACAGGAGAATATGCACATGCCAATTGATACACAACAGAAGACCACAATTATCTGCTGAAACAAGATATTCTTTTGGAAAAAGAATAACTGGTACATATTCACACATCTATTTGTGTCTGCAGCTCAGCATACCAAAAGGCAAAGTAGGGCAAAGGTCTGGGTGGGTTTTTTTCCTCCCCTGGTTCTGAGGTCTTCCTCACAGTAGAAGAAATCTTATTTTCTTTAAAAACTAGTATTAAAATAGATTTGCATCATAAAGATAATGTTTTCATGCTGCTGTTTCAGCTAAAATATTATCTGGTCTCAGCAGAAATGTTAATATTTGAATTATCCTTTTTTTCCTTCTGAACTGCAAGGAAGTTACATGACACCAAACAACTGTGGCAGGGGGCAGAAGAAAGCAGTCCAGATAAACAGGAAGAGAGTAAAAAGCTCGAAGATATGAGAAAAGGAAGGATAAGTATTTTTAGTTATTTATAAAGAAATCACACAGTAAACATTTGCAGAGCATGTTGCATCTGGAAGGATGTGCAGGTGTTTTGGTGTATTCTGGAGATACCGGAAATATCCAGGCCAACATTTTGAAGTCATCACAGGCATTTTAATCAACAGTCTGTTCTGTCTTTGCACATGCATTTCCTGAGGGTGTTTCCTACCTCTATCAGAGCATGGCACAGCAGCTTGTACTTGAGTCAGGGAGATGAGTGGGGAAAATGACTTTCTTAAACATATAGTAAGCTGGGCTGGCTCCATGACAAATAAATTTTATGTTTTCCACTAATGGCAGATGAAGAAGAAACAGAGAAGATGCTCAGGTCTGTTGGCTCAAAAAGTTATGGCCAGCTATTATCAGTCAAAGTTTGTTTATTTATTTATTTAACACTAAATTTGCTGTAATTCTGTGTCCAGTGAATAAAAGCCATAAATACCCATTGATTTCGGTATAGCACCTTTCACGACAAGGAAAATTCCCATTTCTAGCCAGAGAGCATGTTAACAGTTTCTTCTCCCCTAAAACATTGGTCTCCACTGAGGTTAACAGGCCTTACAATACCCAGCAGAACAACCACTCATTTTCTTTCAGCAGTAGATGGTCCTTTCATTTTCTATAGTTTCTTTATGCAGCACCACCATGTAGTGGTGCTTATATCACAATTCACTTTGATTAAGTGGAAGCAAGAAAGTCCAGTGACTTGGGCTAGAGATGTATGTATGACTGCAGCAATTGGAGTCTGAAGCCCTAATTTTTCTTGATTTTTCTTTAAGATAACAACAGGCATACCTCAGCTAGGTCTGTAATTCTTCAAGGCTCCTTATATGCAATAAAGAGCAGGCTAAACTGCCTTAAGGTAGCGGTCCCCTTCCCTGACAGTTCTGGAAACTGACTGATATCTTTAAAGTTAAATGAGCAGCTGATGCTTCAGCTCCCAGGGTATAATAGTACTTTCCTACCCTTGAGAATATTAGTTTAGAGACCACGACACATCCAGACCCCATGGTCTTACAGGAATGTTGATAATTTTGAAACAAGCCTTATAAAGACCCTTCAGTATCATTAAGACCTACATGAAAGTCTGTGCTTAATTGCAGGTATGCTAGTTTGGAAATCTTTTTGAGTAGGACCACCCTGGAAAAATGTAGCTCCTTCTTACTGAAAGCTGTTGGACAAATGTATCAGTTTTACCCCTGCAGTGATTTAAACCTCTGCAGAGATAGAATTCTCATTTAAAGATTTTTGCAGCCTATCTCTTAGGGCGTCTTAGCAGCTTCAACTTCAAATATCACAGTTGTGGGTTTGTTTATATGTAGATGTCTATAGCTCAACTTGATAGAGTGTAGAGGAGAGTCAAGAAAACAATCAGAGACCTAGAAAACACAAACTACAAAACTGGACTTAATGACTCTCAAGAAAAAAAAGATGTTAGTACTTCCAAAGCATTCATAGGACAGGAATCCAGACTGGTGCATCACAGAAAGAAGAGATTTGAATTGTAGCAGAGAATATTCCTGTCCAAAGTCCAAGAGCACATTCCTCCTATCAATTCATTCAGAAACACATTCTTCTTCTTCTTCCTCATTCTTCCACTATTCAACCACTATAAAAGTACATAGATCTTTCATTTGTTTAGATTTTGTATTTTAGTGAAACTATTTTTATTGTGGCATGGATGGGATTTCAGAGAGATAGTTACAAACCCAAACCTTTGTGTCCAGTAAGAATACTGAGAAATCAGATTTTCCTAGAGAGCAAGAAGCAATTTCAAACCAAATTTAGAAGGCCTTTACAAAGGTAGTTTGGAGGTTCTCATAATTTTTCTTAATTCAAGAAAAGATTAAACAAGACTGAAAAAGTAAAATAATCTCTAAAGTATTTTTCATGTACTTGAAGGATATTGACAGTGTTTCCTGCCTAGACACTTCTCTGTGGGAGCCTAAGCCACTGTTTGTAGTTCATATTTTTTCCCATACATCTGCTTTCTTTTACCATCCCCATCAAGTGCTTACCTGGAGCAATATATGCACAAAACCCACGTGTCTGTGTGACCACATGCAATCCTGGACTGAAAGTTGCATGTGAGTGCAGAAGCAGCTGCCTGAGACTTTTCCATCCCATCCACACTGAGTACCTCCAAAAGGAAGAAGAAGTGTCACAAGCACTTACATTGGTTGTAAATTCAACTGTGAACTACTGGCAAGCAGTTGGTCTTCCAGCAAGAGGCCCTTCTGTGACACCAGTCCCAAGCCACTGCTTAATGTGGTATAACCAGACTCTACCCAATGCTGCAAATTGCAGCAGCCATTCAAATATAAAATTAATCTGTTTGCTAAAATATCAAAGGAATGGGGAGTAGGAAAAAGCAAACACCTATAAGGCATTTTACTTGATCTCCAGAGCTCCTTGATGGTTTTTTCAAAGCGGTATTTCCAGAAGCTAATTAAAAACAAGCTGCAAGTTTATGGAGAGTCATTTGTATAAAGATGCAACAATGGGAAAATCAGAATTAAGCAAGTTCATTTTTTCCTGCTGGATAAAGAGGCTGGAGGGCAGCACTCAGCCATCCTGTGCAATCCCAAAGGCACAAAATCACAAAATTTCGAACCAGCTAACTCCTGTGTATGATGGTCACCTTGTGAATTAAGAACTGTCTAGGGGCTTCATGTAAAAACCTGAACTCTGCTATTATAAGAAACAGTATTTCCCTTCAGTATAAATAAAAAATGATTGTTCCCAAGCAGTTTTCTCTTTCCCCAGGAGGTGCAAGAAAGTAGCTTAGCTAAGCCAAACAACACTGTTCATTGTATAAGAAGACTGGCTGGCTGTCTCTCTGGCCAAATACTTTATCTTTGGTCTACTAGAACAGAGGGAATAGAGCACGCTTTAGAGAACTCTGGAGGACAGGACTGCATGTATGGAAAGCTGATATACTGACAAAGCCCAGGCAGAGGGAATGGATGTTTGTTCCCAATTCAATAATGCAGTTAATTTTTTCATATGCGGCGATGGTAGATTCCAGACAGCCGCAAATGAGTGGGTGCAGAACAAACTGATGTCTGGGCTGGTGCAGAGCTGCTCTCCTGTACACAACACCTACTGAAAGGTATGGGAACTTGCATTTGGATTTGGCTTTTGGGTCAATGGATAAAGCATGTGTCTACCACTACGTGATACATGGGTATTTCCTCTCCCCACAAAGCCCTTTGTCACCCTGTACAAAACAATGAAAATGTTTTTGTCAATTTTTTGGCTTCTTTGGGCAGTAAACATAAATATATTCTACAATTAGTCACAATCTATTGTGACTATTGCACCTATACATTAGGTTCCAGTTTTAGTTGCACCACCACAAAATGTAACAAAATTATTAACACTTCTGACAAAACAGATTTCTGGAGCCTTTATTTACATGAGTGCTGTAACACCCAAAATTCTCTATGCCTACACTCTGACAGAGTACTGCATTTGGAAATCATGAGGAGGAGTTTAAAATAGCTTCAGCATGCAGCTCACACTGTTCCCATCTCTGACATCCATATGTGGTTTGGACAATCTGGAGTTTTCTTTGAAAGGCCTTCCTCTGTTTTGCAAAATAAAGTTCTACATGTGCTGCTATTAGGCTCTGAAAGTTGCAGAGCTTTAAGATGTCACTACCACAATAAACAATGATTATAAATAGTCTGATATCTAAACAGACACATACAGGATCAAATATTTGCCACACAAGCAATCAAACAAATGGATAAACATGAAGAAAATTATTATAGAACTATAAACATTCTATTATTAACCAGCAATCTGCATATCTTCCTCCAATTAATGCCTAGAAAGGAGATGCGAGTCAGTTGAAACTTAATTACTGGCATAACACTTTGTTGATTAGAAATGCAGTAACAGTCATTGCTTCTATTCCATTTATACAAGGCCCATAATAATAAGCCAAGGGATGTCAGTCACTGCTTTCCTGCCAGTAGTTTCTGCTGTAGCAATAGCTTCTGGTGTAAATGCACTCCTTCACCCATGTCACTCAGCTCGGTAATTGCCTTGCCACTCACATAAAGAAAACAATTTCTGGCTTTGATGGGATTTTGTCGGCTATGTGAAACTGCTCCTGCAATCTCTGCAGCAAGGTGTTAGGTGAGTTACTTTGGTGGATCATAACATGAAACTAATCTTTAAGGAAGCAGGTGGAAAGCGAGAGAGGCTTATATGCTGGTAGGTGCTAGGAAAATGGTGCTTCTCACATGATCGACAAAAGGGAAGTGTTCAGTGAGGTGGAACTGAGACAAGAAGAAGAAGGCAGAAGCAAAGGGATTAGAATTGCATTGCCATCTTCATACCATCAAGAACATTTCTTAGTTCAGCACATCTTTCAGAACCTCTTATAAAACTATGTATACTTATTTCATATGGCCTAGGTAGCTGACCAGCAGCTTAGTTTCAACTTGCTTCATAATATTTTGTCCTCCCCACAAACTGCACCCTTATCACCATCATTTCATCATTCCCATCCTGAAGCTGCAGATGCAAAGCGTTTGCCTCTCAGTATGTGACATGCAGCATTCTTCACCACCTCATTCCTAGAATAAATGTTCCAGTGCTCGACATTTCATTCTGCATCTCACCCGATGTGAGCCCACAGTCCAGCTTCAGGTTTCCCTGGGACACCTGAGGCTCTCCCCAAGCTCTTCATGCACTCACATGCCTCGGCATGACGCCAGCTTGACATGTGCAAGGGGGAAGGACAAGTGCAAGGACAACCTCTAGGATGGTAAGCAACAACTAACCTTGTCTGCTTGCTATTAGAGCCAGAACTTGCAGCAACAGAGACATGACTTTCTTCTCCCCTGTCCCTTGCCTCCCAGGTGGATTTATACTGAGATTTTCATGGACGGGTATAGGAAACATTCAGTTTATGTCTCTCTCTTATGATGATTCAAAACTTTATTAGAAATAAATTTGTGAGTAGCAAGTTGAGGACAGTAAATTGAAAGATTCACAGAAAAGTGTGTTTCAAGACCCCTTTTGGATGGAAAGCCATATCAAGAATAGGATAAGGAGGCTTAAAATTAAAGGAAAAATGTAACTGTCCCACAGTATCAGCCAGAGAACATCTCTAGTATTATAATTCAAGTTTTCCCTTGCAGGCATAAGAGACAGAATGAAACAGCCAAATTGTCCATGAATAGACACAATAGCTTTGCCTTTACATTTTCAAAATAGCCAGAGTGAAGTATTATGTACAATTTATGCAAACTACTATAATTTACACATTTTTCCACCAGAAAAATAAAGCACACTTACTGAAGTCCCAGAAATTGAAGACACCAGAAACACCAAGGAGGATGGGGGCTGACCAACAGACACACACATTCCAACAGGGAACTTGTCCTAATATCTGCTAGGAAAAACATAATGAGCAAACTCATCTATTTCAGTTGTTCCCAATGAAGTTTTGGGTTTATTTCATATCTGCTCCTTTAATATTCTATATTGCTGTCCCAGGATCCTCTGGCAGGACTAGAATTAACTGTCTTCAGTAAGCTTTCTATTTCTGAGCACTCTCTTGAGAGAAATGAATCATGACGATCTTAAATGTACCAGGCTCCTCATCCCTTCATAGCATTGTCTATATCTTAACCACAGCACAAACTTATAGCAAGTAAAAATATATTAAGTTAATGGAAAAAAAGCCCTTTCATTCTTAGCCCAAACAGTTCTACTTCGATTGCAGTATATTTCATCATAGCAATATTAAGATACTTCCAAAACCGCTCTTGCAGTCCAAGGAGGTAGAAAGGTCTATTTGCTTCAGGGGGACATCGAATCTAATCTTTTGATTGATTAGAGCACTTTTTCATATAGGAAAACTTGGATACCCACAAACCATGGATTTAAAGAAAGTAAAGCTTACTGGTTCTCCCTTTACTCCAAAATAAAGCATGGTAACTATTCTTACCTTCAGAAAACGCATGACAGCACTTGATGTACATCTTCAGAAGTATCAAAAGGCTCCAAAGCTGTCAGGATTTACACCCTTGTGAATTACAGAATAGCACAAAAGTAATATTAAAGGATTATTTTTTTCTTTTTCAAACAACACAGAATAAAGTTCTTAGTAGTATTATTCTTTCATATTTTTATGTTTTTAATAGTTGGGGAAAAAAACCCCAAACAAACAAAACCAAATTTAAAAAAAAACCCTCCTTGGCAGGTAGCCTGACTTTGTATTGATCGCTTCTTGTTCTTCACATATGGTGAAATGTTATTTTTAATGCTGACTACACACTAAGTAAAGAGAGAGATTCACACAAGGTATATCCAAAATAACCCAGTGCTGGGCTTTCCTGTAAATGAGGTCATCAGCAGTACCCCAGAGTGGATTTGTGCCCTATTTTTGGTACTTCATATTTATTTAGCACAGTGTTCCTTAAAACCAATAAATAAACATAAAATCTACAAGCTTAAAATACAATCTAGGCAAAACCAATTCATAAAATATTGAGTAGTTGAGGTACTGTTGAGGCAGAATTTAAAGTGTAACCACAAATTTAGGACAGTTTCCCACAGATGCCAATCGCTTCAAAGTTTTCAATAAATCTCTTACACTCTTTTCCTGTTCTGGTTTAAAAGCATAAACCAGTAAGAGACTCCAAGTCAGAAATACAATTTATTAGGAAAAGGAAAAAAAAAAAATCACGCAATAATACAAAAGAAAAACCACTGACAGAGTCAGAATACAACCTGACACCCTGTTGGTCAGGGTGTTGGTAGCAGTCCAAATTGGAATGGCTGCAGTCCTCCTGGAGTGGCAGATGTGGTTCTGTCAGAGCAGTGATCCTGTAGAAGGGTGCAGTCTTCCTCTGAAGGTCCAGTGGAAAACCCCAGCTGTTCCTCTCGGGAACCAGTGGAAAGGCTGAGTCTGGTTCCCAAAATCTCAGATTCTATCCAGGTAGGGATGCTTGGCTCCTCCCTCTGGGCAGAGCATCTCCCAGTGGGGTGCTGTAACTTTTATCAGTCATGCAGTGACATTCAATAGGCCATTAACAGCAGATGTCTCCCGAGGGGAGGATTGGTTTGTGGAAGAGATAAAGAAAACTGCCCACTTAACAGAAGATAACTGCCACACGTCTGACAGATGGCAAATAGAATATATCTTGTGTTGCAATCTAGGACATCATCCACCCCTTATTCTATTTCCATCTGCATCACGATGAAATCTTACACATAGTTCTCACTTAAGACTAGGTTTCCCTGTGGTACACAACAGGTTTCCCTGTCCTTCTGCCTTACCCACCAAGTGTAACCAGGTCCTTGAGCAAAAACAACGCCATGGATGGGTTTGTCTTTGCCTGAGGTGGGATTAATCCAGACAGTCTTTCCTAAAATACCTTTAATGTGTATCACAGGAACTTTGTCTCCATCTACAGTGTGCAGCGGTTCAGACTGGGCAGGACCAGCTCGGCTGATGGACCCTCGGGTGTTGACCATCCAGGTGGCTTTTGCTAAGTTCAGTTCCCAATTACTGAAGGTTCCCCCACCAAATGCCTTCAGGGTAGTCTTAAGTAATCCATTGCATCGTTCAGCTTTCCCAGCAGCTGGTGCCTGATAGAGGATATGATATATCCACTCAATGCCATGCTCTCTGGCCCAGGTGTTTATTTATAAGGCCGTTCTTGAAATGGGTTCCATTGTCCAACTCAATTCTCTCAATTCTCAATGTCTCTACAGGACTTGCTTTTCTAGGCCCAAGATGGTATTCCAGGCAGTAGCATGAGGCACAGGGTAGGTTTCCAACCATCCTGTGGTTGCTTCCACCATGGTCAGTACGTAGCGCTGGCCTTGGCGGGTTTGGGGAAGCGTGATGTAGTCAATTTGCCAGGCTTCCCCATACTTGTTCTTCAGCCATCGCCCACTGTACCACAGAGGCTTCACCCGCTTGGCCTGCTTGATTGCAGCACAGGTCTCGCAGGTGTGGATGACCTGTGAGATGTTGTCCATAGTAAGGTCTACCCCTCGGTCACAGGCTTAACGGTATGTTGCATCTCTCCCCTG
>VXBC01008640.1:287206-306817 GCA_013399945.1 Ploceus nigricollis | reverse complement strand
GGCTACTCATCTATGAGATCTTCTGTGCAGATTTATTTTCAGTGGAAGATGTCCCTGCCCATGGCAGGGGGTGGAATGAGATAATCCTTAAGGTCCCTTCCCACCCAAGTCATTCCAGGATTCTGTGATCTGTTTCTCAAGAAGGTTTTGCTGTGCAAAGATGGGAGATGGTAGTTTGCTAAGGAAAAAAAATCTTAAAGTGTCCTATGGGATTGCAAACCAGGATTTTACCAGTTTTAAATACAATAACAAGGGGGAAAAACAAGAAATCAGGAAAATCCTGTCCTAAAACCAAAGGACAGGGCTCAGCACTTTGGGGCTGAGGTGCAGGAGAAGGAGTTAAGAGGAGCATTGTGGGGGGAATCACTGGTGGGGCTACAGCAGGAAATTTGATCATAAAAAAATCTGGAAAAGGGATGGGAGGGAATGGAAAGATGCATTGTTGAGGGTGATAAAGGTGATGGACCTGGCTTGGGTCTGGGGGTGTGACTCCTCCCCTGGCTGGTGAAATCCAGGTGGATGTTGTGAGGAGAAATCCAAGTAATTTTGTATGTGGAGTGAATGGCTCCATTATTTGGATTATGGGTTATTATTTTTGATTATGGATTATTTTGATTATGGGGATTAGGGTTATTTGATTGTAGAGACTGGGAATGCAGGAGCCAGAGAGAACAGGGAGCATCAGCAGCATCACACTGAGTTGTTTGCTAAACCTTGGCAATTCCAGCCAGACATTTTGGGACTCTTTCCTTGCTCTCCTTTTTATTCATTTATTTTTTTAAAATTTTCCCATGTGTTTGCTGTTCCCATGACAGTGAATATCCCTGTGAAAGGAGAAGGAAGAGCTGGAGGCACCTTGTGACCACTCAGGGAGTGAAACCTGGGATCTGCTGAGCCTTCAGCCTCCGTCTCTCCAAGGAAGGATCAGCTGGAAAAAGCCCTGCTGGGCCTTTTTTTTTTTTGCTGTTTACACAAACTGCACTCATCAGGAAGGTCCCAATGTTTAAAAAGAGGCAGTGCAGGCTCTGCCCTGCTCCCTGTCTGTGGCTGGGTGTGGGTGGCAGTGACAGGGAAGCAGATGGGCACATTAACAGGAATCACTGGGACAGACATTCCCGTTCCTCTCTCTCTCCCGGGGCAGATGCACTGACTGTCACCACAAGGAAAGACACATCTTTAAAATGTATCGCACCAGGCAATATGGGAACTCCAGATTTGTGGGGAAAGCAGGTTTTTTGTTTTGATTTGGTTTGGTTTTTTTCTGCTCTGTGTGGCTTTTTCTTTAAAAATGTTTCTGTTGAAGTCTTATTTCACTGAAAATAAGATACAGAGGAAAAGAGAGGGGAAAAAAACCAATCTTACACCCAGGATCCAATCAATTGTCATGATATCCTGGAACGGTTTTGGTTGGAAGGATCTTAAAGCTCATCCCATCCCCACCCCTCCCATGGACAGGGACACTTTCCACTATCCCAGGTTGCTCCAAGCCCTGTCCAGCCTGGCCTTGGACACTTCCAGGGATCCAGGGGCAGCCACAGCTTCTCTGGGCACCCTGTGCCAGGGCCTGCAGCTTCTAGAAGCAGGACTCAGCAAAACACCCTTTCTTTTGGAGCTGCAGTTTCTGGGGCTGCTTTAATTGATATTCATCACATCTCAGGCACCTGGTGGGAGTTTTGGGGGTGTCCTGTGCAGGGCCAGGAGCTGGACTAGGTAACACTGTGGGTCCCTTCCAGCTCAGCGTAGCCTGTGATTTTATGANGACACCTTCCACTATCCCAGGTTGCTCCAAGCCCTGTCCAGCCTGGCCTTGGACACTTCCAGGGATCCAGGGGCAGCCACAGCTTCTCTGGGCACCCTGTGCCAGGGCCTGCAGCTTCTAGAAGCAGGACTCAGCAAAACACCCTTTCTTTTGGAGCTGCAGTTTCTGGGGCTGCTTTAATTGATATTCATCACATCTCAGGCACCTGGTGGGAGTTTTGGGGGTGTCCTGTGCAGGGCCAGGAGCTGGACTAGGTAACACTGTGGGTCCCTTCCAGCTCAGCATAGCCTGTGATTTTATGAACATTTCTCAAGTTATTCTGTTTATGTCAGATAGGAAAATCAAAGAAGTTTTAGTTTTGGGGTTTTTTTCCCCAAATGCCTGTCCTTTCCAGATGTAGAACACTGTGAAAGCTTGACATGAGAGAAGTGAGTAAATTACTGCTTTAAAGTGGTGAAGTTTTAGCTGAAAGCCCACAGCAATTCAGGGTCACTTCATTATTCTACTCCTGCACTTGTTCCATTGCTCTGCACAACTCCTGACAGGAGGGGACAGCCAGGGGGGTGGGGCTCTGTCCCAGGGAACAGGGACAGAAGGAGAGGGAACAGCCTCAAGTTATTCCAGGGGAGGTTTAGGTTGGATATTGAGACAATTTCTTCACCAAAGGGACGTCCAGCCCTGGCATAGCTGCCCAGGGCAGTGGTGGAGTCTCCATCCCTGGAGGGATTTAAAAGCTGTGTGCATGTGGCACTTGGGGACACGGGTCAGTGGTGGCCTTGGCAGTGCTGGGGAATGCTTGGACTGGATGATCTCAGAGAGCTTTTCCAACCTAAACAATTCTGTGGTTCTATTGATGTCAATAAACCTGAGGGTATCTCTGCTTTCTCATTGGAAATTATGGTTTCTTTTCCAGATTTATTTGGACCCTCCTGAACCCCAAGTCTCAAGGCTTTTTCATTTTAATTTTATGTTTTAACACTTCTTCCTTTTTTTTTTTTTTTTAACTCGCTGAATTCAGTGATCAAAGAAAATGTATTAGAGGAAAATACAAGTGATGACTGAGGGAGATCCCTCTTCTGAAATTTCTGCAGTGACTTCAGGGCACTGAGACACAAAAATCATTCAGATACGTGGGCTCTAACACACCAAAGCCAGTCCTGGATCAGTGGCACAGACAACATCCTGAAAGGGATTGTTAACAGTGCTCTAATTCTACAATTCTGAAATTCCTCCAGAGCTGGTGAGAAGGGATTTTGGCAACACCAAAACGGGGAGGTCAGAGCTGCTGCTGCTGCCAGAGATGTGCTAGATTCCCCAGATTGTGTCTTTTTTAGGAATGGCAAGTGGGAAACCCAAGCTGTCGATTTTCAGCCCCTTTCCTCACCTGCTGTAGAGATCTTGGTTCTGTGTTTCTCTTCACCTTTCCCAGTATCCATTCCCCATCCAAGACCAGCAGAGGTGCCTCGAAATTGTATTGGCTTTTCTGCATGTATTTGCTGGAGGACAAGGAGGTGGGATCTGCCCCTTGGCCAGTGAGGGTTAATCCCATTTCCAAGAGCTTCCTGAGCACCTTCTGGTCATCCCTGGGTGGTCTCTCCATGCTCCCTTTAAGGTCCCTCTATTTACATTTTTCCCTCTCACCAATCCCTGCTTCATCTCATCATGTTTCCTCACAACTCTTGGGTTTCTCCAACCTGTGGCCCTTTTTTCCCCCTTCTAAATGAGGAAGATGCTGAAGAGAGTTTGAGACTTTGTCCCCACCCTTCCCTCTGATTCCCCAACCATGGTCACAACGCTTCTGCTGGGATCTCCAATGAACACTGATTTTTTGAGCCCCAGGACTGAACCAGGGCTCCTCCACCCAAATCCCATGGGATTTGTTATGAGGCTCAGTGGGGAAAGGGACAGCCAGGGGGGTGTTATTCCAACCACACATTTGTCACCCAGCACTGCCTGAATTCCCTGTGGGAGACAGAGGGGGAAACCCCATCTCTTTAACACTTTCACTATGAAATTTGTGGAAAAGAGCAATGAGACATGATGCCAACAGGTCTTTGTGGCTTGGGGAACCCATCCTAACGCTTTAAATGGGATCATGAGCACACAACAAATGATATCTAGTTTTTTTCTTTGTTTTATTTANCCATTTCCCCATCTCTGTTCCCCATTTCCATGCCCTCCCACCCCCTCTCAGTCACAGTGGGCAGCAGGATCAGACCCTGTCCATAGGGATGTCCTGCTCCATTCCCTGACATGTCCAACATTCCTGTCCAAGCCCAACCCCAAAGCTGGAAGGGACCTGGAAGGGCCCAGAGCAGCTCCTTGTGCACCTCCTTCCCCTTCTGGATGACCCTGGTGCACTTTGGGAAAGATGAGAGAGCATCTCAAAACACCCCAAAACCAAAACTCATAAAGGTGTTCCTCAGGGCAAGGCTTCACCAAGTGCCAGGCACCAGGATGAGAAGCTGCTGGCCTGAAGTAGCTGGGAAATGATGTCCAAAGTGAAGGAATATTGGAATGGGAACCTTTCTGAGCCCCAAATCTCCCTTTCAGTCAGTGAAGAGAGAGGTGAGAACCAGAAGAGAAGGGATATCTGAGCACTGCACATCAGAAATGTCAGGGAGCTTGACCCTGAAGGTATTGCCAGAAGCAGTCTGGAACGAAAGGTGGCATCAAGCAGAGGAAAGTTCCAGAAGGCTGGTGGCTCTGAAAAGGACATCCAGCACTCGCTTGGTGCTTCATGATTAAAACAATTACACCAGGGCCCAGCTCGCCTAAACTTAGGTGTCAAAAACATCCAAAACATCCTAAATGTGCCTTTTACAGTACTTTAAAGTGATTTTTTTTTGTAAAGACTCATTTGTATAAAAATAGATCCCCACATAAGATAAGCTGGGGTAACCAAATCATGTCACAGAATCACAGAATCCTAAAATCGTAGAATCACAAAATCAGAGTCATGAAATCAGAAAATCATTAAATCATAGTCATGAAATCATGGAATCAGGAAATCACAGAATCATGAAATCACAGAATCATGAAATCACAGAGCCATTGAGTTGCTTGGGTTGGGAGGAGACACAGATGCATGTCCCAAAGGCTTAGGGACATTTGTGTGGGTGGCATCAAAGCCACAGCTCTAAAGCCAGCAGGGCCCATGTTTCCTCCAGCTGCCTGCTGCCCAGACTGACCCTCCTCATCCTGCTTTTCCCCCTCATCCAGCTCCCATTCCCACACAATTCCCCCTCTTACCTGGGGCAGCCAGGGAGACTAGGAGGAAGGCAGCAAGGACAAGGTAGAGGAACCTCATGGCTGGAGAGGAGCTGGGATCTCAGCGAGGCTGGAGCAGGAGAGGGAGCCGGAGCTGGGTGCTGTGAGTGCCACGGCTGGGGATGCTCGGATTTATAGGGCAGAGAGGAGGGTCTGGGGGAGGTCCTGCTGCTCATGGGTCACTGCACGGCACGGTGGCCCCTCCACCCTGCTGGCAAAACAAAACTCTGCTCTCCCCAGGGCTGGTATCAGCCCCCGATCCAAAGGGGAACCGCGGAGTGTGACAGGAGCGGCCGGGGAGCAGATGGAACAGATGTCCTGGGGCAGAGGGACCTCGCAGGGAACAAGATCAGTATCACAGGCCTTTCCCAGCCTTTGGCAGGGATGCAGCAGGGCTGGGATGTGGCCAGGATGCACTGCTAGCTCTGCCTCTGTTGTCTAGAGCTGTCCCCACACGGGCTGGACACGCTGAGAGGAGCCGGTGCCCGTGTGTCACCCTCTTGGGAACCATGACTGCAAACCCCTCTGGTAAATTCAGCAAACACCACATTCCCTGCAGCCTGATCTGTTGTCCCCTCTCACCCCTCTGAAGGGAGGAGCCCTGGAGCTGAGAGCCTTTTCCCAGGAATATCAGACCACTTGCAGACACTTTGATCAGCCCCTCTCCCTCACAAACCCTCCGGACAGCTCCGGGGGCTCGAGTGTGTTCAGTTTCTGGGGTGGACACGGCCTGATCCAGGCTGTCAGGGGTGCTCTGATGCCAACAGAAGGTTATTCAGAGCAGGGAAATGAGAGCTGACGGCAAGGAGTCTGGAGGCAGAATGATCTCAGCACTGAGTGGCAGCTTCAGCAGATGGCAAACGAGACTGGCTCGGTGATGGCAAACTGATTTTCACCTTCCAGGAATGAGACATTCCCTAAGAGCACTCAGGAAGAAAAACTCAGTGCCCAGAAGCAGGAAAACTGAGTGCTTGGGTTTGCTGGAATGGGTGCTGATAGAAATTGGGGTGGTTTTGTGAGTGCTGCTGTTAGTTTTGAGAGTGCTTCATGCTGCAAACTGTGCTGGTGTCCCTCTTTCTGCACATGCAGAGCAAGAAAAGAGGTACAAAGCATGGCAGGGAGGATGGTGAGAGCTGGGAACTTATTCCCAAGACAGTAATTAGACTGGGAACTTCCACTGTAGAGGGAGAGGAGTATGTGGGAATGTGTGACAGCACTGTCAAAAAAGTGTCCTAAAAAAGAGAGAACTCTGGTTTTCCCTTTCCATAGCCAGGGAAGCAGATGACACACGGGAGTTTGATGCACTGAACAAAGGAATTGTTCTTTCCCACTGCCCACAGTGGTGCAACTTACTGTGCCACTGACAGCAGGAGAGGAAACAGCCTCAAGCTGCACCAGAGGAGGTTTAGATTGGATATTAAGAAAGATTTATTCACTAAAATGGTGCCCAGGGCAGTGCTGGAGTCCCCATCCCTGGAGGGATTGAAAAGTTGTGTGCATGTGGCACTTGGGGACATGGGTCAGTGGTGGCCTTGGCAGCGCTGGGGGAATGGTTGGACTTGGTGACCTCAGAGGGCTTTTCCAACCTTAATGATTCCATGGCTGCCACAGATATTGTGGAGCAGGGAGCTGTAAATATCTTCAGAAGGTAACTGGGCAGCCAATCTGACTTTGAAGATTGCTCTGCTCTGAGCAGCTGGGCAGGCTGGACCAGGTGATCTCCAGAGCTCCCTCCCACTCTGTGTTGTTCTGTGCTTCCATGGAATCCATAAAATCCCCTGAGGGGCATTCAGCACAATAATATTCATCCATACCCAGCTCAACAGCCCCAGGTATCACACTGCTGGAACTGGGTGAGTTTCCAGTCTAATGCTGCTCTGTGTGGCTGTGCTCTCCCACCCTTCTAAGCATCAGCTGTTTGTCACTGTCACACTGAGCACACCTGGCTGGATGGGGACCTGCTACACAGACAGCAACAGAGCTGGGGAAGGGGCTGGAGCACCAGGAGCAGCTGAGGGAGCTGGGGAAGGGGCTCAGCCTGGAGAAAAGGAGGCTCAGGGGGGACCTTCTGGCTCTGCACAACTCCTGACAGGAGGGGACAGCCAGGGGAGGTCAGGCTCTGCTCTCAGGGAACAGGGACAAGACAGGAGGACATGGCCTCAGCTTGTGCCAGGGATAAACTTGATATTAAGAACAATTTCTTCATGGAAATGGTTGTCCAGCCTTGGCACAACTGCCCAGGGTAGTGTGGAGTCCCCATCCTTGGAATGATTTAAAAGCCATGTGGATGTGGCACTTGGGGACATGGGTCAGTGGTGGCCTTGGCAGTGCTGGGGGATGTTTGGACTTGATCTTAGTTAGAGATCTTTTCCAAACCAAGATGATTCTAAGATCCTGTGACTCTGTGACTCCATGGCATGGTTTACCCTTCCGTTGCTGACTTCTAAACAAATCAACTGTCCTGGCACAAGGAGCTGCCTCTCTCTGCTGGTAAATTTATAGCACAACCCTAGCCCTGCTTTTTTTTGAGGCTGCTTTAAACACTTGCAAACACAATTCCCACTGCACCTCCTGTGTCTCCAGCAGACAGGCCTGATTTCCAGTGGGACTGGGACCTGGTCATCCTGCTTGGAGGGGAAGAGATTTACTGTTGTGGATGTCAGCAGGGTGTGAGCACTGACATCCGAGCCAGGGAGCAGGACATGGAATTGTTCAGCTGCCAACGAAGCTGCAGCCATGGAAATAGTGTGCTATCAAAAATGCATGGAGCCACAGTGTCCAAGGAATGCCACAAAGGTGCTCCAAGGGCTGGAGCCCCTCTGCTCTGGAGCCAGGCTGGGAGAGCTGGGGGTGTTCACCTGGAGAAGAGAAGGATCCAGGGAGAGCTCAGAGCCCCTTCCAGGGCCTAAAGGGGCGCCAGGAGAGCTGGAGAGGGACTTGGGACAAGGGATGGAGGGACAGGAAAAGGGGGGATGACTTAAGCTGAGAGAGTAGGTTTAGATTAGAGATTAGGAAGAAATTCTTCCCTGTGAGGGTGGGGAGGCCCTGGCACAGGGTGCCCAGAGAAGCTGTGGCTGTCCCTGGATCCCTGGAAGTGTCCAAGGCCAGGCTGGACAGGGCTTGGAGCAACCTGGGAGAGTGGAAGGTGTCCCTGCCCATGGCAGGGGGTAGGAACAGAATGAGCTCTAAGGTCCTTCCAATCCAAATCATTGTGTGATTCAGTGATCACAATCCCAACTCTCCCAGATTTTTGTTATAGATCATTTTCTCGGTCCTGTAACCGTCTCTGCCCTGAGCTCTCTCCAGCTATTCCACCTCCCCTTGAAGCCTGGTCCTCTTGGCAGCAAACAGCACCACCTGGAATTCTAATTGAGAATAATAAATGAATTTACTGACGTGCCTGGCACCTGATAAACCTGCTGGTTATTTTTATAGAAAGAGCAATTTCTGCCTTTTCCAGAAGAGAACAGGATGATGTTGTCCCAGTGTGTGCACCTTGGTGCCCACTGCAGCCCCACATCTTTCCTGCAGAATCCCTGAATTGCCAGATATTGCTTAGTCCAGCTTCTCCACCAACTGTTCTGTCTTTTCCAAAAAAGAAAAGCCAATCCCCAGTGCCCTCCAGAACAGAGCAGCTCCTTTCAGCTTATTTGCAAATTCAGGAAGGAGCTTTATTCCATTATGGAATTTTTTAATGGAGACCTTGGATAGTTCAGGACTTAGAACAGCCTTCTGAGATGTCCCACTATCACCATGGTAACTGGGAATTTATTAACTCCTGCTCATAAACCCTTTTTTCCTTCATTTCCTTTAGGCCGTGATCAATACCGGAAAAAAAAAAGAAACAAACTCAGAATCGAGACAAAGCACCCAGAAGAATGAATGTGATGAAAATTTAGAGAAATCACGTTTGGGAGAGGCCCTTGAGGGCCCTCAGTGCCAGAGCACCGGTCAGGGTTGGATGCTCCATAAAACCACTGGGGAATGGATCTGATACCCCATTGTGTCCCTGCCTTGCAGACAGCACCCAGAGCTTATCAGGAGCCATCCCAGGCTGAATTCCAGCAATTCCAGCTGCCCTGGGAGCAGCTGTGCTGTAGGCAGCCCCGGCTGGCACTGCTGGAGCACGGCCGTGCCCAGCAGCCGGATCTGGAGAGCGGGAACGGCCCCACGTGCCCATGGAGCACGGGCCTGGCTGCCAGGAGCCTTTGTGAGAGGGCCCAGCGGGGCAGGGTGACACTGCACAGCCTGGAGAGCAAACAACAGCCCTCTGGAGATGGCTTGAGTCGTCTGCAGGCACAGATGTTTCTGGTTTTTGTTGTTTCATGAGCATTGTTCCATGCTCCTGGCGCAGCAAGAGCTCCCCTGGCCTTGCAGCCATTGGAGTGGATATTGGGGAAAATTCCTTCGGTGAAAGGGCCAATGGCACTGGAGTGGGCTGCCCAAGGAAGTGGGCGAATCACCATCCCTGGAAGGGGTCAAAAAAAACCATGTAAAGGTGATGCTTATGGATGTGGGTCAGTGGTGGCCTCAGCAGTACTGGGAATGGATGGACTCAATGGCTTTGGAGGGATTTTCCATCCTCAGTGGTTCCATGAGTCTGTTTTCTACACTGTTCTGCTTTTCCCCTCATTTTCCTCCATGCCCACCCTGGCAACACAGCAGCTGGGGAGCTGGAGAGGATGGAGAGACCTGCAAGGACAAAATCAGGAATTGTCACCTCCAGAGTCACCTTATTGGGACACCCTGCAGTGAGACATCCTTGAAAACAAACTCCACTGGCCAGAAACTCCCCAGGACACTGGAGAAAGTCTCTTTCCACCCTCTCCCCTGTCACTCCTTTACCCCCTTTCCAGATTTCTCTATTCCTTCTCTCTTTTTTATGCCTCCATCCAGCTATTGTCCATATCCAATTATTGTAACTACATGTTCATACCCTCTCAGCTGCCTTCTTCATTCTTTGCTTTTTCCTTTTTCTTTCCACTTCATATTTTTCTGTTTTCCATGACCACTACAGGGAAATAACCCTGCTCATTTCTGCTGTTGACCATTCATAACCTTTTAGAAGGAATAATTCCATTTACTGGAATTCTGAAGGAAAACAAATCATTACACTGATCATTACACTGCTATTGAGCAGTGGGCGTGTGTTTTTTTTTTTTTTTTTTTCTTCTTGACAAGAAACTGGGTGGGTTCTTTTAAGGTGCAGAGTTTATTTTGTAGATATTGAATGTGTTTGTTCCTAGAAATGTCCAGCAGGGAATCCCTCATTATAGCTCTTCACACCCAAATTCAAACAAACACCACCAATTGTTGCTGGTGTAGTTTCTTCTTTTCTGGATTCACCTTTTCTGGATGCAAAACCAACAGCTAAAACCTCCTCCTCTGACTCAAGGCACAAGGAGCAGGAAGGATGAGTCTGGATCAGCTGAGAAACACCCAAAAAAGCCAGTGCTGGGAGATGCTGAAGCCCTTTGCACCACGGGAGGAAGAGCAGAGCTGGAGAAAATCCAGCAGAGGAGAGGAAGGATCTTCTGTGTTCCTTCACAAAAAAAAAAAAAAAAATTACTGTATTTTTGAATGGGATATGATCCAGCCTTGATGTAATTTGGGGTTTTTTAATCCCAGAAATTCTAGATGCATTTGCCCCCAGGCAGATCTGTGGCTTTGCACAGATGTTTTCATTGGGCTCATTTCTCTCCCTGGCACAAGCAGTGACCTCTGTGGTCCTTGTGTCATTGGCACGAGCTGAACCCTGCACCAGTAAATGAAATATTTTCAAATATGGCAGCAATAAATGTCTAGTCCACCCTCCTGGTGTAAATCTGGGATCATTTTCCCTCATTTGTCACCTTGCGATTGCAGTGCCCCAGGGACCTCCCTTTCCCACTGCTCTTGGTTCGTTCAGCACAGAAAAGGGAAAGACAAAGGGGTGAATGGCTCAGACAGGGAAACAGCAAAGGAACTGTGATCTCTTCACTCTCCTCTGGCTCTTTCCAGTTAAAAATTTGAAGTCAAGTCCTTGGCATGTCTCTCAGGTGAGCTCTGTGCTGTGCAGCAGGAAGATGGCTCAAGCATGGCCTGCTTTGGCCATCCCCATGGGATTAAACTGCTCCCAGCTTCCAAAACAGTGGCTTTCTACCCAAATACTGGGTGTGGTCTTTGGTCTGTGGCCAGTCCAGAACCTGCACTTGGGATCTGGTGAACCTGCTGGTTGTCCTGGGGCACAGCAGCTGCTGGGGCTGTGCCAACCCTTTGGGAACACGGCACGGCTTAAACCGGAGGGTGGGCACTCCCTAGGGCAGCTCCAGATCACAGCAGCTCTCAGGATTACAGGGAGGGAGAGGAACAAATGGAATCAGAACTCCTGGAGTTCAGAAGTCATGGAGCTGCATTTGTGGTGAAAATTTTCCCTGGTGAGGAATATCCAGTCATGAGCTGAAAATCTCCAGGCAGTGAAGACATCACCACTTCTATTATTATTAAATCTCACTTTTAAAAACTGAAGTTTCTTTATAGAATCATGGAATGGAATCATAGAATGGTTTGGGTTGGAAGGGACCTTATAGGACATCTAGTCCAACTTCCTGCCAGGGCAGGGACACTTTCCACTATCCCAGGTTGCTCCAAGCCCTCTCCAACCTGGCCTTGGACACTCCCAGGGATCCAGGAGCAGCCAGAGCTTTTCTGGGCAACCTGTGTCAGGGTGTCACTGCTCACAGGGAAGAACTTTCCCTAACTTCCAATCCAAATCTACTTTCTTTCAGTTTAAGCCATTCCCTTTTGTCCTGTCACTCCAGGCTCCTGTAAATTGTCCCTCTCCACATTCCCTGTAGGCTCCCTTCAGACACTGGGAGGGCACCCAGGTGCTGGGCTCGGTGATGGACACGTGGGGTGGATCAGTGCTTTCGACTCGATGATCTTAAAGGGCTTTTTTAGCCTTAATGATTCTGCGATTCCATTAAAAAAAAAAAAGTCTCAGGACTGCAACAGCAGCTCTGCTTTGTGTCTGATCTTACAGTTAAAGAGACTTTCCAGCCCTGCTGCTGAGCTCCAGCACAGCTGGACGTTTTTCCAGCGCTCGCTGTCTCCGTGTCCTGTTTGATTTCCGGAATGACAAGTCACGGCTCTAAATTTATCCCACTGCCTGCAACAGGGAGTGGAACAAAAGGCATTTCAGCTGGTGGGAGCATCTCTGACTCTGCGGGGCTGCCCTGGCTCTCATCTCTTTGTCACTGGTAGTCTGGCCACCTGTTCTTTATTAACTGGGACCATTAATTGGATTCTGGAAGAAAAGATTTTCAGTTCTCTGCATCCAACAAAGAGGACATTTACTCCCACACTGAGAACCCTTTTTTCCCCCAATAACAATGGTTCATACCTCAAGCTACTCAGGAGACTCAGCCTAACAAATCCTAACTCAGCCTGTTCATCTTTGATCTTAAATACTCAGCACAACCTCAGCAGTCACTGCTGAACTGACAACACCAGAGGGTGGCTCCAGCTCCATTTAAAACATTTTCCCTGGTTGTGAGCCCAGGCTGGACAGGGCTTGGAGCAACCTGGAATAGTGGAAGGTGTCCCTGCCCATAGCAGAGGGATGAAACAAGATGAGCTTAAGGTTCCTTCCCATCCAAGCCACTCTGTGATTCTGTGAAGCTCAAGTTTCCCTGCCCACTAAAACAAAATTTTCTTAGCTCCATCAGGCCTGGGAGGGTGTACTTTTGAAGATGTACTGATTTATGCTCTTGAAGAGGCAGTTTAGGATTCAGCTTTCTCAGGAATGATCTGGTAATTTCCCAAACTGGGTCAGACCCCAAGAACCCAGTTTTGGAGTTGTGGGGAGTTACCCCAACATCTGCAGCTGCCAGGACAGAGAGAACCCGAGCCAAGTTTCATGGGAAAGCAACCCAAATGATATTTTCAAAGCACCACAGCTTCTAAATAGCAATAATAAAAAATCAGTTCGTAAACAATTTATCACCTCACATTATTCCAATTTCCCTTTCAGAAACAGGTCATAGAACAATCCTGTTCTTGAATGACAGAATCAGAGAAACATGGAACGGTTTGGGTTGGAAAGACCTTGAAGATCATCCAGTTCCAACCCCCCTGCCATGGGGGGCTTATAATAATGCTTCCTTGTAGCTTCCAAAGAAATCACAGTTGTCTCTATTGCAATGTGTGGTTGCTGTATAAATATATGTTTCACTATCTTTCAACTTAAACCCAAGTGCGGGTGAAGATAATTTCATTAATGCCCCTCATTTCACACTCCTGTCCAATGGAAAGCTTTTGTAACTGTGGGAATTGGAAAAACAGAAACTTCCACAGACACTGAAGAGTTTAACCTGCAGCCTAAGAAGAAGCTTAGATTGATGTAAAAATACAATACACAGATATTAAGCAGAAAAATCATAAACTTATATTTCTATAGTTGTAGGTAAGAATATGCCTTAAGTGAGTGAGAAACTGTACTGATAAGAAGGGTTTTTAATGTAAGGGTGGGGTTGTATGGAATAAGCTGAGTTTAGAAGTTATAATAGAAGTTCATGTGTGTACCTGAGTTAGAAACCCATTAGATAAAAGTATCTGCAGTACAATAGAAGTAAGTAAAAGTGATAAGTTAAAAAAGTAAAATAAATTATGTGGCAACTGTCTATTACTTTAGAAAGTTCTATATTGCCTTGTGACAAAGAAACTTGTGACTACTCTTGAGCTATAGCTGGTTGCTTGCTCCTTTAAAATCTCACAGCCTCTGAAACTGATGTTTATCTGAACAATAAATCATTCTTGGCTTGAAAATAGTCCCATCCCTTCACTTCTAGCAGCAACAATGATATCGACAAAGAAATCACAGTTGTCTCTATTGCAACCTGTAGTCACTGTATAAATATATGTTTCACTATCTTTCAACTTAAACCCAAGTGCGGGTGAAGATAATTTCATTAATGCCCCTCATTTCACACTCCTGTCCAATGGAAAGCCTTTGTAACCACAGAGGTTTCCCTCCGCTGTCTTTCCAAATTCTCTTTCTTTCTTTCTATTTTTCTCCCTCCGAGGGTCTCTGAGCCCCCAAAGTTGAATCATATTCAAAGCAAAACTCTCAAAGCCACTCACCTAAAAAATCAGATCATGGCACATCAACACATTAAACATGTATCAGATCCCTGTCCAGTGGCCTGAGTGGTTTCCTCAGAATTCAGTGTTTTTTGAATCCATGAAAAGGTTGGAATTCCCCCCTGAAAATTTGAACAAGCCAAGTACAGGGATATGTCAGATATATCAGATATCCCACCCTTCATACTCGAGTCCTGATAAAGGGAAGGTTTTGGGGACTGTTTGTACCTGAGCAATTGTTCTCACTCACTCAGAGGAATTCCAAACAACTCTGGCACCAGACTGTGCACTCTGTGCACTCCAGGAGCACAGAGACCTGGAGGTTTGTCCCTGGGGAGTGATTGGAGATTTCCATGGCAAGAGAAGATTTTCATAAAGTGAGGAGGAAAAGAAAAAGAAGAGAAAAGAAAAAGACAAAAAGCTTAATGGAAAAATGTTAAGTTTAGAATCCCAGAATGGTTTGGGTGGAAAGGGACCTTAAACTCATCCCATTCCCATCCCCTGCAATGGGCAGGGCCAACTTCCACTAGCCCAGGTTGCTCTAAGCCCCATCCAGCCTGGCCTTGGACACTTCCAGGGATCCAGGGGCAGCCACAGCTTCTCTGGGCACCCTGTGCCGGGGCCTCACCACCCTCACAGGGAACAATTCCTTCCCAATATCCCATCTATCCCTGCCCTCTGGCAGTGGGAAGCCATTCCCTGTGTCCTGTCCCTCCATCCCTTGTCCCAAGTCCCTCTCCAGCTCTCCTGGAGCCCCTTTAGGCCCTGGCAGGGGTTCTGAGCTCTTCCTGGATCCTTCTCTTCTCCAGGTGTCCAGCTCTCACCTACCAGCACCCAATCCCTTTTCCTCAGGAGCGTTACATAGCATCCCCTGATTTCTTATGACAAAATGGAAAAGCTTCACCAGGAACTTATTATTCCCTGGAGGGGAAAAAAGAAAAAAAAAAAAAANTTTTCTATATGGTAGCTCCAGAAAAGAATGTGTTCTTTATTATTGTAAGGCATACACTGCTAGGTAAAGGAAAAAAAAAAAAAAAAAAAAAAGAAAATCAGCTAAAAATAATTAGTGATGGAATCTCACTCGTGCATGTGGTGTGGGGTCCATCTGTCTGTCTGCCTCATCCTGCCAGCCTCCTTCCTCCTGCAGTCTCACTTCAGAGCTGCCCACTCACTCTCTGCTTGTCAAATCCCCGATGTGGCCTTGCTGTGGAGTTGGGAATGCTGGCTGGGAAGCTCTCCCACACCTGCAGCTCCCTCCTGCCAGCTGCCAGGAGGATGGGCCCTGCTGGTGGAGCTGGGTGAGGAATTGTGGATGGCAGCTCCCAGGACACGCTGTCAGCTCAGACATCCCAGTGGATGTGACGTGGAAAACAACATCTCCATCAGCTCCAGCTGACTTTCCTGCTATTTTAGCAAATTTCCTACAAACAGGATGATTTCTCTGCTTCTTCATGGAAGGGTTTTTCCCTCTGCCTCATTCTCCTCCTGAGCCTTGGCTGGATCCACACCAGTGAATGAAGCAATGCCAGGACCAGGCTCAGACATAAAATTTCCCCCAGCCCCTGGCAGACTTTTGGCTCCAAGGCAGGGCTCAGGAGTTAGCACAGACAATCCCCAGCGAGCTGCCCACTGTGGATCCCTTTTTTGGGCAGCCAGGAGACCTTAATGTCCTGTCTATGGCTTGGCCCTTCCAGCTGGCCTTGGATTTATCCCTGTGGATATGGTCACTGCACTCACAGATGATTCTCACCAGCCACAAACCTCCTCTGCCTTGTGCTTGCTGCTCTTCCTGGGAAAACATCAGGCTGGGAGTTGGGATAATGGGATCACAATCTATTTCAGGAATGGAAACAAGCACAGAGCCCTAAAAAACACCAGTGCTCATCCAAGAGGCAAATGGTCACGGGGCTGCAGCATATGGAGGGTGATCCTCTGCCATCCTGCAGCCACTTACTCCTTGGATTCCACAGGCCAGCCCCTGCTGGTGGCAGTGCACACGTGGTGGAGGAGAACTCACCCTCTGGAAAGCCCAAAATCATGGGAATAGCTCCAGATTTGGGACATGTGGCCTCGAGGGTGACTCCAGAGCAGGGAGAGGAACATCTGCTCCCCAGGGTCTGCCCCGTGCCCTGGGGTTTTTCAGGAACAGACCCAGACAGTTCATGATCCTGCTCTCCAGGCAGCAGAGGAGGACATGGGAAGAGCCCTGACTCCTGCTGAGGACAGACAAGCTTTTGGCAGAGCTCTCCAGCCCATATTCCGGGGCAGAGGGAAGCAGATGGCCGGGCATTTAGGGCTCTGGCAGGAGGAATCTCTGGGCCTTTGGCAGAGGGCACTGATTTAGCTGCATTTCCTTCTGCTTGGACAATTTCTGTTTGTGCTTCTCCTGCTCATGGGGTTTCTTAGGAGGCTTTGTCAGAGCAAGAAAAAGCAGCTGGTGCCTGGAGCTTCCAGCAGCTGGGGAGGCCTCCTTGACCCATTACCAGTCATTATGACCCAAATCCATCCTCAGAAATACCTGTACAACCCGTAGACCACAGAATATTTAGGTCGGAAAAGGCCTCTGAGATCAATGAGTCCAATAGCTCCCCCAGCACTGCCAAGGCCACCACTGACCCATGTCCCCAAGTGCCACACCCACATGGCTTTTAAACCCCTCCAGGGCTGGGGACTTCACCACTGCCCTGTTCCAGGGCTGGACAACCCTTTCCATAAAGAAATTTTCCCTAATATCCAACTCAAACCTCCCCTGGAACAACTTGAGGCTGTTTCCCCTCATCATTTTTACTTGGGAGAAGAGCCCAAGCCCCACCCAGCCACCTCCTCCTGTCAGGGAGTTGTGCAGAGCCACAAGGTCCCCCCTGAGCCTCCTTTTCTCCAGGCTGAGCCCCTTTCCCAGCTCCCTCAGCCCCTCCTCATCATCCCAGTGGTGCTCCAGAGTTCTCTGCCTCATTCAGGGCGAGCCTGTACCCCAGCCATGAGATCATCCTAAAATTGTTGGCGATCGCAGCCCAGCCCATGGGAGGGTTGGGCCCTCTGCCATGGAGGGGGAATGCAGGACAGGATGACACGTGCAGCACCCAGAGATAAGGCTGGCCAGGCCAGGGTTTATTGCACAAGAGCTGTGCTGTTCCCTCCCGGGTGTCCTGTACATCCCCCATTGTTCCTGAGATCAGGACAATGTTTGCTGACCGATATCAGGGCTGAGCTGTGCCAGGCAGTGTCACAACTCCAAATGCTGCTGCTCCTGATTTTACAGGACTAAAAACAAGGCAGGATGGGTCTCCCTGCCGTGTTCAGGGGTTCCTGTGGGAGAGGTGAGGTTCAAACTCAAATTCTTGAGTGCTCGATGAGCACATGTATATTGGAATAAATCACAGGAAATTCAATTTCCTTCATGGTGGAAAAAGCCCATTCTTTATTCACACAACTCCTTTTTATGCAGTTTTACAGACCTCGTGTGTGACTCCAAGTGGTCAGGAGCTTTCTTGCCAATTAATTTATTGGTTAGTAATGAGTTGTTATTCTGTGTTCACTGGTCACTCAAACCCCCGGTGTGTGTGTGCAGGAAAAGTTGTTTGTGAGGGAGAGTTTTCATTTTTCTGTCTAACAGAGTAAAAACAGTTTATACAGGTGCTAGCTGCATTTCACCCAGGAAGAGATGGTTAGGTTAACAAACTGCTTACACCAGGATTGCTTTTACATGGGGACTTGCAAAGTGCTAGCTTCCCTTAGAAGAAATAACAGAGCAGGCCTGATTTTATGAGGCCTTTCTTTATGATTTTTCTACCTTACTGCAACTGCATTTACATCTCATTTTCCTTACAGCACAAGGCACAAAGACAGGAAAAGGCAGGCAGTGAATTCCATCTCAGTGCCAGCCACTCCTCTTCTTAGGCACATTCCTAGTGCACCTCTAACTCCTTTTGCTCTGTGTCATAGCTGATATATCCCTGACTCGAGGGCTGTGTGTGATAGGTTTTTCTCTGAGCTGGGCCATGATCCCCTCCCACACATCCCCTGAGGACTGCAGAGTTGTCAGGACCAACACTGGCGTAACAATCAGTCCCTCCACTGCCCAAATTTGCCTTTTCCCCCCTTCACAGAGGCAGCAGTGCTTTTCCCCACTGCCCATGGGGCTGAAATCCTTTGTTTTCCTTTGCAGCCACTCCACTTGTGGCTTCCCCGTCCCTGGAAGTGTCCAAGGCCAGGCTGGACAGGGCTTGGGGCAGCCTGGGGTAGTGGCAGGTGTCCCTGCCCATGGCAGGGGTGGAACTGGATGAGTTTTAAAGCCTCTTCCAACTCAAAGTGTCAACCCAGAGACCCCTCTTCTCTCTGGTGATGTGCATCAGTGCAAACCCACACAAGAGAATTAATCGTCCTTATTATGAATCTTTGCATCTATCTACGAGATTAAAATGTCATTAATTAGACTTTTAGATCATTCCCAGTCACTGGAAGCACCAAAACTGCCAGCACGGATGAGACACGCCGGCAGCAAACCGGACAAACTCGGGCTGAACCCAGCACCGGGGGCCAGGATAAAAATTCAGGTCAGGAAATCCAAACACCTCTGCAATCCTTCTCAGGGACAGCTGCCCAGGACAGGCTGTCACCCGCTGCTGCCCGCTGGCATCCACCCATCGGGCAGGGGCTGGACAGCCTGGAAGCTGAGGCAGCGCCGGGCAGGACGGCGCCGGGAGCCGCCCGTCCCCTCCAGAGGGAGCCCCGGCAGTGCCCGTGACTCCATTTCCACGCTTTGGCTTTGCTCTTGGACAGAGATAAGGCAGGTGGAGGCTGGGGAGCCGGAGCCTGTCTGGGTGAGTGAGATGTGTGGGATCTCCAGCCCTGGATCACATCCTGGATCCACCCTCCCTTCCAGCAACCCCAAGGGGCAGTGCAGACAGCAGAGTCCCTCTTCAGGAAAAATATGGATTTTTTTTTTTTTCCCCTGGAGATCTGGAGGGTCCTTCATCTTTTTCCCACTCCCTAGAACTTCACTTTTCCTGGTTTGTGGGCAGCCCTTCTCACTCTCACAGATACTCTCAGGGTAAATGCTGGATTTCAGCATCACCAGCCCTGAATTTGGTTTGGAATCACAGGATAATTTGGGTTGGAAGGGAGCTTAAAAATCATCCCATTCCCCCCCCTGCCATGGGCAGGGACACCTTCCACTACCCCAGGTTGCTCCAAGCCCTGTCCAACCTGGCCTTGGGCACTTCCAGGGATCCACATTGTTGCTCACACCTCTGCTAATAAATTTAGTGGTCAGGTTTGGGTTTTAGCTGTGCCCAAGCTCTTCCTGACAGGGCTGAACTTTTCAGGAATAAACCATGGAATAAAGGTGTTATAAATGAGTTCATAGTTCAGTTCGTGTTATACCCCCCCCCTTTGTCCTACCTACCCCGTTGCACCCTGTTATAAACCCCAGTAGATATGTACCCTCCGAGCCCTCCCCCAGT
>VXBC01008640.1:236663-286040 GCA_013399945.1 Ploceus nigricollis | reverse complement strand
CCTGACCCTCCCCGAGTCAACACCGAGGGTCTGCCCGCGCCGCCCCCCGCTCCCCTCCGTAACGCCCTCCCGACGCCCCCGGTCCGGCCCTGAGGGAGAAGGGGGGGCCCTGTGTGGAGCTCTCGGTCCCCGGGGAGCCGCCGCCACCGCGGGTTATGCCCCTGCCTGCCCGGCTGACCCCGCACACACCCTCCCTGGCTTTCCCGGCCCGGCCCTGCCGGTGTTCCCGAGGCTCCCTCCCGTTTTCCCGGTAAATTTTCCCGGTGAGTTTCCCCCGCCTCCCCCTCCAGCATGGAGTTCGCCGAGCTGATCAAGACGCCCCGAGCGGATAACGTGGTGCTGCACCGCCCGTTCCACCTGGCCGTGGAGGGCACGCTGTGCCTGACCGGCCACCACCTGATCTTCTCGTCGCGGCGGCAGGACAACGCCGAGGAGCTGTGGCTGCTGCACTCCAACATCGACTCCATCGAGAAAAGGTGCTGCTTCCCTTCTCCCTGCCCGCCCTCCCGGCTGGAAAGGCCGGCTGGCACCTCAGCTGTCCCAAATCCCGGTGTGGAGAGCAGGAAGGATGCTCTGGGCACAGACGTGTCCTTAAGCTGTGCCAGGGTGTCCCTGCTCTCCTCACTTCCCTCTCAAACCTCGACACAAGGGAGGGTCAGGTTGGGCATCGGGAGGAATTTCTACACAAAAAAAGGGAGATTAAACCCTTGGAATGCCCGGGGAGGTTTGGAGTCCCCATCCCTGGAGGTGTCTGAGGAATGCCTGGGGGTGGCACTCAGAGCTCTGGGCTGGTAACAAGGTGGGGACAGTCACAAGTTGGACTCTCTGATCCTTTTCCAGCCTCAGTGATTTTCTCAGGGCCCAGGGCAGGGTTCCCATTCTGTCTGGACATTCTTGTTTGATGTTGCAACTCAAAGATTGTTTCTTTGGTCCTGTAGAGAGTCAGAATTTTTGTGTTTAACCCTTTTTGCTCTGTGTTCATTGTTCAGTGGATTCATCCACCCCTGTGCACCCACTGTGCACAGAGAGGGACGTCAGAGCACTGCTGAAGGGGCTTGCCTTGTGTCACCCTCCAAAACTGCTGGCAGAATTGGGCTCTGGACTTGCTCAGCCCCAGATCTTCTCCTGCTGCTCAGCAGCATCATCCCTCACTTCTCCAGCTGCTCATGGGAATCAATAACCCGTTAGCAATGTGCTTTTTGTGCTACAGCTGAGCTGTAGCTGCAGAGCTCCATGTTTTTTCTTGCCCATCCCCTTTTAGCTACAGAGAATTCAGAGATTTCCCTTTTCCCCTTATTTCTGCTTTACCTGCACCACTGCCCCTCATCGAGTGTCTGCCCCACCTCACCTGGTCATTGTCTTCTGCTCCCTCACCTTGGCCCTCTTTCCAGCTTGATGATAATACTTCATTTTTATATTAATTACAAAATCCTTCCCCTGTTTGTAAAGGCTTGTAAGGAAGTCTGGTAGAACAGAGTTCCTTTCTGCCAGCAAGACTGGGGAAATCAGGCAGCAGTGATTAAAAAAGGCACAGAGCCTGGGATGGGGGAGTTGCTGGGTGCTGATGAAGTTTGTTGCTGATTAAGTTTGGTCCTGATTTCCCTGTGTGTTTCTGAGAGGGGAAAGGAGCAGAGGGGTGGAAACCTCAGGGAATTTCTCCCATGCTCAGTTTTCAACCTGGCCTTGGACACTTCCAGGGATCCAGGGGCAGCCACAGCTTCTCTGGGCACTCTGTGCCAGGGTCTCCCCACCCTCCCAGCAGTGTGATATTTGTCATGTAACACCTCCACTCCCTGCCACAGCAAAAGGATGGAAAAAGGGAAAATAAAACCAAACTTGCAAATAGCAAATAACAGGTTGTGTTTGTTTCTTTATTTTCTTGAAAGGTGCCCCTGCAGACAAATTGCCACTCATGAAGATTTGCCTTGTGGGAAGAGCTGTGCCACTTCTCCTGCCGTAGAGGATCCTGTTTTTATGGGACTCTTATTTCCTGTCTTGCTGTAGGTTTGTGGGCTCCTTGGGCACCATTGTCATAAAATGCAAAGACCTGAGGATTATCCAGCTGGACATCCCAGGGATGGAGGAGTGTCTGAACATTGCCAGCTCCATCGAGGTGAGCACTTACCACCAGCCAGAAAACCTGCAGCTCACCTCGGCCTTAAGAGCTTTTATTTTTTTCCAGTTAGGTTTTCATGTTTTGAAAGGCAAAGTAGAACCTGGAATATTTCACATGGGGTTGTGGGGTATTTCCCAGAGGTTTTGGACTCCCCATCCCTGGAAGTGTTCAAAGCCAGGCTGGATGGGGCTTGGAGCAGCTTGGGATAGTGGAAGGTGTCCCTGCCCATGGCAGGGGTGGAATGGGATGAGCTTTAAGGTTCCTTCCAACCCCCACCTCTGATTCCATGATTTCTCTTGTCCACACAGGCACTTTCCACCCTGGATTCAGTCACCCTCATGTATCCCTTCTTCTACCGGCCCATGTTCGAGGTCCTGGAGGATGGATGGTCTTCCTTTCTGCTGGAGCAGGAGTTTGAGCTCCTCAGCTCAGTGGTGAGTGGAATTTGAGGGATTTCCCAGGCACTTGGATGTTCTGTGAACTGTTGCACGCAGTAGTGGTTGGACTGGAAATCCCAGATGGTTAAAAATCCATTTGGTGCCTGGGTGAGAAGTGAGTGTTGTTGAAATATTCCCTCTGTGGCATCAGACATTTGTTTGCTCCTTCACCTTGTACAAGTGGAGGTTTGAGGCCTTTTTCAGGAAATCACAGAGGCAGGAAATGTTTTTGGCCTTTGGGGATTGTTCTTTAATTGGAAAAACAAATTGAAATCCTTTGTCCTGGCTTTGTTGTTCTTAATTTTGATCTGGAGTAGAATGAGATGAATCTTTGTCAAACCCTTCATTGAAATTACACTGGTTTAAAAAAATTGCTCTTCAGGAGGATGACAGTGAAGATGCCCAGTTTGAAACACTTTTTCCTTTAATTGATGCTGGGGAAATATTCAGGAGTTTCAAAAAGCAGGAAACTTCCAGTTCTCTTTTTCCAGGTGCTGCTGAGCACACTGATTTTGTTTTGGGCAGGAATTGTTCTTGTGGCATTGACTGTTGTTTCTCTGACTCAAATTTCCTTTTAAGATGCTGAATTTGATAGAGTGGGAACTATCTTGGGTGCAGGAACCTGTTTTAATAATTCCTTGGATTTGCATCTCTGTGTTCCAGGTCTTTGTTTAACATCCAGCCTGTGCTCTTGCTCCAGCAGCTCAGGTTTCTGAGCCCACATCCATTAGTGCAGCATCCAAGAACATTGATTTTTTTTAAATTTTTTTTCTCTCTGCAGCCCAGCTTGTCTGCAGCCTGTATCATTTCCTGTATATGAGTAACAACTGAATAATGTGATCAGCTTGACCAAATTCAGTTGATGAAATCACCAGAAAATTAAAGAACATTAAAGGGATGCACAGGCCTTGCTATTTTTGTCTCATAATTAAAGCACTCTCATGTGTCTTATCTTCCTCTGCCATCCAAAGACAGACCAACTGTTATCATATCCAGCACATGAATTCATTGATGTGCTTTTTTTCCTTTATTTTTTCAGGGATTTAAATCTTCATTTGTCAATCTCTTGCCCTTCTGAACATATTCTCTGTGTAAGAATTACATTTAAAAACCTCATTACTTTTTAGCACCACGTTTCCAGGGCAATCATTCATTCCTTTAAAATCTCCATGCCTGACAGCCGTTGATTAATTCTTGGCTTTTAACCCAAAACTTCACATTTTGAACAAAATGGTGTCAAAAGCCACCTTCCAATGATTTATATCTCCTGAACAACAGATAAATGTCTCACTGACCAAATAATTCTTGTTCTGTAATGACACTGCTCCATGTGACAGGCTGGAACAAGGAAATGGCTGATTTAAATCTTTCTTCCAGAAGTCAAATGAGTAGAATTCCAAAGGTTCCTGCCTCTGCTAAATCATCTATCTGGATCTGTACCTTTCCCAGCAGGATAACAAGTCAAAAACCATTTCACCCACCCTACAGCTCTAGTAATTTATTAATTCCACATTTATCTGCTACAAGGGAGTTGTTTTCAACACTCTCTAATGGCAAAGCACAGTGTAAAAGTTAATACTTTTTTATAAAGTTAGGTAATACATTAAATATTTAGATAATATAATATGTAATTTGTATTCTTCACTGCACAGTGAGGGGTGAATGGAATTCAGAGTATGTGCAGGGGTTCATATTTTCTCTGAGCAGTCAGAGGAGAGCCAAGAGGTTTCTCTTCTGCCAAATCCCAGAACTGCAGGATGCTGCAAAATAACTCTGGAAATTCAGTTTCCTAAAATGAAGTAAAGAGGCCTGAGAAGTTTGTACACTGCCAGTATAATTTACATAAAGTTATTTTATTGCCAAGAAAATCACTTGCTTCATTCTCCTTTTCTTTCCCTCTTTTCTTACGTTTTCTTTCCTCTTTTCTTTCCCTCCTTTGTTCTTTTTCAGTACCTTCTTCCCTCTTTTTTCTTTCCCCCCTTTTTCTCTTTTTTCTCTTCCCTTTTTCTGTTTTTTTTTTACTTTCCCTCCTTTTTCTCTGTTTTTTTCTTTCCCCAATTTTTCTCTTTCTTTCCCTGTCTTTTTCTCTCTTTTCTTTCCTTTTCACTTCCCTTTTTTCTCTATTTTCTTTCCCTTTCTAGCAGGATAGATCTCAGGATTCTGAACAACTCAGTTGCGCTTCATCTTCATGTCAGAGCTCCTTTTAGAAATCAGAATTTTCTGGGTTTGGGCTCGGGTTAAATGGTAACTGTGAACCTTATTTTGCTCTTTTCAGACAAGCATCAGTCCTTACATCTGTTCTGCTCCTTGTCCATGCACAATCTGATCCCAGCAGGGTTTGTTCCTTGGGAATGGCCTCTGGCTTTGCTGCTTTGCAGGATCTCCCAAGATCCATGCTAGGTTCTGGGACTTTTTTTTAAGGCCTTTTGGTAGAGCTTGACTTGTTTCCCAATGTTTTGTGGAAAACGACCTCTCCTGGCAATTTTGAGTTTTAGGAGGAATGGTAGCTTGGACATTTGGAAATCAATGTCTCTGTAAACAAGTATTAGGACAAGAAAAGTAGAAATCCAAGAGTTGATCCTGCACTGGGTTTAAAAATTGCTGCTTTCTTTTTTCTCTGGAATTCTCTCTCCTTTCTGCTCAGCCCTCATCCTTTTGCTGCTTTTATCCTTAACTTTTCTTGATTCCTAAAATCTCAGATGTATTTCTGGGAGAATTAAGGGTCCTCTTTGCACTCCCTGAGTTTCACACAGCACAATTACCTGGTTGAAAGTGAGGTCTCCCTTCATCCCTTTCCCTGGAGTCCTTTTGCTTCCTCTGCTGCTGCCTCACTCTTCCAGTTACTGATGGCCCTTTTTGCTTCCAAATTCCAGCCAGGCCAAAGCTAAAGGAGTTGGTTTGGTCAGTCTGGGGCTGGCAGTGCAGAGGTTAATGGGATCTCTGCAGCAGGAGCTGTTGGAGGGAAGACAAATGGTGCCAAGTGCTGCCAGGCTCCTCCTCCTTGTCGTGGAAATTACACAGGGATGACATAACAGGATCTCTGTGTCTGCTGTAAATGGGGAGGAGAGCAGGGTTAAATTACCAGAGTGGGCATAAATCAGGTGCTGCTCCTCCATTCCTTTCCATACTGGTGGTGCCAGGAACAGCCTGTCTCCCACACGTTCCCCAGAGTTCTGGTTTTGCCTTCACCACATCCTGTGTCATGATGAGGTTTTTATCAGTTTGATATTCCAGATCCGTGCATATTTTTTCATGGTAATCAAACTGCACACCCTCCTACATAAATCAACACAGACACCCCAAAAACCCTGTTAAAAATCCCATTGCTGGTGCATTAAAAGCTGGAGCTGTGACCAGCCACATCCTTTTGTGTCCCAGAAGTTTTCATCTCTGCTCATAACACGATGGCCAGAGGCAATTTGACTTTGCATCTGGGAGAAGCTCTGCTTTTTATAAAATGGAGCTGTTCAGAGGAACTGTTTTGAGGCTAATGAATAATGAAATAAGGTTATAGCAGGGATAATGCAGAACTGTCCAGCTGGGCTGCTGCAAACAGGCAGCAATTACTGCTCTAATGCTGACATTTATTTTTTCTCAGCATCTTTTTTAGGGTGCCACCAAAAAGGACAATTTTCCTGTCTCCTAAGCCATACATCCCATGCCTTGGAGGTGCTTCTGCTGAAATAGTGTTGTGAGTCAGATCAGCTTGTTCAGCTGATGGAAAGGCTTCATTGCCAGAAGACATTCCTGAATTGATCCCAGTTTTCCACTGGACCAGTGAGCCAGTCAGGTGGATTTTTATAAGCAGGTAGCAATCAGGAGGTGTGTGACAAGGGGTAGTAAGGATCTGGAAGAAAGGAATTCTGATCAGAGATGTCTAATTAATTCATGTTAAGTCAGCAGACCTGAATTGATGTGGATTTTGTGTGTTTGTCACAGCCTAATTTAGCTGTTGTGCTCTTCTCTCACTTTGTCCTGCCTGCCATATCCCTCTGCCTTTTTATCTGCCTCAAACTTTCCTTGAACTCAGATGAGCAGAGGTTTGATGGATCTCTGAGGTCTCTCCCTGCTGCAGAAGCTCCTCATTGACCTTTTTCCCTGAGCTGGAGCCAAGACCTGTGGGTGACCCTGGGTATCAGGTAGCTGGAATTCTCATGCCAAGTGCCTGTGAGGTGCCACATTCAGCACTTCTTTCCCAGGGCTTTGGCTGTTGGGAGCTGGAGCAGTTACATCACAGAGCTCCTGATGAGCTTGGCTGCTGGGCCCCTTCCAGAAGGTGCTTTAGGAGGAAAAACTATAGCTGAGTCCCCAGAAAAGAACCAAGCTGGAGATGTTTAAATTGAAATTTTAACTTCAAAGCAGCTTCAACATCTGGAGTGGGTGGAAGTTCTTGCCTTTCTTGGCCACCTTTGTCTTGTGAGCTCTTCTTTCAGCACAGATGGAGGGTTGGGCCCATATTCCCTGTATCTAAATGAACTTTTTTCCCCACTTGTTGTGGGAATACATTTCTCTCTGGGATCTCTCTGGGGTCTCCCCTTGCTGTCTGCTGTGCCTGTGAAACAATTTAAAGCCACAATCACATATTTCTGCCCATGTGGGCTTATTTTGTGCTGTTTGAGGATGTGGATAAACCAAAGGGGGAACTGTTGCTCAAGACCCAGAAGCATCTGCTCATTCTTCCATTGCTTCCAAGCTTTATCTGCACTCTGGGGAATGAGCTTCTGGGAGCTGCTGCAAGGAGGTGATTGCAGGGAGCACCAAGGGATGTGCTGGAAAAATTAATGGGTCAACAGCCCTGTAAATGGTTGCTTAAAGGACAATTTGTGGTGCAAATGGAACAGATCACAAATACAACTCTGTGTGTATGCTTTATCCTGTGCATGGAAGTCTTTCTTCCCTGTTACCTCTCCTATATAATGTCTTTTCTGACCCAAAGCTGTGTTCTGGTGTTTTTCAGACCAATGAATGGCGTCTGAGCTGTGTGAACAAGGACTTCTCTGTGTGCCCCTCCTACCCTCCAGTTGTCATCGTCCCCAAATCTATCGATGACGAAGCGCTCCGCAAAGTCGCTCTGTTCCGCCACGGCGGCCGCTTCCCGGTGCTGAGCTACTACCACAAGAAAAATGGGATGGTGAGCTGGGTTTGAGATGTGCTTATGCCTGAAGGAAGTGTGGGAATCTGTTGGTTTCATGCTCTGGAATTAACAGAGCTCCTGGTTTATTTTCTGGGTTCCTCGGGGAAGATGGTTCTGAGTGATGGAATGAGTGATCTCCATCCTGGAAATAGCCATTAATCTGCTTGGTTGGGAATGTGCAGGGCAGAAGCTCACTTAACAGCAGTAAGAACAAGATGAGCCTTGTAAAGCCACTGCTGGCACCCTGGCTGGCTGTGTCTGCCAAGAGTTTTCATGGAAAGGATGGCAGGAGCCACATTGTTCTGTCTGTGAGCGGTGGGCTCTCATCACAGCTGTGGTGACAGCAGAGCCAACGCTGCTTCTACTGTGTGACTGTGCAAGGAGGATCAGAACAATCTGTTCTCTGAGCCTGGCAGGGTAGCTCGGTTCAGGAGCAGCAAAGTCTTGGTCTTGCACAGGCTTTAACAAGCCAGAAGCTAATGGAGTGACTGATACGTTGTAATTAAGAAATGCACTGTATCAAAGTGTTGGGTAATTGTGTCTCTCGCTGATGTAACCAGTTCTGAGGGTGCTGGGATGTCCAACCTGCAGCTTTTAAACTTGATACAGTCTTCTCAAATGCTCTAATGCCTTCTCGCCTCCTGTGGCCAAGATTTGTAAGCCTTCAATTTGAAACTGTCAGGTCGGACTCAGAAGTACCTTGGGATTTTCTTTGCTTTGAAAGCAGCCAACCACCTACTCCACATCAGTTGTGCTTTTTGCTTTTCCTCAGCTCAACTGAAAACCATTGAAGGAAGATTTTTGCTCAGTTATCTCTCCAAGTTGTGCATGTTTCATGTGAGAAATACAACAGTGTTTGGCTCAGAGTGTTGCAGTTGTAACAGTAATGCTCTCACTCTCACTGCCCTCCTGGCTCTGAGTTCTCAGCTGTTGCTGAGGTTGCTGACTGGCTGCCCTCACATTTTTATGATTTGAGCTGCTGATTTGGTATTCTGAATTAAAAGGCATTTGCTAAAGAGAAATCTCAGCTCAGCAGTCTGTGGACTTGAGGTTTATCAGTCCATCCATGGGGTTAAATATCACCTTTAACACATGAGCAATTTGAGTGTTTTAGGAACAGAGTTGGGAACTGACCTTGAAAATTACAATCCTGAAAAAGTTGCTCTCATAGAATCACAGGATAGTTTTGGTCAGAAGCATCCTTAGGGACCATCTAGCTCCAACCCCCTGCCATGGGCAGGGATGCCTCTCACCGGGTCAGGCTGCTCAGGGCCCCATCCAACCTGGCCGTGAACACTTCCAGGGATTTATAACACTGCCAGGGTTTGTAAAGGAGCCATCAGCAGGAAAGCAGCTCAGTAGTTCACAAAGATGGTACTCGAGGCATAACTGAAGGGATACAGCCTCTAATACAGCCTGGCATTTAAAACTTGCCCAGCCAAATGAGTGCTGGATTCAAGGATTTCTAGTTCAGTTTTAAATACATTCAATCCTTGAGAGGGATCGAACTTGAAACAACTGAAGGATTCAGAGCAAGGCTTGGAGCTCAAGTGCTTGGTGCCTTTCAGTCAGAATTCTCTCCACTTCCAGTGCCTGATCCATGGTTTTGTGTCTCCCCAGGCGATGATGAGGAGCAGCCAGCCCCTGACAGGCACCAACGGGCGGCGCTGCAAGGAGGACGAGAAGCTGATCAACGCCACGCTGCGCTCCGGCCGGCGCGGCTTCGTCATCGACACCCGGCCCTTGACTGTTGCCCAGCAGGCCAGGGCCAAGGGAGGGGGCTTTGAACAAGAAGTCCACTACCCTCAGTGGAGGAGGATTCACAAATACATCGAGAGGTGGGTGAAATCAGGCTCTCCCCTGAGCTTCGCTGCATGAGGTCGTCAGAGCAGTAATACCTCCACAAAGTATTTGCTCCTGTAGGAAGAGTTGTGTATCGTGGTTCCTGGCAACAGGGTCATGTTCCTTCTGTGGCAAAACCAGGATATGTGGATGATAAGGAGATTTTTGGTTTGATTCCTTGTTCTGAGCAACCTGCTGCAGGTTTCAGACATCAGGCATCTCCCCGTGCTGTTTCTTTTCCTGACCATCTTCAGCCACACTCCAGCCTTCCTGTGTTCCCCTTTGCACAGGAAGGAGCAGGTACCTTGCCAGAAAAGTTCTGCAGGGAAGGGTTTGTTCTGTGACTGTCACACTCCTCTTATCCAGAGGATTTGTCCAGAAAAGCTGTGGCTGCCCCTGGAACCCTGGAGGTGTCCAGGGCCAGGTTGGACAGGGCTTGGAGCAACCTGGGGTAGTGGAAGGTGTCCCTGCCCATGGGGGGGGGTTGGAATAAGGTGAGCTTTAAGTTTCCTCCCAGCCCAAACCATTCCATGATTCTGTGATCCAGTGCTTTTCTCTGGACATCTAATGTTGTTCAGTCATTTGGAGAGAAGTTGCTAAATAAACAGACTTTTAGTCAGGTGTTGTTCAACTTGTCTTAAAGCCTTAATTTTGGGGAATCCTTCTACACAGACATGCAGTAATGTTACTGGAGCTGTAGGCCAGCTCTTGAGCAGTTAAATAAGGAATTTCCTGGCAAATACTTAAGTTTTTGGTTTTGCTTCTAAAGATTTTATGTGAACTTACATTTGTTGCTGATTATTTACAGCATCAGAGAGAGAGGAATGAATAAACACAATATACAAACACTAAATAATCCATGTCCTTGTTCCTATATTACTGCTTGTGCTTTCAACAATGTTTTCCTTTTCCCAAAGGTTTAATATCCTGCAGGAGAGCTTCATCAAGCTGGTGGAGGCTTGCAATGACCAGTCTCACAACATGGACCGCTGGCTCAGTAAACTGGAAGCTTCCAACTGGCTGACTCACATCAAGGAGCTGCTGACTGCAGCTTGTCTGGCTGCTCAGTGCATTGACAGGTAAATCTCCTGCAGAAAGGGTTGAGTTGCTCATTCACTGGTTACAGATTGCTCATTAAATACCTCTGGCAATATCAATAACTGCCCACCGTGGTCTGGCTCACTTGTACCCATGGAAGATTGCTTCCTCATGGTGAAGGAATGTTCCTCCAATAAATCAGGAGGAGGGAGGAAATCTGGACTAAGAAAAGGTTTTGGATCATGTGTTTAAGGTGTATTCCTGTGTCTGTTGCAGCCAAGGTAATTTAGAGAGTTTTATTGAAGGATTGGGTTAAAATGGGTCCATGGAAAAATGGTTCCCTGTGGAAAAGGGGACACAGAGATGTCTTTTTCTTTCTTTAGGAAATCGTCTTTTCAGCTGCAAATTTCCAATACCACACCTCACTTCCAGAGGTTAAAACAATGTCATCTCCTTATTTTCCCCAGGAATTGGTCCAGTGCTTTTCTCCTCTTATATTTTTATCCCCACAGCCCTATCCAGGCAATCCTGCTCATCCCTTCTAAGTGCTTGTGACCTCTTTTAACCTGACAAATGCTGCTGACTCAGCTGACTCATGCTCACACCTCCAGCTGCAGAGCCAACACTTGCTGTCTGCTGCAAGGGTTTGTAAGGCCAGATGCAGGAATCTAAATTGGTTTTATCTGTGGCTCTGGGTGGGAAAAGCCCATCCCAAAATTTAGGGAAAACCTGGCTTTTCATAGGAGCTGGGAATGTGTTCTGCAGGCACACAAGCAGCTGAAATGCAGGCTCAGTGGTGAAGCAGCACTACTGCATTAAAATGGGAGCTCAGTGCTTTTTAAAAGCTCTGACAGTGCTGGTTTCATTACTGGCTGTGCCAGGAAAGGATTGCTCTGGATCAATAGTTTTTTCTGAGCAACCATGTAATGGGAAAGATCAGTGATGAAACCCTTCTGGCTTGTTGGGACAGTGGCTGATTTCATAATATTTAACCTCAGCTTTGCTTTTTGTGTTTACTATGTGGAGCCATGGCAGGTCAGTTCCAGGTGCCTGACCTGTCTCACTTGGAGCCTGGAGGTCAGAGCTGGGCTGACAAGGAGAGTTCTGTTGTATTTTCCATGGGGAGGGAGTGGCTGGGACAGATCTTCCAACATCTTAAAGGCCTGAAAGATAAAAGGGGGAAATAGTATTAGAAAATTATTGTAGAGAAAGGTGAAGATTAGGTAGGGAAGGAAGGTTTAGATTAAATATTAGGGAGAAACTCTGTATTATAGCAGTGGGGGAGGCCCTGGCACAGGGTGCCCAGAGATCCCTGGAAGTGTCCAAGGCCAGATTGGATGGGGATTGGAGCACCTTGGGATAGTGGAAAGTGTCACTGCCTATGGCAGGGGTGGAATGGGATGAGTTGCGCTTCCAAGCTGTAACTCAAAGGGATGCTAATCCCAAAGAGTGAGAACCACAAAGGAGATTTCACTGTGCACCTTCTGTCAGTGTGGGAAATAATCTGGAGTTCCAGACTGCTCAGCAAGACCTGGAGCCTTTAGTGATGCAGAGCTCAGGTCACTGTGGATGAGTATCCAGGTGAGATCCATGTGCGATCCATGTGGGATGGGGCTGCAGTGGGGTAAAGAGCCAGCAAAACCTCAACACTGGTGTCCATGGGATGTAATGGCATCCACTGGGATGGGTTCTGCTCATTCATACTCTTATCCCTTCCCACCTTTTCCTTTCCCAGGGAAGGTGCTTCAGTGTTAGTCCATGGCAGTGAAGGAACTGATTCCACACTCCAGGTCACTTCCCTGGCACAGATCATCCTGGATCCAAGGTGCAGGACCATCCATGGCTTTGAGGCTCTTGTAGTGAGGGAGTGGCTGCAGGTGAGAAATACCCCTGGACAGAAACAAGCAGCAGTTCCAGAGACACTGGGGTTGGGAAATAGCCTGAGAGGCAGCCAACAGGCTGGGCCTTGTTGCAGCCCTGCTGGGTGTGAGTGTCCTTTGTCCTAAAGAGCAGCATCATTATCTGAGTCATTTGTCCCTCTGGCACTCCTGGGACCTCTGCCTCTCATGGCAGGTTTTTGATTTTGGGGAACTGCCTGTTCTGTGTGCTCAGGGTGAGCATCTCTTATCAAGAATGGTTTGGGTTGGAAGGGACCTTAAAGCTCCTCTCATTCCAACCTCTTGCCGTGGGCAGGGACACCTTCCACTGGACCAGGTTGCACCCCTTCCATCTCATTAGAGAAAACTCTTCAGACCAAACCACAAAACCTGAGTTGTGCTCTTTGTACCTTGGCAGTCTGGTCCTCCAGTGCACCCACCCCAGCTTGTTCCTGCTCACATTCTCAGATCAAACACAGCCTGAGAAAGGCAGGGAAATCAGTCATAGAATCACAGAACCATTTCAGTTAGAAAATACCTTTAAGATTGTCAAGTCCAACTGTCCCCTAGCACTGCCAAGGCCACCACTCATCCATGTCCCCAAGTGCCACATCCACGTGGCTTTTTAATCCCTCCAGGGATGGGGACTCCAGGATTGCCCTGGGCAGCTGTGCCAGGGCTGAACAACCCTTTCCATGAAGGAATTTTCCCTAATATCCAATCTAAACCTCCCCTGGTACAGCTTGAGGCTGCTCCCTCTCTTCCTGTCCCTGTTCCCTGGGAGCAGAGCCCAACCCCCCCTTGGCTGTCCCCTCCTGTCAGGAGTTGTGCAGAGCCAGAAGGTCCCCCCTGAGCCTCCTTTTCTCCAGGCTGAGCCCCTTTCCAGCTCCCTCAGCCCCTCCTGGTGCTCCAGCCCCTTCCCCAGCTCCATTCCCTTCTCTGGACACTCTCCAGCCCCTCAATGTCTTTTTTGTCAGGAGGAGCCCAAAACTGAATCCCAGATTTAAGGTGCCCCAGCAGCAGAAGGATAATGGTTTCTAACAGCCTGGTCCTGGATGCCTGAGCAGTTGCATGGACAGAACTCGCTCTGAAGTGTTTTTCCCACATATCCTCACATCCCATTCCTTGGTGTGTGATGCTGTCCCTGATTCCCTCCAGGCTGGCCACCCTTTCCAGCAGCGCTGTGCCCAGTCAGCCTATTCCAACAGCAAACAGAAGTGGGAGGCCCCGGTGTTCCTGCTCTTTTTGGAATGTGTGTGGCAAATCCATCGGCAGTTCCCCTGCTCCTTCGAGTTCAACGAGCACTTCCTCATCATGCTGTTCGAACACGCCTACGCTTCCCAGTTCGGGACTTTCCTGGGAAACAACGAGAGCGAAAGGTTGGTAAGGATGCTTGGCTTGAATCCTTTAACTGTCAGGCTGAATTTCACTAAAAGAAGGTCCCAGAATCATGGAATGGTTTGGGTTGGAAGAAACATTAAAGAAGATCTCGTTCCAACCCCCTGCCGTGGGCAGGAACAGCTTCCACTATCCCAAGTTGCTCCAAACCCTGTCCGACCTGGCCAAAAATCTCCACCCATCACCACTTTATTAGTTTCTCACACAGAAAGTCTTCCATGAAAAATAACCAGCTGGAGTTGGTGTGAGTCACAGCTGTGGGAAGCAGACTTGTCCATGCAGGCCTGGAGGAGGAGGCTGAGGCAGGCAAAGGCCACAGCTGACAATTCTGTCCCTCACCTGTGAGGGAGGAATGTGACTCTGTAGCCTGGTGGTCCTGAGACTTCCCTGGGAGTAGAAACAGGGTGAAGGACTGGAGCTGCCCCCAGCTGCCAGGGAGGTTTGGATTCCTGTTTGGAGCTTGGCAGTTCTGCCTTCAGGACTCCTGGCTCCACTAAGACCATGGCTGAGTGTCTGCTGCACTGAAGGCCACAGGACAGGAAGGGAAGATCAGAAGTGATCCTCCAGAGAAGGAAGGCAATTTAAAGCTTCCTGTAAACCTCTCTGTCCTTAAAGTAATCTGGGCTTAGAAGAGACTCTGCTGCCTTCTGCAGGGCTGCTGAACCAGTCATCTGCAAAACCAAGTTAGACTTGAAACCAATGAACTGAAATTTGGAGGAGTATTGAATGTTATGTGTATTAACCTGCCTGTCACATCTGAGCACATCAGCCTGAGAGCACAGGCAGGGGTTGTAAGTCTGATGTTAAGCTTGTGCTGTCTGAAGCATTCACAGGAGTGGTGAATCTCCTGCCTGGCTGGCAGTCCAATTTGCCAGTGCAGGCAGAATGAGACTTGCTGGAATCTGAGGCATAGGGATCCCTGTAACTGCTGGAGGTGGGATTGCCCAGGAACACAGCACTGCTTGCTCTGTGTTCCCTCCTGCCACCAGAGGGACCTGTCAGACGTGCCCATTCCAGCAGTGAAACTGCTTTTATGTGCTTGAGAATTCCATTTCCATCCTTCCCTCACGCAGCCCTGCCCCACCTTCCAGCTCTACCTTAACGCAGGAGCCTGATCCCTTTCCAAACGTGGCACTCAAACCACAGGGGGGAGGTGACTGATTCTTCACCTGGACAGCAGACAGACATCTTACAAGTGTTATTTCCACATCTTTTATTCAAAATTATTTGTAATCAGCCATGCTGAGTAAATTGCTTTAGGTTTACACTCTGTGCCATGATGGTGAAGGGATTAACTTGAATTATATGCGGGAGTGGCACATGGAAAAAGTTGTGGCCTTGTCTGTGTGGTTTTAGCAAGAGCCTTACAGATCCAAGTGTATAAAACTGACTTGTTCCTGTGGGTTTATTAGGGCTAAACTGAAACTGCCTCAGAAGACCATGTCCCTCTGGTCCTGGGTGAACAGGCCTGAAGAGCTGAGCAGGTTCCAGAATCCTCTTTATGAGGCCAACAGCCTTGTCATCTGGCCTTCTGTGGCCCCACAGAGCCTGCAGCTCTGGGAAGGTGAGCCAGATTTGCTTTCCCTGTTACAGGCAATATCTCTTTTGTGATTTTTTTTTTGTCAGACTTCATTGCTGATCATTCTGGAGAATCCATGTGCAGTGGATTCCCTGCAAACTTTCTCCATCCCATGGGTGCTGAATAGCTCCTGATACAAGCAGGCTGTCATGGCAGGGTGGAGACTGAAAATGGAGTGCTCTGATGAGTGTAGGAGGAAAAAAAAGGAATGACCCCCCTCCTAATTTTTCTTTTTTCTTTTATTAACCTTTTTTAATAGGATGGGGAGCTTGTAGAGGAGGGGGGAAGCCATTTAGGGGGGGAGGGAAAGGGAAGAAGATGTGAACTGTGTGCACCTTACTTGAGAGCTGCTGGAATGTGAACAACCTTCATGAATTCCCCCTTGTTTCAAGAACCCCTTGTGACCTGGGTGTCTCTGGGCTTCCAGGTGTCTTCCTGCGGTGGAACAGGCCTTCAAGATTCCTGGAGGAAGCTGAAGAAGAAAGGATCAACATTATCAGGTACAACAAGGAGCTGCAGGCCAAGGTGAACGCGCTGAGGCGGCAGCTGGCGGAGTTGGAGACGGATGGGGAGGTGCAGGTGGAGGAGCCCTGAGCTGGGCTTTGCCTCAGGCCTTTGCTTTCCCCTTTACATCGAGGAAGAAACATGGAAAGTGCATGTTCTGCTGAGCCCTTGGGTACAGCTGACCCTCCCACTGCTGAACCCCTCACTCCATGAACCTCCCTGCTTTTTGGGGAGGGGTTTTTGTTTTGTTTACAGAAGACACAGCTGGGCACAATGTCCCCTCTTGGCAGCTGTTCTGTTTCAGAATTGGGTACAGTGTCAGCAGAAGCTGGAACTCTTTACCTCCAACTGTGTGGATGACCAGGATGGGCCAAGAGACAGGATGTCTCCAATTTATTTTGGACTTTTTCTGGTTTTGTTGAACACTCACAGGATTGAAATACAGAGTTCTGTATAGATAGGTAAAGGCATTTTGTCTGGAAGCACCTTTTCTCTCCAAGAGTAAGTAAGGCAGCTTAGTTCTTTAATTTCCTAGGAAATCTGGAAATTGTTAAAATCAAATTACAGGTTCTGCCAGTCTACACAATACTCTCAGTAGCCTTCACATCTCACACTTGGGTTTTTGTGTTCAGCATTGGCTCGGGAGCAGGAAGTTAAATACCAAACCAGAGCAAGACATTTCAGTGCAATACAGAATTGAAGGAGGGATTCTGCTGCTAATGTTTAAGCCATGACCTTCAGGTGGAATTGTCCCTCGTGGACAATGATCTCCTAAGGAGGAACAAACTTTTTTTTATTCTACCTGGAAAACAAAAAGATTTAGTAGTTGGTGGGGGTGTCCACTTGCAGAACAGGGCTCAGAGCTGTCCTTTAAACCAGAGCCAAGCTGCCTTCTTGGAAATTCCAACCCCCCTGGCTGGGTTTGGACACCTGGTCAGGTTCACAGCATTGCCAGGGTGCAAGAGCAACACTTCATTTACAACTCAACAAAACACTTCTGTTGCACCTGATGTGCTTTTCCTTCTTGTGCTCTTATGCCCATCTTGTGAAACCTCAAAAGCTGGAAGTTCAGGTGACCTCACAGATCTGCTGCAGATGAAGGGGCCATCACACTACAAAAAAATACTAAGAGTTTAGATGATTTATAGCTGCTAAAACTGCTTAGAGACTTTAGGGATAAGCTCTTTCCCATTTAACTTTGTATTTTGTAGCTGCTCTTTCCGCTTCTGTGGCTTCAAACTGCTTTTTATAAAATTGGAGTTCTCTCTTGTGATTTTTTTTCCTCCTTTAAAAATACAGGTAGGGGTAGGTCTGAAATACTCCCTGAGGCATTTTTTCAGCTTGATTCCTTGAGTAGCTCCACAGGACTCAGAAAAGTTGAATTAACAGCAGCACATGTGCCTGGGATTATCCAGAAAAGAGCTTCCTGTTAGCCTGGTTCTGCTGGAATGAATGGAGCTGCAGTAGGTCAGTGGTGGGATGCCTCTGGAAACTGCTGAGCTGCCAAGTTCATGGAATGAAGCTGCCTTTGATTTAAAAGCCACTTCACATAGATATGTGTGAAAATGCAGGATCTGTAGTTGTAGAAGTATCTGGACAGGAACCTGCAAAAATCATGTAGCCACTAAATACAGTCTAAGAAAATTCTATAACCAAGGAAATTATATAAAATTATGTGATAATGGTCAAGTGCTACCTTAATGCCTTTTGTTCAGTCCTTGTTTCCTTAATTATTTCCTTCTTGCCTAAGCTAAACTTAGCCCTGAAGTCCTCTGGCTTAAAAAATAACATGATCCCTTTTAAAACATTGCTCACTTAAGGCAGAAGAGTGATTCCCCCTGCTTGCAATGCCAATTTCTTTTTAGATTTGAAGCTTTGTTCCCTAGATCCAGTCTGACACAGGGAATGCTGCTCAGGGTGGCTGGGGATCTGTTCTGCATGACAGGGGAGGCAGAATTGGGCTGTTCCCTCCTCCAAACCCAGAGATTCCTCTGTGTATGTTGCTCATATAAGCCCTTAAAATGATTGTACACCCGTTGAAATGATGTCTTTGGGAACTGCACCTGCCTGGGTGGTGTTTCCCGACCCCATTCAGAACTCCTCCATCTGAAATCCATTATCCCCAGCCAGATGGGAAGGATTCAGAAGGCACTATTTTCCCTGTAATAGACTATACATAAAACACTCCTAAAGGTTACACAATTCCCTAACACAGTAATTATAGATTGAGCTAAATAATAGAGAAGCAGAGAGAGTTTTTTTGGATCTAATTGCCTGGCTGCTCCAGCCTCTCCTGCAAACTGCAGGCATCCGAGGAAATTGGGAAACCAGCTGTGACAGCCAACAAAAGGCAGCACATTCCCTCTGAGCTGGCATCAATTTCAGCCTCCGCTTGTGTTGAATGCACACCCAAGCACTGTGTGTGCCTTGGGAATGTGGATCCTGGGAATGAATCCTTGTGGCAGTGCTGGTGTCCTTGTGAGCAGCCCCTGCAGGTTATGCCACAGTTCCTGGGCCCTGCAGCACCTTGTCCCTGCACAGGCTCTGTGGCACAGGCCTGGGAGGGCTGGCAGGAGATGCAGTGGGGCCAAGATGTGTGGTGGTGTGGGTTCTCCTGGGACAGGACACTTCCCAGAGCTGTCCTGCCACGCTGCTGCCACATTCCCTTTGAATTTTTCCATTCCAGTGCCTCCCAGGCTCCAGATTCACAGCAGATCACTCCCATTGTCTGCTTTGCTGCTTGCCTCCCCTATTAAATCCCATATTTAGCATCAGTGATGGGTTTGCTCCCTCAGAGGGGGATCCCTGCCCCGTGACACCCAGTTTGGAGATTCCCTGTGTCTTCCTGAGCTGGGGCAGTGCCCAGCTCTGGCTCCTCCCTGTGCCACTGCCTTACACCCTCGCTGCCACCGCGCTTCTGCTCTTTTGCACACACTCTTTGTGTAACAAGCTGGATGTGGAAAGCCCCATCTCCAGATTCTGGGGGCAATCCATGAGGACACTCTGCCATTTACCAAAAAAAAAGAAGAAGGGAAAAGGAACTAGCTTGCACAGTTTTCATAAGGGAAGTATGAAATACGTACCTTCAGTATTTTGATTGTATCGATTAAGTCTTGAATGTGGCTCTGGTTTTGATGTGCACTATTGTCCCTGTTGCATAGCATCTAATTTAAAATTGCACTGTACAGCATTTTTGGTGTCTCATGTGTGCTTTGCTAAAGCCTTGGGCAGTGCTGTGGTTGTGTGAGGGGTGAGGTTTCTCCCAGCACTGCCTGTGTTTTGTCACAGCTGCACTGTGTGACGTGAGCTGTGTCTGTTCACTACTGCCTGTTCAAGTGATGAGTGCACTGCTGGCCCAGCATCTGGAACTGCTATTTGGACTTGGCTGCTGCATCAGTCTTGATTTTTTTTTTTTTTCTTCCTGTACAATTTGAAATGCCAGGGCTGGGAGTTGTGTGCTGGTGTTAGGTATTTGCTGTCTGTGTACAGAATCCCAGCTGCGGCAGCGTGGCATTTATTGCAACAACAACAAAGTAACAAATCTGAAGAAAAAGAAGATGATGGCTCCAGGTTCAGCCATCTGGGGGGAACAAAACAGATACAAAGTGGCTGTAAACTTTGCTGTAGATATGTTGAGAGCATAGTAGATGTGTCTGTTTAAATTAAAATTCTGAAGACTAAAAAGTTCTTTAATTACACTGCTGAATCTTCTTTATTACTCTGTCCTTTGCTTTCCACAGGAGGGATGTGGGTGGGTGTGACTTGGATTAAGCTTTTGCTTGAAGTTTTAGCTCTTTTCAGGTGGATTGTGTTTTATTTTACAGTTGAACAGGCCCTGTGGTGGTAGAAGGGGGATGGAGGGAGAAGGGTGAGACCCTGAGGTTGTGAGGGGCTTGCAGAACTCTGCTCCAATGGCTTTGGGCCTTGGACAGCAGCTCTGCGTGTGATGGATAAACAGTTTGATTAGCCAAGGTTTTATCCTGGTATTGATCTCTCCAAAGGAAGAAGGGCAGGGGTTTCACAGGGAGAGGGGTTTGGAGTAAAGCAAAGCCTTGCAAGAAGGTGGATGGTGAATGGACAAGGGGGAGTGGTTTTAAACAAAACCAGGACAGATTTAGATGAGATATTAAGAAAAAATTCTTCCCTGTGAGGGTGGGGAGGCCCTGGCACAGGTTGCCCAGAGAAGCTGTGGCTGCCCCTGGATCCCTGGAAGTGTTCAAGGCCAGGCTGGACAGGGCTTGGAGCAACCTGGGCTAGTGGAAGGTGTCCCTGCCCATGGCAGGAAGGTGGAATGGGATGATCTTCAAGGTCCCTTCCAACCCAACCCATCCTGTGACTCTGAAGTCCATCAGGGACTGGGGTCACAGTTACCTGCTGGTTTTCAGGCAGGGGAACACAAAAAGGACAAACAGCTCCTGGGACCCGGAGGCTGGGAACTGTGGGATCCCGCTCCTGGATCTCTCCTGGCTGGTGAGTCAGGAGGCTGGGAGCTATTGGGCTGTCTGTTTCCCTGTGGCATCACTGTGGTCTCTGCAGCTCCTGGGGAGGATGATGAGTTTCTGTGGGTTTTGGGGTTGGAGCAGATGAAGGCTGGGGGTCTTTGTGCTGCCCTGCAGCCTGTGCAGCCCATGAGATAACACAGGGACAGGTGCTGAAGGTTTTGATGTGAAAAGACTGACATTCAGGCACTATTTGTGCAAAATGTCCCAGCTGAAACAGAGTAGGTCTGTTTTAAAATATTTTCAGCAGTGATCAGGCAGTCTGATTTGGGTTAAATTTGATTTTTGGCAGGGCAGGGGGGTGGGGGAGGAAGAAAATAACTAAAGAATCACAGAATGGTTTGGGTTGGAAGGGACCTTAAAGCTCATCCAGTTCCACCCCCTGCCAAGGGCAGGGACACCTTCCACTATCCCAGGCTGCTCCAATCCTATCCAGCCTGACCTTGGACACTTCCAGGGATGGGGAATCCATCTGAACAAGTGTTGAAATTTTTCTTTAACCTTTTCTTGAGTCTGTTGGATTTTTCTCTCTGAAATCCCAAGTGGTTTTGCTCAGTGCCATTGTAGGAGTCTCTTCCATGCTGCCCATTTTCCCCCAAGCAGTGAGAGGGGAAACAATGAGGAGGAATTCCTGTTGCACTGGATGGAGCTCGGGATGCTGGGCTGGGCTGGGCTGCTTACAGCTTCCCCTGCTGTGGAAATGTCACCACAAGCCCCTGGCATTTGTCTTTCAGAGCTGAGCTGATGATCCTCTGATGTTCTCTTGGGAGGGTGTTGCTGATGGTTTTGGATGCTTTATCTGATGCTGCAGGTTAGCTCATGGAGGGTTTGCTCTTAAAGCTCCAAATCTGCTCCCTCAGAATCTTAAAAAACTGGCAGACAACCTGGGCATTCCACAGATGTAGTTACTAAAAAACACAGTGTAGTCACTAAAATAATGTTTTCTATAGCTTGGGCAGTCAGTTGTAACCGTTTACATGACCAGTTTGCACATCCCAGTTGGTACTGGTTCTGTTTGGGGGATGGTTTCAGGTTTGAAAGGTGGAGCCTGAGGTCACTGTGTGAAGGAGAAGGGCTCTTTTGGCAAGCGGCTCATTCAAAGGTACAAGAGGTAAAGGAAATCTGCTTCCTGCTGTTCTTTCCTGACATGGAAAACATTTATTGGGATGCCCCAACAAGGTAAGCATTTCTACATTTCAAGGGAAGCATTTCAAGGTAAGCAAGGTAGCATTTCTACAGGGAATTTTCTGGGTTTGGCTTGTAGGTACTTGGTGGAACAAAATAAAACCTTCATGGCAGGAATAAAAGTTGTTTCAGAGTCTGGGTTGGTTCATTTTTTGTTTGTTTTTTTTTTTTTTTTAACAGAGAACTACTTAGCTTCTCTATACTGTGCTCTATTTCTTGGGGTCCAACTTGAACACTTTCAGGGATGGAACAGACACATCCCTCAGTTGTTTTGGGGACAAAGCAGCAATTTGTACTACAGTGGGGGTAAATACAGGGCTCTGGTTTCTATACTTCCCTCACGGGATAAAAACAAAAAACCCACAAACGTGTGCCTTACTGGGAAAAAGATTTCCTTCCAGAGATCCCTAAAGGACACTTGTGCAACATGGAGCACGTGGGGTGTCCCGGCTGTGCTGCCAGCAGTTGGCAATGCTGTTGTTTCACAATGGGGAAGGCTGTGGCAATCCTGAATTAAAATCCTGTTCTGCTCTCCCCCGCCTCTTTATCCCCCTCACTTGTGCTGGTCCAGCTGTTTGTGATTCCACGTGGCACATGGGATTGGAGAAATGTATGGAAAAGTGACACAGCCAGGAGGGGAGGGCCCTGCAGGCTGAGTCAGCATCTGGGGTGTTAAATGTGGCATCGATGCTTGGAGTAAATGAAGTCACAGGGAGGATTTGTGAAGTGAAAATCCTCGTGGAGCAGCTGGAGAGAGTCCAGAGGAAACCATGGAGATGTTCCAAGGGCTGGAGCCCCTCTGCTCTGGAGACAGGCTGGGAGGGCTGGAGGGGTTCCACTGGAGAAGAGAAGGATCCAGGGAGACCTCAGAGGCCCTTCCAGAGTCTAAAGGGGCTCCAGGAGAGCTGGAGAAGGACTTGGGACAAGGCATGGAGGGACAGGACACAGGGAATGGCTTCCCACTGCCAGAGAACAGGGTGAGATGGGAATTTGGGAAGGAACTCTTGGCTGTGAGGATGGGGAGGCCCTGGCACAGGCTGCCAAGAGAAGCTGTGAGCTAAAAGTAGAAGAGGAGAGCAGACACACCTTGATCCTTTCCCCACTGCCACGTTACAGGAACCCTGCACTGAGCACCGCTGGGATTGTCAGAGGGACTAAAGGCAGCTGCTCTGCACCAGTCTCACCCTGTGGGCAGAGCCTTGTCCCCTGCAGAGCGGGGAGTCAAAGGGACAGCACGCCCCTGATGCGTCTCCACGTGTCCTGATGTGTCTCCATGTGTCCTCAGCTCCCTGCCCTGAGCTCTCCAAGCACCGTGGGTGGTGAGGGTTTGCAGGTTCAGCAGGGCAGAGGGCAGAGGAGAGACCACAGAACCTCCGTGTGTGGGAGGGAGATCAAGCCCCAGGCTCTGGGAGAGGCTGCTGCAGGAAGCTTTGAAGGAGCAGCACTTGTGGATGTGGATCCATGGCCAGGGAGAGAAAGAAGGCAGTGGTGGAGGGTGGGGAGAGTGACAAGAACACTCGTGGAGCCCCTGGAGCGATGGCACCATGCTGCCTCTGAGAGGAAGGATGCTGGAATGTCTCCTGCTTTCTTCCTCTTGATTTGTGTTTCCAATATTCCCCCATTAGCCTGTTTCTGAACCTCAGGCTGGCTTTTCGTGTTTGCAGTCATTCAGACACGGATTTATATTTTAAAAATACCCCAGATCAGGCAAAATACCCAAAATCAGGCAACAAACCAACACACAAAACCCTAAAATCCAGATAACATGAAAAATATAGAACATACAAACTCCTCAGTAGCCTGTGATCCTCCCTCTCTCCCTGGAGCACTTTTGGGGGCATCTGTTGACAAGCATGGAGATTCTGTCTGCAGGATTGGAACAGGCTGCCAAAGGAAGCAGTGGAATTATTCCCCTTGGAAGTTTTCCAAAGGTGTGTGGATGTGACACCTGGGGACATGGTTTAGTGGTGGATTTGGCAGTGCTGGGGAATGATTGGACTTGATCTTAAAGGGCTTTTCCAATTTAAATAATCTGAGGACACACACAGGTGAGGACTGTCCCAGAATCACAGAATGGCTTGGGCAGAAAGGGACAATAAACCTCATCTGATTCCACCCCCTGCCATGGACAGGAACACCTCCCACTATCCCAGGTTGCTCCAAGCCCTGTCCAACCTGGCCTAGTGAGCTGCAACTCTGTGCTGCCCACAGAGATAGACACCCAAAGTGTCTTTGCTGCCCCCAGGGGGGTTCATCAGGTGGGAGTGTTGGCCTCAGCTGTTGTTGGAACGGACCCTCCACACTGCTGAGATGCCATCATCCCACTGGGGTGGAGTTTTCTCCACTTTTGGATTTTCTGCCTTCCCACTTTGATGTTTTTCCTCTTGTCCCCTTGAGCTGCTGCCTATCACATCCTGACAATCCAGCCTCTGACCTCGGTTTTACCTTCCTTATCTCACAGGGCTCTGTGCTCTTTCTCACAAGCTGGCAGCTGCCTCAGCTCAGGGAGGAGGGTTTTCCAGCTGGGCTGTATCTGGGAGGCCTTGGATTGCAGCTGAACCTGGAGGATCAGGCAGTTCAGGGCCAGCTTTGCTGGACGCTCCATTTTGCTGATTTTGTGCCAGTTTAGTGCTCCAGGTGCTTGGCTCAGTGCTGGAGGAGGGAATTGTTTTATGGAATCACTCCTGCTTCCCTGTCAGTCTCGGGCTCTGCCATCCTGGAGTGATCTGGGTCTGGGAGAGAACATTACTTTATGTCCAGGGAAGGGAATGGAGCTGGGAGAAGGGGCTGGAGCACCAGGAGAGGCTGAGGGAGCTGGGAAANGTCTTTTCCAGCCTAAATAATTCTGTGATTTACATTGAGTCAAGTGATCAGATACAGTGAAACCACCAGTACTCCATGCACTCCCCTTCCTGAGCAGAAAAATCCCTTTTGCTCAACTGCTCATCTATGTCAGGGCTCTGGGAACAGCAGGATCTTCTCTCGTTCCCTCTGCAGAATTCCAGGTGAGCCCTCCCTGCAAGGCTGGATCCACAGTGTCCTTGTGAGAGCAGCCATGGAGCTGTGCTGGAGGCTCTGGCTTTCCTTCCATTTGGTGCAGACTCCTCAGACTGGAGCAGGGATTGCTGAGGTCATGCTATGATTCAGGTCTAAGGTACACTGGCATGGAATCACAGGATGGGTAAGGATGGAAAGGACCACAGAAATCATTTCACTGTGAGAAATCCTTCCCTGTGAGGGTGGTGAGGCCCTGGCACAGGTTGCCCAGAGAAGCTGTGGCTGCTCCTGGATCCCTGGGAAGTGTCCAAGGCCAGGTTGGATGGGACTTGGAGCAACTTGGGATGGTGGAAGATGTCCCTGTCCATGGCAGGAGGTGGAATGAGATGATCTTCAAGGTCCCTTCCAACCCAAACCCTTCCATGATTCCACATAGTCCAACCTGGCTGCTGGTGGCCTTGAGATACCACACAGAATCCATTTAATTTGACCCTTTAATTTGACCCTTTTTGGAAGCTTCTGCTCAGTCTGTAGCAGGTGGATCAATTCTGCTGACACTCCCACATCTTGGCCTCCCCAGGAACTTTAAATGTGGTTTTTTTTTTCCAGGCTCTGCAGTGGAACAAGAGGGTTCTTTGTGTTTCTTTTCCTCCTGAAGCTTTCCCTCTTTTCAAGACAGACATCTGCTCTGGTCAATGGTACTTACAGGCCTTTCAAACTCAATTATGCACTCGAGAGCCAGGAGCTGTGAGTGCTCAGCTTCCCCAGCCAGCAAAGGATTTTCCCCTCTGCAGCTCCTGTAACACCATGCTTTTCCAAGATTTTTTTAATAACTGGCCATTTGTTAGTGTCTGGAATGCTTGGAAATAACGGCCAGTCCTGCTCTGTTTGCTCTCTGAACAATTTCATTCAACAGTTTTTAAGAGGGAGAAAAATAAAACTAAAAAAAAGAAATAATCAGTCTCTGCCCCAACCTTGAACTGACTCGAATCTTAGACCCACAACAAATGCCAGGGATTTTTTTGGTGGGTTTTTTTTTGGTGTCTGGTGTTTTTTGGTTTTTTTTTTTTTTTTTGGTGGGTTTTTGGTTTTGGTTTTTGGTTGGTTTTTTTTTGGGGGGGGGTTGGGGTTTCTTTTCAGGCTTGACAACAAAACCATTCCTGCATTTGAAACAGGGAAACCCGAGTGTGTTTCCCCTTTGTGGAGGTGCATGTCAGGGCACAGGGGTTTTTGTAGGGTCTCCTTGTGCCCAGCCGGGCAGGAGGGATGGGATTAATCGCTGTCAGATGTCGTTGGCTCTGCCTCTGATCTCCAAGGCTGGGGATATCTCTGTGTGTGCACAGCAGAGTTGGATTTTGCTTAGCAGAGCTCTGGGAAAGGTTTTCCCCTCTCAGGAAATTGCTTTAATGTTCATCTTTGTCCTGAATGAAAATGATGACCTAAATATATCTAATTTTTTGTATGACTTTTTTTTTTTCCTTGACTTAGTTAAGCTCCTCTGAGTTTTTCCTGTGCCTTTAACAAAAGCATTTTAATATTTCAGGATTCCTTTTTGGGCTGCTGAGCTAAAGGTTCCAGCTCAGTGAGCTGTGTGCTCACAGGGGCCTGGGATACTTTACGTGTCACATTTTCATGCTCTGGGCTCCTTCTCAAGAGCTTCCAGGGGACACTGAGCTGAGCTGGCTCCATGCAGGCGTGTAAGGAGGACCAGGCTGGTCAGAGCAAAGGCACCAGCACCTCCATGCTTGGCCTCCAACATCCATAATCCGTGGACATTAAAGCAGAAAATGTAGGGAATGGGACTAGCCTGGTCTGGTGGGAGGTGTCCCTGCCCATGGGGGTGGAACAAGGTGAGCTTTAAAGTCCTTCCTAAGCCAAACCATTCCAGGATTCCAGGGATTTCCCAGACTCCAGCGATTTCTGATTTTGATTTAAGACAGAATTATTTAGGCAAAACCCCCTTTTTGTCCCCAAGGACAATTTTTTCTTTGCTGAGCTTGCTCTTTTTGCAGATGGAAAATTCCCAGCCCGTGTGAGTTGGCAAGCTCTGGTTTTCAGCTAAAGCAGATGCTGATGTATGTTTATATCCTGCTCCAACAAAAACTGTGAATAAATTGGGAGCTGAAGGCAGGAGGCATTTTCCTTCCCCATTCCAACAGTCCTCATGTTGCCAGTGGGGGGTGGGTGAAAAAATGTCAATTACAGTTCAGTCTGCAGGAATATGACAGCAAAATTTAATAAAATTTAATTCCAGCTCTCTCACCTGTCCTACAGGGCACTTCCCTGTAAAAAGAGGAAGAATTTTTTCATGGAAAGGGCTGTCAGGCATTGGAAGGGGCTGCCCAAGGAGGTGGTGGAGTCCCCATCTCTGGAGGTGCCCAAGGAATGACTGGAGGTGGCACTCAGTGCTCTGGGCTGGTGACAAGGTGGGGATTGGTCACGGGTTGGACTCAGTGGTCTCAGAGGCCTTTTCCAACCTTAATGATTCTATGAAATGAAGAAAGATCCAGAAAAGTTGACCTGCAGCACCCACTGCCTGAGAAATGTCGTGGGAGAAGGAGAAATAACCTGCCTTTATTTCAAGCAGAGGACTCTTAAACTTCAAAAGCAGAGTCTGTAGCCTCATCACGCTAAATTACAGTGATTATCTAATAACACTGGATGGAAAATGGAATTCTCCAAAGCCTTTTTCTCTCCCTGGCTTGTAACACGATGCCTTATTCCCTCCAGGAAAGGCAAGGAATTCTTAAGCTGATTTTTCAGTCCTGCTGTGGCTGCTCTGCTCCTGCACAGCTGTGAGAGGCTGGGGAGGCTGTGGGAAAGGTGCTGCCTGTTCCTGGAGGCATCCAGAATGCTCCCAGCACTTGATAAATGACTTTACAGCTGTGGTAGTGGCTCTGTTTTGCAGAGGTGGCCAGTTTAGGTTTCATTTTAAATGCATCTCAACTTCTCTGCCCCGAAGTCTCCCCATGAGGTCTTCTGCTTTATTTTAGAGTGGTTTTTCGAGGTTAATTGAAAAAAGCACTTGGGGGATGAGAGATTTAGGTCTGTGAGACCTTGCAGATTTCGCGGAATGCATGGATACATTTTTAGCAAGCTTTTCTCAGGTTGTGTCATTACATTCTTCAAAGCCCAAGGAAATCTAGTGTTTCCCTGGACCATTAGGAATTACAGACTTCCAGTACCTGAAGGGGGTCCCAAGAAGACTGGAGAGGGACTTTCACAAGGGCATGGAGTGATAGGACAAGGGGGAATGGCCTTAAAATGTAAGAAGGGAGATTTGGATGAGATACTGGTGGTAAATGTCTTGGCTGTGAGGCCCTGGCACAGGTTTCTCAGAGAAGCTGTGGCTGCCCCGTCCCTGGAAATATTCAAGGCCAGGTTTGATGGGGTTTGGATCAAGCTGGGATAGTGGAAGGTGTCCCTGCCCATGGCAGGGGGTGGAACTGGATGAGTTTTAAGGTCTCTCCAAACCCAAATCATTCTGTGATTTCCCACTGAGCAGTTGTGTCTCTATTCCTACATTTCACAGGGACTGAGCCCCTGACAGGGAAGTTTGTGTAATGTTATCAGATGAAACCTGAGTCCTCTTCATAAACTATTTATTCTCCCAAGTCTCGTTAACAAATGCGCTCAGCAAAGTGAATTGGGAAAGTGGTTTTTCACTGCTCACAGGGTTTTTCTTCTCCACTTTATTCTGGGTAGAAAATGACCCTGATGATTATCACCTCCATTTCTCAGTGAACTCTTTTATGCGTATTCTGTGTTTCAAGGCTGATTCCTGGTGTTCTAAAGGTTTCCATCTCTTGGACAGATGGAGGTGAATCACAGAATATCCCACATGCATCCCTGAAGCCCAATTCCAAAGGAGGGCGGTGATCTTCCATTGTTCTTTGTGGTGTGAGATAAACTTGGTGTGAGGCTTTGTCTGGATTTTTAAACAGCTTGGTTTTCACAGAGTACATTCCTTAACCCTTATTTTGCAACATCTGCTCACCTCAGAGCCCTGAATTATCTTGTTTCCACATGGGTTTGTGTTGTTCAGAAGGACACAGACCTTTGGGAAAGCAGACCAGGATTTACAGGGCAGGGAAAGCTTACAGTGAGAAAACTCTCCTGAGTGTTTGATGTGCTGCTCCTACTTATTCTGGTAATTCATCCTCGTCATTAGCTGCACTAATTATGCATCTTCTTTCCAGAGCCTGCTTGAAATGAATCCCTGTGTGGAAACTTGCGCTGTCTGGGCCAGTAAGGAAGGAGGAAAAATGGATTCTGTTTACACTCCAGACCCCGTTAGTGAATCCAACTCTGCAATAGCAGCTGCTGAGGGTTTATAACATTCCCTTCTGCCTTTGTTTCTGCCAGTGGTTACTCATGTTTGTTTCAGGGTGAATGGTTTTGGCTTTTTATGACCAAGCCGTGAAGGGCAGAAAGAGTCCTTGGGTTGTTTCTGCTCAGAGACTTCCATGTGGTTTTCCCAATGTGCTATAGGAGCGATGCTGGAAAACTGGGAAATTGTCACAGACTGGTTTGGGTTGGAAAGACCTTAAAGCTCACCCAGTTCCAGCCCTTGCCATGGGCAGGGACACCTTCCAGGCTGCTCAGAGCCCCGTCCAACCTGGCCTTGTCAACAAAAGAGAATTGAAAGTCATTTTAAATTACAGAACTGCCGCTTGTGAGCTCCCTGTATCCACCCCGAGGTATGAAATTCCTGCTTAAGGGCAAGTGACAACTGCTATGTTTTCTTTAGCAGCATCAGGGCCTCTCTGCAGGCAGATGTTTATGAGGAGTAAGACCCAGGGTCTGATTTTTTTTCCTCAAAAATCCCTCCTTTCTGTCACTGATCTCAAATCATTGTTATATTTGTGATGCACCCTTCATCCATTCTGTTTGCTGACATGGGAGGCTGCAAGGCAGTGGATGGATGGGTAGTACAGGAAAGCCTTCAGGGAACAAAGGGAGCTGTTTCTCACCCCAAAATAACAATGTCTCTGTCTGGGCTCTAGGAATTCCTCTTGGCTGATGGCACTGCAGGCTGGGGCTTCTTGAGGATTGTGTAGCTCAGAACTTGTATCCCTGACCTTTTTGTACAGGATAAAAAAGTTATTATTTTATGTCTTTACTGGAGAGGCAGCAAGCAAAGGGGAGAGATTCAGGTGCTGAGTGTGAAGAGGGGAGGTTTGTGAGCCTCTCTCTCTGCCCTCAGACAGGATCCTCTGAACATACATCTGTGCTGATGGTTCTTACCTAGCCTGCTCTTAAATCTCTCAGCAACACAAACTTCTCCCTCCCCAAGGGATCTTTTCTAGGACTTCCTACAGCTAAAGGTTTTCCTAAGGACTAATCTGGCTACTATTGGAACACCTGCCTTCAAGACTGATTAATTTGGAGGTTTTTTCTTGTTGTGATGATGGCACTCTGCGCTGTGAGATTGGCTCCTTGTCCCCTTAGCCACTTCTGCTCTTCACAGGTCTGTTTTCTTCTCCTTTTCCCAGTTTTTGGATAACTCTTGTTGCTGTGGGCTGTCCTTAATTGTCTTTCATCTGGATCCATTAACACCTGGATCTGCCCTGGTCTCATTGACAAGGGGGATTGATCACAGGTTGGACTCAGTGATCTTGAAGGTCTTTTCCAGCCTTAATCATTCTGTGAGCGTAAAACCAATCACCACGACGGTGGAAATTAAAATTGTGGACATAAAGATCTTTTATCTGCCATCAGTGTGTGAGCAGTATTGGGGTGTCTCCTGAGGGGAGAACCTTGCAGGATTGCTGCCCCGTGGTCACAGAAAAAAAATGTTAATTTGAAGAAAGCAGCAGTACAAAAGTATGTGGGGGGCACTGAGGGTTTGATCCTGGTCCATTATGGTGCAAGATGCCATGAGGTCCCTTTGCACAGGGGAATGTGGCTGCAGCCACTGCTGTCCCCAAGCTGTGAACACCCAGTAGGAGTTAACCCTGCTGAGAGGCTCCTTTCAGGCAGGGATCTCACACCCAGTGTGGAACAGCCAGGTGGAAGATGCCACAAGCAGAGACTTCCCTCCTTCCCAGCCTACCTGGAAGGGGAACACCTGTGTTTTCCCTTTGCAGGAGCTCACAGGAAGGGGAATGAGGCCAGGAGAATGTGTTGAAAAACAAGGCATCTGTGGCTCACACAGTGCTTCCACCCCTTATTAAAAAAAAAGACAGGGAAAATCTAATTGAACTAAAGATCATCAAGTGCATTCTTTTAATTAAAGAGAACGACTTCCAAATAAAATCTTCCCTTTTTTCCTTCTCCAAGCAGGCAGCAATGCAGTGTGACACATGTTTGGGTGCAAAAGCAATGCTTTCACTCACAGAGGGAAGATGAGACCTGACTGTGATCAGTGTGAGGTTGTCCTGGGCTGCCAACACGACGTGACACCTTCCTGTACCTGGGCACAGCCCGTGTCACATCTGCTGGGCATGACAAGCGTCAGGGTCAAACCAGTTCAGCACCACAGGGAGAAGATGTTTCTTTTTTTCACATCCTGTGTGGCTGAGCTGTCACCAAGGCCCAGCTCAGTGTCCCTCCTTGGTGTCTCTTTGTGGCTGCTGTGGCACATGTGGGACACAGCAGGAGATCCTTTCAGGAACGGAAGCTTTGCTTGGGTCTGAGGGACAGAGAGCCACACAAAATCCAGGTGAAATTCCACTTCCTTACTCATCTATCTCTGGGCAGCAACACAGGCTTGTGGAAAAGCCATAGGAAAAGGACCTGGTATAGATTTGTAGGGTCCCCTTGCAATAGGGAAGCTGGAGAGGAGGGATCTCCTTCAGGAACTGTAGTGATAAGACAAGGAGTAATGGGGTCAAACCGAAAGAGGAGAAATTTAGGTGAGATATATGGACAAAATTCTTCCCTGTGAAGGTAGGGAGGCCCTGGCACAGGTTGCCCAGAGAAGCTGTGGCTGCCCCTGGATCCCTGGAAGTGTCCAAGGCCAGGCTGGACAGGGCTTGGAGCAGCCTGGGATAGTGTAAAGTGTCCCAGACTGTGGAAGAGGTGGAGCAAGATGAGCTTTAAGGTCCCTTCCCACCTAAACCATTCCATGATTCTAAGAACTGTGGTGGATCCCTGCCCTTCTCAAGTGACCACAGCTCAGTGGGACTCTAGCTTTATCCAAGTGGGGGATCTGGTCCAGGAATGACCTGCTGCCACCTTTCCAGTGTGGCCTGGAAGCAGTTCCTGCAGGAAACCTCCAGCTGTTCTCTCTGCTTCCCGTGTCTGGTTCAGTCTGTGTGCTCGAGGGCTGTTGTGCAGCATCCACGTTCCTGGTCAGGACTGCAGTTCATCCCGGAATCCTAAGTTGGATCAGGTTGGAAAGGATCTCTGAAGGTCATCTGGTCCCACCTCCCTGCTCCAGCAGGGCCATCCCAGAGCACAGGGCACAGGGTTGTGTCCAGACCATTCTGGAATATCCCCACCGAGGGAGACTCCACTCCCTCTCTGGATAATCTGTTCAGTGCTTGGTCACTGCACAGGGAAAAAGTTCTTCCTCATATCCAGGTGGAACTGCCTGGGCATCAGTTCCTGCCCATTCCTTTTATCCTATTGCTGGGCCCCCCAGAGCAGAGCCTGGTCCCTGCTCTGAGCCCTCCCTGCAGACAGAGACAGGGAAGATATCCCCTTAGGAATAAATAAAGTATTGGATATTTGCCTTTTTACATGGAGGAGGATGAAAAAGCAAAAGCTGGAAGGGGTTTTAGCTCCTGTCTTCCTCACTGTGAGCAGTTTAAAACCTGTTTATGGGCAGAAATTAGGCAAGATGGAAATACCATTATCTGCAGAACACGGTGAAATTCAACAGACTTCAGAAAAGATAGGCAGTGTTTCAAAATTATGTTTAAATGTGAGCTCCGTATCAAAGGAGGAGGTTGGTTTACCTTCAGCAGCACCTTCAAATACAAAGTACTGCTCAGAGGGACGGTAAACATGATTCAAGCACAAGTAAAATAGAGGCTGATAAGCTGAACACCACATAAAAATGACTCCATTGTGGGAATAACAATCAAGTGGGCCCAGCAAACAGAAATCTCCCATGCTTCACAAATATAATTACTGCACTTGGCTCCCTCATGGCTCAATGCCCTGCTTATAATAAATGGTCTTGAAAAACAGCATTTGTATAGAGTGGTTGGTTTGCTGAGCTCCTCTGCTCCTTGCTGTGCTGAGGCAGGAATTGCTCATCACTCAGGGAACCCAACTCAGAACATAAAAGCAACCCCAGCAAATCAAAGCAAGATCCTCCTAATCCTGCTCCTTTGTTTCCATCAGCAGCATTTTCCCCACAGTGCTCTCACAGGCTCTGGGATCTACAGCTGAAGGACTTTCTGAACCAGACACTGTCACTGCACATCCAGGAGATTTACAGTTACTCACCATTAATGTTTTTCTCCTCTACAAACTCACCCATGTGCTTTAGAAACTCAGGTAAGCTTGTGCCATCCACACTGGATAGTATCCCTGCTCCATCTATAATTTTGTGCCCTCTAATTAAGTGTAGCTAAGCTATTACATAACAATCCCAACCTGTCTGCCAAGGGGGTGGAATTCGTAAGCAGGATGGAATGGGGGGAAAAAAAGGCTTATGAACACCTCTGTGGCAAGATAATCTTATCTCAAAGCCTTTGTTCTTCAAGATTGCTCTGGGAGTTAATATTTGTGGTTATGAAATATAGATGTGTTTGGAATAAGGGGGGGGAAAAAGTAATACTGTTGTTTGCTGGAGGTACAGCTCAGCAGAAGGAATCCAGAGAGAAGGATCTGGAAGGTCTTTGTACAAATGCTGCTGGGAATGAGAAGACTTGTCAGGATCAGCTCAGGGAAAGGAGGATTTGATCAGCGTCCATCTGAAGAGATGCTGGATCAAATTGAGATCAAATTACTGGTCCATCAAACATAGAATTCTGCTTGCCAGCAGTTTGTCACTTTGTCCTTCAGAGGACATCCCACTGCTCCACACCCTCCCAGGGCTCCCCTGAGAAGGGCAGCAATGCAAAATGCCTCCCCTGTGAGCAGCTCCTTGTGCAGTCAGAAGTCACCCACTCCCTCAGCCAGAAACAGCAGGAGAACCTGGATGGCCCTCAAGGTCCCTTCCAACTCTAATAACCCCAAGATTCTATGATTCTATCCTTGATTTAGGAGTGGGATTCCCATATCAAGCCCTGCTTCCGAGGCTGCAAAACCCCATCACACCAGGACTCTGCCTGGAGATTTAGAAACTGTGACGTCGGATCAGATTTAACTCCCAATACTTTGCACAAACTGCTCCAGGCCCTCTAATCCCTCCTGGCTGCTCATTAAGAACTCCCTTAAGAACTTCCTGCTCTGTGCAGCTTTACTGGATGTTTAAGAAATTGGGCAGTGCCTGGACTGCACCAAACCATGATGTGTTTCTGGATTTCTGCAGTTTGGACCAAGTAAGGCTCCTCTTTAGAACGATTCTTGGCTGGGAAATTTGCAAATTTGTCCTTGCTGCCGCCATCCTCTTTGGGATGGAAAGGACATTAAAGCCCATCCAGTTCCAACCCCCCAGCGTGGGCAGGGACACCTTCCACTACCCCAGGTTGCTCCAAGCCCTGTCCAGCTTGGACACTTCCAGGGATCCAGGGGCAGCCACAGCTTTCCTGTCAGGCTGCCAGTGGGAGCTGCAGGGACTTCAAATGAAGAATAATTCCCCAGAAAGAAAAAATGAAAAAGCAAAATTTGCAAACAAGAAGCACAGCTCCAAAACCGCAGCAGAAATAGCTCTGAAGGACATGGTAAAATGTAGGACTGCATTTGTCACCTCACAGGGCACATTGCTGTGTTTGAGATCCAAAAATGCTGAACCTGGGTTCATAACCCACCAGACATTCAGTTTCTCTTCATTCAAGAAGAATGTGCTCATTCCAGCACTCTTGTCCTCTAGAGAATTGTCAAGTTCCCAAACAGCACAAAAAGAAATGTACCCAATGGAGAGTGCCATCCTATTCCAGGTCAATATATATCAAGAGAATTTTCCCTTTCTAAGGCGACTTTAGTTTTCCCTTGTGGAGTCCAGCAGAATCTGGGCGTCAGCCTCACCCCAGTGGGGTCCTTGCTGTGGACGTGTAGCTCCACCAACTTTATTCTCTTCATGGCTTCCTAGTTAAAAAAAAAGTAGGAATACTTTTTTAAAAAAAGTATTGATAGGGTGAGTTTTCTTCTCAGAACAGCTACGCCCATCTCCTGCACACAATCAGCCAGCAGGCTCTGTCCTGTGATACGATAAAGGCTGCCCAGGAGTTCGATGAGCAGCTGTGAGTGTGGGTGCTGATAGGAGGGTGGATCTCCAGTTTTGAGGCACGGTGCCACAACTCAGCTGTGCAGAGAGCACAAACACAATGATTCCCACAGTCCCTGTCCCAACAGAGAGCCTTTTGGCTGAGCAAATGTTGGTTTCTGCACCTAAGATCAACCAGGTGGCTCATTCTGCTTGGCTGAATGTCCATTTAGGACCATTCAATCCATTTAGGACTTGGCCATATACATGAGGCACTGACCTTGATGGGAAAGGGGAAATATCTCCTTCTATGGAACGTTTAGAAAACAGTGTAAAACCTAACAGGTCCTGCGCAGCCACTGTGACCTCAGTAAGAGCAGGAATGCTAAAAACCGGAGTGTAAGCAAGGGAGGGTGAGTTTTAGCAGCTGTTCATGTAGAACAGCCACTGGAAGGATGCGAAGGCAGCAGAGGAAAATTGAAATACAGAAGTGATTTTTAGCGATGCAAAGATCATTTGGGTACTACATCCCTCTCTGATGTCTGGGCCGTCAAGGAGCTGGTGGTACAGCCTAGGAGAGACAATTGCACTGGTGTGATGGAAGGATGATGAAGGGAGCATCTCCCTGATGAGGAAAGGCTGAGGGAGCTGGGGCTGTTCAGCCTCCAGAGGAGACACAGCTGAGAGGGGCCCTCAGCCCTGGGTGTCCCTGTGTGCAGGGAGGGCTCAGAGCAGGGCCCAGGCTCTGCTCCAGGGCCCAGCAATGGCACCAGAGGAACGGGCAGGGACTGACCCCAGTGAGCTCCACCTGGACATGAGGCAGAAATTTCCTGTGCAGTGACCGAGCGCTGAAGAGATTGTCCAGAGAGGGAGTGGAGTCTCCTCACTGGGGATCCTCCAGAACTGTCTGGACACAACCCTGTGCTCTGGCATGACCCTTCTTGAACAGGGAGCTGGGACCAGATGTCCTCCAGTGGCCCTTTCCAACCTGAACTGTCCTGGGACTCTGGGAATTAGGGATTCTGGGATTCAAGTGCCGTGTTGTACAGCAGCTCGGCCGGTGGGTGCTGACCAACAGGAGAGCTGGAGAGGGACTTGGGACAAGAGCATGGAGTGGCAGGAAGAGAGGGAAGGGCTTCCCACTGCGAGAGGGCAGGGTTAGATGGGATATTGGGAAGGAATTGTTCCCTGTGAGCGTGGCGATGCCCTGGCACAGGTTTCCCAGAGAAGCCGTCACTGCCTCATCCCTGGCAGTGTTCCAGGCTAGGTTGGACAGGGCTCGGAGCAATCTGGGATAGAGGAAGGTGTCCCTGCCCACGGCGGGGGGTGATGGCATGAGCTGTAATGTCCCTTGTCCCCCAGACTCTCCCTGTCGCGGTGTCCCCGTGGCCGGGCGCCGCCCGCCCTCAGCTCCGCCGGGGCCGCCGNGCGAGCGAATGAATGGGGTGGGGGAGGGGTGGCTTCCCCCGGCACCGCGCGGTCCCCTCCTTTGGAGACACTTTGGGGACGCTTCGGGGCTGGGACCGGGGCAGGGGCGGCGGTTCGGTGCTCGTGGCACTTTGGTGCCTCACCGCAGACTCGCTGCGGGCGGGCGGGTTTTGTTCGTGCCCATACCCGCACCGGCCCCTTGGTTTCATCAGCGGAGGCTGTGCCGGGTGAAGTGCCAGGGAATCGGGGAATGGTTTGGGACGGAAGGGACTTTAAAGATCCTCCCGTTCCAACCCGTGCCGTGAGCAGGGACACCTTCACTAGACCAGGTTGCTCCAAGTTCCATCCAGCCTAGCCTTGGACACCTCAGGGATCCAGGGGCAGCCACAGCTTCTCTGCAAGCTGTGCCGGGTCCTCTCCATGCTCACAGCCAAGAATTCCTTCCCAGCAGCCCATCTAAACCTTCGGGTTTTTACGTTTAAAACCACTACCCCTTGTCCTGTCCCTCCATGCCTTGTCCCAAGTTCCTCTCCAGCTCTCCTGGAGCCTCTTTAGGCGCTGGAAGAGACTCTGAGGTCTCCCTGGATCCTTCTCCAGGGGAGCCCCCCCCCATCTCTCCCAGCCTGGCTCCAGTGCAGAGGGGCTCCAGCCCTTGGAGCATCCCTGTGGCCTCCTCTGGACTTGCTCCAGCAGCCCTGCTCCTTCTGCTGTTGGATCCCAGATCTGGAGGCAGCTTTGCAGGTGGGGTCTCACCCGAGAGGGGCAGAGAGGCAGAATCCCTCTCTCCCCTGCTGCTCACTCTGCCCAGGATACATTGGATGTTCTGGACCAATCTTCCTCGCCTCTTCCAGGAGTTTCACACCGTTCAGCAGCTGCGTAATCTCACTTTTTTTTTTTGTTTATTTTTGGCGGCTGAGGTCAGGTTCCCAGCAGGTCCCTCACAGCTCGGGCTGACGTCTCCTCTTGGCGGGCTCTGCGAGGGGCTCGGCCTCATCCCCGGTTGTGCGTCACCCTTGGGACAGGAGCCGTGCCTGTGTGTCAAGGTTATTCCAACTGAGCTTGGCCAACAGCTGCCTGCCAGAGGGAGCAGCTCCAGCCTGGACACCCTGGCACGTCCCCCCTGCCAGGGGGACACCGGCAGGGACGCAGCGTCCCAGCCTGGGGGGCTCTTGGAAGCAGAGGAATTGCCAGCAGGGAATGTGAGATGCATTTGTGTCCAGCTATCCAGGCAGCAGTTGCTGGGGCTGAGCTGAGAGAATCCCTTAGTTGTTGCACCTTGAGTGCTCCCAAATGCAGGGATCTGATGGAGTTTCCACTTGGCAGCACTTGGGCACCACAGAGGCGTTCCCATGGGCAGAGTGGCTTGTGCTTCATCTTCTGGATGCCCAAGGAAGGTGCTGTCTCTCTCCTCAAGCTCTTGAGGAAAATTAGAGGAGCTTCCCAATGCATAAGCAAATCTGCAGGGCTGAAGCAGAAACGGTGAGATTTGGAGACAGCTGGGAGCTGAGAACTTGGAGCTCAGTGCCTTGGTGTGGACCATGTTCCCGAGGATGTGGTTGGGAATCTGTGAGATTCTGTGCCCTGTAGAGTCCCTTAATTTTCTTCAAAAGAAGAAAGTTCTGGATTCTTTAGTTTAGCTCCCTGGAGTGGTGTCCTGTGGCATCCCAGCAGCTGTGCAGCCCCAGAAATCCTGTGGGAGCTCTGGGGTTTGGTTTGACCTCTCTTTCCTCCCTCTCTCCCGTTTTCTTTGAAGCTTGCAGTGGGACTTCCCAGACAAAGCCCATGACTTTCTTATCTTTCTTACCACTGTGACATTCTATTAATAACTAATTTACAAGAGCTGCTGGTTTCCATAAACATTTTTGACTTTTATGTGAGCGACAGGTGTTGCTGCTTATGTAACACCTTGGAAACCTCACAGAGGATCAGCAGCTGGCAGTTCACTCACTAAATGTCATTTTATGAATGTATCTTTTTCTTTTCTTTATTCCTTCTTTTCCCTCTCCCAGTGCTTTAATCTTCTTACAAACCCCAGAAATTTCCTGCTATCCCAGGCAGATTATTGTTCACTGGAACACGTGTTTGCTTTCTACTAATCTTTTGCACTGCCACTAATTAATTTAAACTCTGTCCTTCAGCCATGACCCAAGGCTGGCTGGTTCTGGGACTTGGAGGAGTTGCTTGTGCACCTTCAGAGCCCTTTCCCTGCCTATCTCAGACTTCCAGGCATTTCAAAATCAAGCAGGAGAGAACAGTGAAATCCCTGGCTGCTGCTGCTCTCACATGCACATTTTTTTTTATTTTTTTTTTTTTTTTTCCTTAAGGTGTGGGACAACTCCTACTCTCTGCCAGGTTTTGATTGGCTTTCCAAAGAGGCAGTGTCCTATAAATTGCCTTCTCTGCTCTGCTTCTGCCTTATCACCAGCTGAGGCCCAGGTGAGTACAGGAGAGGGAAAATTCCAGCTGCAATTCCATTGCCTAATCTTTGAAATTAACTTTGGTTATTGGTTTAAATTATTGGAGTGGGGGAAATAACTTTAATGTTTCAGGATAAAACTTCCTCATTTTGCTAACACTTTCTAATATCAGTTTGAGTTGATAAATGAGANTGCATGAAAGGACCTTAAAGCTCATCCTGTTTCATGGGCAAAGACACCTTCCACTATAAATTATATCTATATATTATATAGGTAATTTTTTTCTCTTCATTTCCCAAGAGAACAGAGATATTCCCCTTTGGGATAGTAAAAAGGGAAGCCTATTAAAAATATAAGTTATTTTACATCAGTTAAATTAATTTTTTTTGTGTGTTGTTCAGAGCTGTTAATAACTCCTGGAAATTATTTAAGATGGAAAACTTGGATCTAGGAGAATGGGCTTTCCTGTATGAATTGCTTTTGCAAGTTAATCACTGTGTGGGGCTGACTTCAGCTATTTGGGGAAGTGTTTTTAAGGCATAATATTGATTTCTTTATCTATCTGTGCATTTATGGCAACTTTAGTGGCCAGTCACACCTGTTTTTTCCCCCTTTGTATTTGAAATAAAAATAAATGCCATCAGTGGGTGTTTTTGCAGCAGCTCTGCTGCCTGGCTGTTTCAGTTCCTGGTATAAAATGCTGGTTTCAGTTCCTGGTATAAAATGCATTTACTGTTCTGGGTCAGACCTGGGAGTAAATTCTCAGCTTAAGCCTTTGTGGTTTCACTCTAGGTATGTTTGGAAAAACCAGTCCAGTCATTGGGAAACCAATTTTGGTCACAGCCAACCTTTGTTTGTATTTTGTAAAGCTCAAAATGCCTTTTCAGGTACTTGGAGTGGAATTTTTTTGTCACACAGACCAGTGAGTCTCTCTCTGGAAGATTTTATTCTTTGATGCTGAAATAGGAAGGGATTATCATGAGAGCTGGTGCCTGGGTCTGTGTCCAGATGGAATTTGGATATTTCCAAGGATGGGCACAAGGATGGCATCACCTCTCTGGGCATCTGAGACTGAGACTTTTTGATCAGTTTAAATGTATTTTTTTTATATATAATGCAATGCAATNCCTCCCAGGCCCTTTTTTTTTTTGTTTTTTTTTTTTTTTTTCCTTAAGGTGTGGGACAACTCCTACTCTCTGCCAGGTTTTGATTGGCTTTCCAAAGAGGCAGTGTCCTATAAATTGCCTTCTCTGCTCTGCTTCTGCCTTATCACCAGCTGAGGCCCAGGTGAGTACAGGAGAGGGAAAATTCCAGCTGCAATTCCATTGCCTAATCTTTGAAATTAACTTTGGTTATTGGTTTAAATTATTGGAGTGGGGGAAATAACTTTAATGTTTCAGGATAAAACTTCCTCATTTTGCTAACACTTTCTAATATCAGTTTGAGTTNATCTATCTGTGCATTTATGGCAACTTTAGTGGCCAGTCACACCTGTTTTTTCCCCCTTTGTATTTGAAATAAAAATAAATGCCATCAGTGGGTGTTTTTGCAGCAGCTCTGCTGCCTGGCTGTTTCAGTTCCTGGTATAAAATGCTGGTTTCAGTTCCTGGTATAAAATGCATTTACTGTTCTGGGTCAGACCTGGGAGTAAATTCTCAGCTTAAGCCTTTGTGGTTTCACTCTAGGTATGTTTGGAAAAACCAGTCCAGTCATTGGGAAACCAATTTTGGTCACAGCCAACCTTTGTTTGTATTTTGTAAAGCTCAAAATGCCTTTTCAGGTACTTGGAGTGGAATTTTTTTGTCACACAGACCAGTGAGTCTCTCTCTGGAAGATTTTATTCTTTGATGCTGAAATAGGAAGGGATTATCATGAGAGCTGGTGCCTGGGTCTGTGTCCAGATGGAATTTGGATATTTCCAAGGATGGGCACAAGGATGGCATCACCTCTCTGGGCATCTGAGACTGAGACTTTTTGATCAGTTTAAATGTATTTTTTTTATATATAATGCAATGCAATTTATAATGCAATTTTATGCAATTTTATGGGGCTGTCTTACTAGACAATAGGCAGTTCAGCAAATCTGTATTTAAATAGCAAAACTCCCTCAAGTACCAGAAAATTCTGTCAGGTGACCTGAGAAGTGGAAGAAACACCCACATTAATCACTTGTTTGCTTTTCTCTGCAACTGGAATTCACCTGCAGCAATGAACTGCTGCAATTTCTTGTGGAGAGCTTCCATCTACCTGACTCTCCTTTTTATATATGCCCCAATAAAGGATTTGACAGGGTAACTTCATCAGGCAAGTTTGAAATATGCTTTCATCTGCGAATTTACATATTCTAGATCCTTGGGAAACAGTTAAAAATTGTTCAGAGGGGATAAGGAAAAAATGAATGGTTGTGCCTTGAGGATTTTATTTGAGACAATTAAATTTGCACCACAGGAACAACCAGTTGTGGCTGCAGGTGTCATTTATTTGTGGTACTTTGCATTTCCTTCTGCAGTATGAAAGATTTGGAGAGAAAGAACCCAAATTTGAATGCAGCACAGAGTAAATTATAATTATATGAAATAATTACGACATTTTCCTGAGGCCTGGCTAAGCTCTGCCACTCCTCTGTTTGCTTTCTGGGTACCGTCCATCCTGAGTGTTAAATCAGAGTAAATCTCCCTTTTTCCCAAGATATTTCCTGCTGCCTCCTTGGTTCAGCTGCTCTTGCTGATGCAATCCTGAGGAGTTTTGCTTATTCACAGCAGCCTGCAAAACTTTCACTCCAAACGTGGCATCACAGCAGCTTTGTTGTATTCTGTATTTATGCTTAAAATCACAGTTCCAAGTGAAGTTTTAAAAAAAGTTTAAACTTGAGCTTTACAGTGTTCTCCCTGTCCATTTTTCTGGACTGTGGATATTTTCCTGAGCTCACTCCAGGGAATACATTACCTCTGCTCATGTTACATCCCAGGCTGCTTTCAGCCCTTGCTTGGCACAATCCCCCTGCCCTCGGATGGCGTCAAATTCCTCTGGATCTCTGCAGAGTTTTCTGGGGGAACGTTTTAAAAGCCGTTTAATGGGGTTGAATCACTCCTGACTCATCTTTTGTCTCTCTCCTCGAAGCACACCTGAAGGGGGAAGATGCCAGTCATCAGGAACCTGGGCAGAGCTGCCAGCCAGCTGCTGCAGAGCTCTGGCTGTGGCTGTGGGGTGTCCCTCGTGCCCGTCCGGGCCATCGGGGTGTCCCCACGCCAGGTGGCCTCCGACGCCAGCTTCCACTCAGTGACGTTCTCTGAGTCGGATCATCCCCGGGTGCTAATCACAGGTCAGCATTCCTGGCACAGCTGGGTTCCTGCTTCTCAGCTGAGCTTTCCCATTGCTCTCCTCCCTCCCCAAAGAGCACAGTTCTGGAAGCAAAAATACCCCAAATATCCTGGAATTGGGATGATCTTTCCCATCGGGCAGTAAGATCCAAGTCCCTTGTGAACTTCCCTATTTTAGTTCCAGAACTCTTCTAAAACCAGTGTCTTGAGAAAAAAATGTAGAAACTTCCTGACTCACTGAGAAAATCATACTAATTCTTGATGTGATACAGATAATAATGGAATTCTGCATTGTGACTCCCCCTTTTCCTCTGATTTTTGTCTCTTAGGTGGTCTTGGCCAGCTCGGGGTGGGACTTGCAAAGCTGCTGAGGTGGGTCACCATTCCCTGGCTTGCTGTGAGTGAGGAATTCCAGCTTTAGCCATCACTTCTAGGAGCAATAGTTGTCTGGAAAGTTGTTTATGAAAGAAATCCTATGTTACAAATGCTGTTTTTGCCTCTTGGCTTTGTAAATAATGTTAATGGCTGGACTTGATGATCTTAAAGGTCTTTTCCTTAATGATTCTTAATGATTCTATAATTAAATTTTGACCATCATTTTATTTGTCCCTCCTGTGCTTGCTGTGGGTTCCTGACGTATTTTCTGCGTGTCCGTTGGTCACGATTCCCAAAATAGCAGGATTTTGTCTAAGGGACTGTCTGCTGAGTTGTTTGCTTCCAGTTAAATGGGAATATTCAGAGTCTGAACCCTCAGAATTTTCCTTCTTTTTCCTTCTCCTCTTCCCCCACCTCAAGCACAAGTTACCTCCTTTTTTTATGACATCTTGTCAAGAAGTGTGAAATGCTCCAAGAGCTCTCCCTGATCCATGTCCTTGTCCATATCCAGCTCAGCTCCAGTTTATCATTTGCTCACAGTCTTTGCTGGAGGGAATTTAGACCAAGACTAAAAGTGAGCAGACTCACTGCACTCAACACTGTGGCAGTTTGAACATTTCCTACCATTTCTATGATATATTTTAAAAATATCCAAATAATGGGAGGCCAGAATGTGCTTCAATGCTCCCAGATCTGCTCTCTCCAGCAGCCTTGTGCTGATTAGCACAAGGTCACAATTTCTCTCTTCTATTTCCTTAGTTGATATAAAAGTTGCTGCACTTATAACAATTCCTGTGGCTTTTTTTTTGTCTGCAGGGGAGTAAACTATCCCTGGGTACAATTTTCACTAAGAAAAGGGTAGGAAAGTCTCTTTTCCCAACATATTTTGACTTTCTAAAAAAATTCTCTATCCTTATGCAGACCTTGACTGCTATTAGAAGTATTTGATCATTTTTAAGGTGCTGTGTTGATATTTAAAGGATTGTTTGGGTTTTTTTTTGTTTAGTGCAGTAACTGATTTTATTGTGGAAAATATTGTTCCTCTGCTATCATTCCTGCAAAACAAAATAGCAACTGATGGATTATCTCAAAAAGCTGTGGACTCACTGTTCCCTGTGGGTATTTTTACACAGGAAACGCTTTGGAAAGAACAATGTGATCTTGTCTGACATTAGAAAGCCTGCAGATAATGTTTTTTATAGTGGTAAGTGACTGGGAAAGCACATGGAAAAAAAAAACCTTGACTTTACCTCTGATGTTCAAAAACTAATTATCAAAGTGATAAGTGGATTACACTGACAAGCTGCTGTTCAAACCTTCTGCATAATGCTTCCCTGCTTTCAAATCTTGCCAAGATGTTGGTTTCTTCTCTTATTCCCTTTTCCTAAATATTTCTCTCTGCATTTTTTCACTGCTGCTGTGCCGCTTTCCTGACTCGAATAACTATTTGGGGCACCTTGTGCTCCTGCTGTAAAAAGAGGTGCTTTTATTCTTTTGGAGGGAGGAAGTTGGAAATGAAACTTGTGCTTTGTTTTTACATGCTCAAGGAATTTTTATAATGAGGTGGATATAGAGTAGGATTTAAGACTCTTTGATTTTCACTGGAAACTTGTTGCTGCAGGCCCCCAGCCAGGTAATAATTAGCATTGACTCCATGATTCAGAAGGCTGATCAATTGGTTTATTATTTCATATTACATTACATTACATTACATTACATTACATTACATTACATTACATTACATTACATTACATTACATTACATTACATTACATTACATTACATTACATTACATTACATTACATTACATTACATTACATTACATTACATTACATTACATTACATTACATTACATTACATTACATTACATTACATTACATTACATTACATTACATTACATTACATTACATTACATTACATTACATTACATTACATTACATTACATTACATTACATTACATTACATTACATTACATTACATTACATTACATTACATTACATTACATTACATTACATTACATTACATTACATTACATTACATTACATTACATTACATTACATTACATTACATTACATTACATTACATTACATTACATTACATTACATTACATTACATTACATTACATTACATTACATTACATTACATTACATTACATTACATTACATTACATTACATTACATTACATTACATTACATTACATTACATTACATTACATTACATTACATTACATTACATTACATTACATTACATTACATTACATTACATTACATTACATTACATTACATTACATTACATTACATTACATTACATTACATTACATTACATTACATTACATTACATTACATTACATTTACATTACATTTACATTTACATTACATTTACATTTACATTACATTTACATTACATTACATTACATTACATTTAGTAAGAGCTTTTACGAACTAACTACTAACTTGAAAACCTGTGACTCTCTCTCCTGAGAGACTAGACACAGCTGTGGATCTAATAGGTCAGTGAATCTAAACATTATCACTAGAATCTAATCAACCAATCACCTTCGGTAAACAATCTTCAGAACACATTCCACATGAGCACAACAACGAGCAGACATAATAATTGTTTTGATTCTCTTCTCTCAGAGCTTCTCTCAGGAGAAATCCTGAGAAAGGCTGTGCCTTTCTGTGCTCTCTCTGGCCAGAGAGCTGCTGCCATGGAACTCGAGAAAATTTTTCCTCAACATCGCTGTTTAGTGATGTATTTAGGTGTTAGAAACAGCAACCTGAGCTTCATGCAGAACCTTCCTTCCATCCATTCCTGACATCCGATTTCCCACTGCTTCCATCTCCTCCAGGTCCTTTCATCTTCGCGGATATCTTGGACTACAAGAACCTGCGGGAGATCGTGGTGAACAACCGCATCACGTGGCTGTTCCACTACAGCGCCCTGCTCAGTGCCGTGGGAGAGGCCAACGTGCCCTTGGCCAGAGCTGTCAATATCACTGGTGTGTGCTGGGGTTTGAGTGCTTAAAGCTCTGTCAGGGCAGGTTTGGGTTGGATATCAGGGAAAGCACAGACACCCCAGAGGGTGTCAGGCACTGGAACAGCTCTCCAGGGAATGGTGACATTACCAAGGCTGCCAGAGCTCTAGGAGTGTTTGGACAATGCTCTCAGGGATGCACAGGGTGGGATTGTTGGTGGGTCTGTGCAGAGCCAGGGGTTGGACTGGATGATCTTGATGAGTGCCTTCCAGCTGAGAATATTCTATAATTCTCACAATGGCTTGAGAAAGCAGAAATATTCTGATAAATCCTGTTGGTTTGGTTTTTTTTCCCAGGTTTACACAATGTTCTGGATATTGCAGCTGAGCATAATTTGAGGCTCTTTGTTCCAAGCACCATTGGAGCCTTTGGACCCACCTCTCCTCGAGATCCAACTCCTGATCTCTGCATTCAGAGACCAAGGACAATCTATGGAGTCTCCAAGGTCCACGCTGAGCTCATGGGAGAAGTGAGAATTTTTTCTTATTCATTTCCTAAAAGGTCTGGTAGAACTTCACTAAAACAGGTTTCCCAAAGAAGCTGTGGCTGCCCCATCCCTGGAAGTGTCCAAGGCCAGGTTGGACAGGGCTTGGAGCAATCTAGGATAGTGGAAGATGTCCCTGTCCTTGGCAGGGGTTGGAATGTTCTTTAAGGTCTCTTCCAACCCAAGCCATTCTATGATTGGAACTTCATTGCTTTTGTAAGATGCCTCACTCATTCTTGCCCAAATTTTTCTTTCCTTCAGACTTTACTACTCAGCAATAGTCTGAGGCATCTCTGAAGGTCAAATATCCTTTGAGTTTTGCTGGGAAAAGCACAAAGCATGGGAAGCTGGCAAACAGCTGACTTTCAGTGTCATTTCTTTCCCTGTTTTTTATGGCTTTGGCCTCTGTGCCAGTGTGAATGGCACTGCAGAAAGGACAGTGCACAAAGCCTTGTGACAGCAGGTACACAATGATGACTTTTTGCTTCTCCTCTACAAAAAAAGACTTTAAAGTCAAGGTCATGCACAACTTCTCTTTTGGCTTTGTAGTTATTTATAAACAACATTTTTAAAGCTGATATTTTTCTGTAGTTTCCTCATGTTGGTCTGAGGACTGTATTATCCTGGAAAGTCTCACAAACTTGGGAATGTTCAGTTTCTGAACATTGTAGACCCTATATGAGTAGCATGACAATCCATGTCAAAGATCAAAGATCTACTGATGTGGATGTGAGCTGGAAAAGGGCAAGCAGGGAGATCAGCTGCCAGGCAGGGAATGGGGATTGTTCAGGAATTCCTTTCCTTTCATCCCTATCCTGGGACAGCTGAAGGTTCATCCTGTGTCAGATTTTTCCTGTGAAACCAGTGGGTGTGTCACCAACTCTTGGTGTGTAACTCTGTGCTTCTGCCCCCCTCCCCAGTACTACCACTACCGCTATGGCCTGGACTTCCGCTGCCTCAGGTATCCAGGGATTATCTCTGCTGATTCCCAGCCTGGAGGGGGAACAACTGGTGAGTGACTGGTGCATGACAAGAGGGCTGGGGAGGACTTTTCACAAGGACATGGAATGACAGGACAAGGGGGAATGGCTTCCCACTGCTAGAGGGCAGGGTTAGATGGGATATTGGGAAGAAATTCTTCCCTGTGAGGGTGGTGAGCCCCTGGCACAGGTTGCCCAGAGAAGCTGTGGCTGCCCCATCCCTGGAAGTGCCCAAGGTTGGAGGGGTTGGAGCAACCTGGGATAGTGCGTGGCATCCCTTCCTATGGCAGGGGATTGGAACTGGATGGGGTTTAAGCTCCCTTCCAACCCAAACCACTCTGTGATTTCGTGATGAATATCACACAGTTCTGCTGCCAGATTTGAGACAGGAGACTTTGGGTTTGGTCTGAGGTTTGTTGGCTGTCATGAAGTGCACAAAACAGCTCATACACATCCATTATTCTCTTCCCCAGATTATGCTGTCCAGATTTTCCATGATGCCATAAAGACTGGCAAATTCAAGTGTTACCTGAGGCCGGACACCCGGCTGCCCATGATGTACATCGATGACTGCCTGAAGGCCACACTGGAGGTCATGGAGGCCCCTGCAGAAGCCCTGACCATGAGGACCTACAACATCAGTGCCATGAGCTTCACTCCTGAGGAGCTGGCCCAGGAGGTGCAGAAGTATGTCCCTGAGCTCCAGATGACCTACAATGTGGATCAAGTCAGGCAGGCCATAGGTTAGTATCTTCCCTGGCAGCAGGTAAGAAAAAACATAATCGGGGCAAAATAAAGTCTCCTTTTTAGGAACTGACAAATTGCTCCTGTGCAGTTCAAGTCTTATGGTTCAAAATTCAGCTTTAGTAATGATGAAACATCTCAAAGTTCAGAGAGATTTTTCCTAAGCCTCACCTTTCTTGGTTCTTTTTCTTTTTTTTCCCCTGCAGCTGACAGCTGGCCCATGAACTTCGATGACAGCAACGCCCGCAGGGACTGGGGTTGGAAACACGATTATGATCTCCCTGAGCTGGTGACCACGATGTTTAGCTACCTTGGGTCTGACTCTAGGATTGCCCAAGCTAACTGAAATGCTTTCAGATGTTTCCAGATTTCCACAGAGGACCAGGAAGAAATGGCCGAATTTTAGTTTCTAATTTTCCGAGTCTTAAAGCATGTCAGTTACTAATTTTTGTAAGTAGTGACAGAATTGGGCAGAAAGGTCCTGTAGCTGGAATGTCCTTTAGATAAACAACAGCACTGGGTGCTGTCCCCAAACACAGCACTGCTGACAAACACAGAGTTCTTGAACTTTCACACTTAGGGAAAAACACCAAAATAGCACTTACTCCTGGCCTATGGCTCTCCAGTCATTCCTGCCTCTTCCTTGGCAAACAATGTGGGATAGCATTGTCCAACCTGGCCTTTCAGGCATATCCCAAAAAGTTAACAATAGGTTTTGCTTTTTCCTGGTGGAGGATGTTAGGTTGTAGCAAGATCCTTTGTACTCTTTGCTTGCAAAAGAGACTTCAGAAGAGCTGTTTCATGTTTCCAAATTGCAGGGGGGTCGTTGCAATTCTAGTTTGAAATCAAACTTTGCTCGATAGCTCCTATTTATATCTCTCTTTAGTGCTGTCTAAGCATACACTTTTCTATACTTAGGGCATACAGACTAGCATTCTTATGATGCTGCTTATAAATGTGAAGTGGAATAGGACTTGAATTCTCTTAATGCTTTAAAAAAAAACAGAGTTTACAAGCAAAGCTTTGTCCTGTTCTCTGCAAGTGCTGCTGCCTTCAGTGCAGCCTCGGAGGGAGAGCTGAAATCCGAAGAGCTGTTCCATGGATGTGAGGCTGGGTGGGATTTCAGGGAGGCCAAGCCTCTGGCTGGGGTTTTTAGCAGTACTTTTGGTTCTCCCAGTTGTTTGGAGTCCCTGCACAGTGTCACATTGCCTGGAACAAGTTTTAAAGGTGGGCTGAGGATGGAGCCTTACTGTAGAGTCGGTCAGCCTTGGAAATCTTTCCTGTTCACCCCATTTTCCACGTGCACTGTGTTTGTAGATGCTGTTTATATGTAACTCATAGCCTTTTATTCTTCAGAGAGGGATCCAGAAGCTGAAACCATCTTCTAGCTACAGCTAAGGGCTGTTCTGGTCATTGAGTTTCATGCACAGGAGATTCTGGGATGCACAAGGGAGTTTTAGTAGATGTGTGAGTGGAAGAGGTGTCAGTTCAAAAGCTACTTAGGACACTTTAGGAAATGACAAACTGGAGAGACAGGAAAGTCATTGTAGGTAAAATACCAGTTTGCATGGATGTGAGTCTGAGCTGTCAGCTACTCTAGCTGAGAAGCAGCCTCTGGGAGCTTTGGACTTTATTTTTTTCAAAGAAAAATATCTTTCATTTTCAAAATGACTGGAAATTCCCTACAGGAAGCTCTACTTTTTTTTTTTTTTTTTCCTTTCTT
>VXBC01008640.1:183389-236651 GCA_013399945.1 Ploceus nigricollis | reverse complement strand
TCCCTGTCTTGTATATTCCAATAGTGTGTGTAGGTAAAAACATTCAAGTTTTTTTGGGTTTTCTTTTTGCCTACAACTTGTTTGCTCCGTTTTCTGTGACGGTGCTTTGGTGGTTGTGAGTCTGTTGTGTTCTCTGTAACCCTGCCACGATCAGACTTTTGTCTCTTTGTGCAGGAGTTCTCCTGCAGGGAATATGTTTCCTCACAAAAGTAACCTTCCAATGAAGATTCTGTGGTGAAACCCAGTTATTTGAAACATTTGTTACACTTGTATCTCTTGGTTTTGTATGTATTTTATCCTTTCATCTGTGGGCAAAATAGGAATTTCCCAGGTATTTAAACTCAAGGGGCGTGGCTGTTACTGAAACATTTTTATATTGTTTACATTGCTGAAAGGACAGGTTTTTAAACTTTGGCCACTTTGTAACTCTCACGTAGCTCAAGTGTAATTTTTGGCCCAATGGGCCAGTGAAGTCGGCCCTCCCTTCGCACCTCTGTGAGGAGAGACTGGCTGGGCTTTGTCCTCTGCCCAAAAGGATGGGATCCAGGCTGGATTATCTCCCAGGGACCTGGAGCCAGCAGATGAAGGGCTGGAAAGGAGCTGAAGTGTCTTGTCCACTCCTCAGTGCCTCTGTTCCCCTTTGGGAAGTGTAAAATAAAGAGTTGTTGATGGGTCTCACTCCATGTCCTTACGTCACTCAGAATCCTGGGGTCTGATCCCCTCACCCTCATTCCCAGCTCCAATTTAATCGGAGTCAGCGAGAGTGAGGAGCAGGAATGTTCTTTCTTCTGGAACACTGTCCTTGGTGGTGGAATTGCACAAAAGCCTTGGAAGAGGTGTCATGGCAAAGGTGAAATTCAAACCTCCTGCCAAGATGTTACTGGCCTCATTTAGGAGCAGCCACTTAAGCAACTTAATTTTTTAAAAATCTGAAATGAACCATGTTCCTATAGAGAATGATCTGGAGGAAACTGTGGTGACAATCAGGGAATGTTATTAAATGTGTCTGCAAGGTCTGCATCCCATTTGAAATTCTCAATTTCAATCCCACCAATGATCTGTATATTTTTTTCCCCCCCATGTCTTTCATATTAACTTCTCTTGTAATGATGTCACAATTTTTTTTCTGTATTAAACCAACTTGATGTGGTACAAAATTTCTGCCTTTTTCTACCAGTTGGAAGTTGGACTTCTGGGCAGAGACTTCCCTCATGACACTTGAGCACTGTGGCTGTTAAAGTCCCTATTCAGGACAAAAAAAAAGTTTTAAAAAAAAAAGGTTGTTAAGAATATTTTTTTCAACTATTGTTAGTTGTGGGTGATGCCTCCTTTAATAAAATCCTATGCAGATGGATCTTGGGTTTGTCATCCTTGGTTGGAGCAGGTGAGAGCAGTGCTGGAGGCTCCAGCAGAGCTGTAGAGGGACCTGGGACAAGGGATGGAGGGACAGGACAAGGGGGAATGGCTTCAAACTGACAGGGTTAGATGGGATATTGGGAAGGAATTCCTGGTTGTGAGAGTGCTGAGGCCCAGCTGGGTCCCAGTTTTTGTGTCTGAGCAGGTCCTGCCTCCAGGTGTTGCACAACCTGTGATGGGTCAGCAGGAGAAGCTTGGGTGAGGAGATCACACTCGTAACTCCCCACAGCCCCACCCTGCCTCCTTAATCCATGGATAAACCCTCCCTGCAGGTGAAACGAGGCCTTTCCCTCCTCCCACACCTCGGCTTCCTAAGGATGGGAACCTCTGCTGGAGAGAACATTCCTCCTGACCGTGGTTCAGTGACTAACGTGGCCATTGTGCTTCGGAGGGTGTTGCAGCACCACGCTCTTCCCAGCTCCTCCCCTTTGATCCTTGGTCTGGATCTTGTTGAGTCCTGTTTGACACAAGCCCAGCCTGGCTTTTAGAAGTGCCAGAGGTGATGGTGCTGCCTCCAGAGCTGCTGCAGCTGGAGCCAGGCTGGGAGAGCTGGGGGTGTTCACCTGGAGAAAAGAAGGATCCAGGGAGAGCTCAGAGCCCCTTCCAGGGCCTAAAGAGGCTGCAGGAGAGCTGGAGAGGGACTTGGGACAAGGCATGGAGGGACAGGACAAGGAGGAATGGCCTTAAACTGAAGGATGGTGGGTTTAGATGGGATATTAGGAGGAAATTCTTGGCTGTGAGGGTGGTGAGGCCCAAGCACAGGTTGCCCAGAGAAGTTGTGGCTGCCCTGGAAGTGTCTAAGGCCAGGCTGGATGAAGCTTGGAGCTGCTTTCTTCTCTTGGCAGGAAGAGGAGGGTGCTCCTTCCCTCAGTGGAAAGGTGTGAGGCACGTGGGGGATTAACCCTTGTGCTTTTGGAAAACCCCTTCAGCCGCTCCTCAGGTGGGAATCAAGCTCCCAACTGTTTGTCAGGAGCTCTGCATTCCTGCAGGGAAGAGAAGTTGAGCCCAGGGAGGTGAAGAGAGGAGAGCATCTGGGTTATCCAGAGGGAAATCCAGGGGCTGGGATCCCCACCTTGCAGCCCCCTCCCCGCTCTCCGTGTTTCAGCCAGGCCTGGTGGCTTTCCTGCCCCCCTGCAGGCAGGTTGTGTCTATTTTAGGGAACATCAGCTGACATTTGCCCTTCTCCTGGAGCCTCAGGCCAGACAAATGCTCTCCAGGCTATTTCTGGCTTCATACCATAACTGTATACGATCCTAAATCCCCAGCGGGACTGAGCGCCTGTGGAATGCTGGGGCTGAGGGGCAGGGAGGGGGCAGCTCCTGGAACAAACCCAGGGATTTCAGGATGGCTGGGATGACACAGAGCAGCTCAGAGCTGGCACACACAGCTCTGGAAATGCAGTTCAAAAGACATTTATGCCTCAGCAGCAGCATTGTGGAAATCTGGAGTGGGCATTGCTCAGCCAGGAAAAAAAGTTGTTTCCTGTCCTTTTTTCCACAACTGTGAGCAGTTTAGGATGTTTTCCTGCCCCTAAAGCCCTTGTGCAGCCTCCTGGAACTCCTGAGAAGGTGCAGCACACAGGTTAATGTTCACTTTTGAAGGGATTTAAACTTTTTAACAAAAAATACAGACAGTCTTTTGCCCTCCCCTCATTTCATATGGATCCCCAGAGTGGAAAAGACCTTGGGTACAGGATAATATTTCTTCTCACCTCAAGCAGAGGTTTGATATCCCAGTTTGGAAAAGAGAAGGCTCCAGAGAGACCTGAGAGCACCTTCCAGTGCCTAAAGGGGAAGGGGCTCCAGGAGAGCTGGAGAGGAACTTGGGACAAAGGCCTGGAGGGATAGCACAAGGGGGAATGTCATCCCACTGCCAGAGGGCAGGGATAGATGGGATATTGAGAAGGAATTTTTCCCTGTGAGGGTGGTGAGGCCCTGGCACAGGGTGTCCAGAGAAGCTGTGGCTGCCCCTGGATCCCTGGCAGTGTCCAAGGCCAGGCTGGACAGGGCTTGGAGCAATCTGGGATGGTGGAAGATGTCCCTGCCCATGGCAGGGGGTGGAACTGGTTGCTCTCAAAGTTCCCCTCCAACCCAAACCATTCCATGATTCCATGATTCTGTGAACTCTTCCACAGATGAACGTGAAATTGAATGGAAAACTGGGCTGGGAATGCATCGTCAGGAACTTCCCTGATGAGATTTGGACCAATCCTAAAAAAGAGGAGGCTCTTGGCAGGGCACACCTGGCTCCAAGGACACCGATCGTTTTTTGGCACGGTGGGGACATTGCTGCCAGGGTGATGTCACCACACCTGTGTGATGCAACAGATCACACACCTCTCCAGCCTTTCCACTCTTCCAGGTTAAAGATCTGTCACCGGCAGAGCTGTTGCAAAAAGGATGAGTCAGAGGAGAAAAAGTAAAGTCCAGAGTTCATCCCCTTTGACCCAACCTGGCCCAAAAGTCCCCAGATTTGATGCATTTTTAAAGCTCTTCTTCCTTGTGATGCTGAGAGGCTAATAGGAGGTTTAGGAAAAATCCTTACCTTCCTAATCCTTGTAATTCTGAGGAAAAATTGATCTTCTAGAAATGAATATGAACCATGTGAGCTCCAAATCTGTAATTATTTTTTAAGACAGTTGAGTTTTAATATTTTGTCATTATTTTATTTATAAAAATTATTTATCTTATCATGCTTGCTTTAGTGGGATCAGTTTTTCACTATATCCACAGCAATATTCCTTTGGTAAATACAGGAATTACACCACAATTGCTCAGATACAGCTTGACAACACGTCCTAAATTGTGATAAACTGCTAAAATGACATTTTTTGTTAGGGTGTCTTGCAGGGAACTCATCACAGAGTGTCTGAGTGTGTTTGGCTGCACACAAACAGCACCCAAGGATGCTGTTTCATGGGATAAGTGGTTTATTGAGCTCCAGCTCTAGGGAAACTTGGTTTGGTGGGGATTTGTGATTGATGTGGGTGTCTAATATTGAAATAAAATATGTTTTTTTTGCCTGAGTCCAGCTCCATCCTGGGGGGCACACATGTGCTTCCACACTTTTCCCAGCTGCACTTGCCTTTGGGGAAGGTAAAAGGAGGAAAGGTCAATAAATTGCTCATTTATTTTTTCATGGTTTTTTTTCATGGTTAGGTGTGATTTAAGCAGGTCTGAAGTCGTGGCAGGGACCAAGAGATGTCATACCTGGCCTTGTTGGAGGAAAATGTACTTTGGAAACTGGAGATAACCCAAATTCCTCCTGCAATCTTTCCCCCACCTAAAGGTGATGTGGAAGCTGACACAAAACAAACAAAAGTAATTCCCGACTGGGTCAGAGTCAAAATTTGCCAGAACTGAGAGTAGCAGGAGGAGGATGAGGGGTCACTGAGGTGCAGATCCTGCTCATCCAGGCCCAGGACTGATCACAGAAACAGAGAATGGAATATCAGCATTAAGGTGGGAACAAACCTCTAAGATCATCAAGTCCAGCCTGTGACTGGATCCCATACTTCCCACTAAAGATCATTGTGAAGAATTTTCTGATTTCCTCTACAAGTCCCCTGGGCCCCACCATGAACCCACCACCTCTCTTCTCATTTCTCCATGAATTTTTCCACCTCCATGGAAGGCAGAGGTTTTGCAAAGTCCAAGTTGGCACAGGGCCCACCCTCCATCCATCCATCATCCATCCATCATCCATCATCCATCCATCATCCATCATCCATCCATCATCCATCATCCATCCATCATCCATCATCCATCCATCCATCCAGCCCTCCATCCCTCCACATCCATCCATNTCCATCATCCATCCATCATCCATCCATCCATCCATCCCTCCACATCCATCCATGATCCATCCCTCCCTCCATCCATCCATCCATCCATCCATCCATCCATCCATCATCCATCATCCATCCATCCATCCATCCATCCCTCCCTCCATGCATCCACGGGACCCTCAGCCCTCCTGGGTGGAAAAGCTGCCCTGTCCCTTGACCAGGAGCCGCAGGGTCCCTCTGGGCACGCTGTGGGTGGCAGAGCAGATGTTTGGCTGCTGATGACCCCGGGGGTGTTTGCTCTGCTGGCAGCTTGTCCCGGGATCAGTGCCAGGAACAGATTTCCCACCTCCAGCCTTCCTGCCTGGCAACAGCAGCCGGGCCCATTGGCCTGAAACAATCCTGAGCCTTCGGGGGACATTTCCTACCCATCCCTGGGCCTGTAGGCCTGGCAGTGACCCCAGGGCCTCAGCTGGCCGGAGACTGAGGCCATCAGGGTCAGCATTCCATGGGAATCGTGGCACCTCAGTCCCTGGGAGTACCCCACAGCCCTCTCAGGACAAAGTGTCTATGCAAGGGCCTGGGGAGCTTTCGGGAGGTTTTGGTTCTCCAGAGGTTACAGCCATGGTGTGAAGGGAGTTGTGATGGAGGAGGGCTGTGCGCAGGAGGAAAAAGGCATTGTTGGGCTGGGATCCATGGAGGGATTGCAGTCCACAGCCCACAAGCTGTTGGCTGGAGGCAAATAAAATAAATTGTAATTTAATTATAAAAAAAACACATTAAAATAGTAGAACCATAGAATGGTTTGTGTTGGAAGAGATCTTAAAGACCATCTTGTTCCATCCCCTGGGCATGGGCAGGGACATCTTCCACTGCCCCAAGTTGCTCCAAGCCCCAGTGTCCAACCTGGCCTTAGGCACTTCCAGGGATCCAGGAGCAGCCACAGCTTCTCTGGACACCCTGTGCCAGGGCCTCCCCAGCCTCACAGTCAAGAATTCCTTCCCAATATCCCATCTATCCCTGCCCTTCATCCATTTGAAAGGCCTTATTTCAGTTTTCAGCCCTGATTCAGGCTCTGAATGCAGTGATGATGATGATGATGATGATGATGATGATGATGATGATGATGATGCAGTGACAACAGACCCGCTCACACTGAGCTCAAAGCCTGGATGCTCTTCCAACACTGTTCCATTACTGCCAAGAAGATTCCACTCATGGCTCTGGCTGATGCTTTTTATGATGGCTTTTTTTCCATGGCTGGGGATCAAATATTTTCTGGGCTGGAGGCTTGTGCCTCTCTCCTGCCAGTTCCCAAATCCCTCNTCTCAGAAGCCATCCTGCTGTTTTTATGCCGTCTGAGGTAGCTGAGCTATCTTGGGTGTGATACTTTTCTCTGAGAGCTTATTCGACCTGGCTCAAGGAGATCAAGTGTCACCTCCCCATGGCAGCCACCCGCCACTCCACCAGAAGCTGCCTCTCCATCTCTTCCAAGACATTTGGAGCCAGACACAGCTGTACTTGTCTGGCCAGGGCAGGGGTCTCCACCTCCTGGGGTGCCTGTTGAAGTGGAAAGTTTGATTTAAGGCTTAGCTTGTCCTCTCCCCAGAAGCCATTGAGTAACTGGGGCTGGTTTGGCCGGGAGGCTGGAGAGGAGGTGGTGGAGGTTTCTGTGCTCTGGACGTAGAAGATGCAGCAGCTGCACAAATTTGGGGTGTGCTTGGGGCAAGCAGCACTGCTGGGGCAGGAGAAGTCTTTGGAAAGAAGATGCTCCAAGGGCTGGAGCCCCTCTGCTCTGGAGCCAGGCTGTGAAAGCCGAGGGTGTTCACCTGGAGAAGGATCCAGGGAAACCTTGGAGCCCCTTCCAGTGCCTAAAGGGGCTCCAGGAGAGCTGGAGAGGGACTTGGGACAAGGGATGGAGGGACAGGACACAGGGAATGGCTTTAAGTTGAAAGAGGACAAAGCTAGATGGGATACTGGGAAGGAATTGTTCCCTGTGAGGGTGGGGAGGCCCTGGCACAAGGTGCCCAGAGAAGCTGTGGCTGCCCCTGGATCCCTGGAATTGTCCAAGGCCAGGCTGGATGGGGCATGGAGCAGCCTGAGATAGTGGAAGATGTCCCTGCCCATGGCAGGGGGTGGAACTGGGTCGTTTTTAAGTTCCCTTCCAACCCAACCTGTTCTGGGATTCTATGAAAAGTTTTTTCCATGTTCAAGCTTGATGTCAGAGAAACATCTGACCCAGGATTCTTCTTTAAACTCAAAGAAGCTGCTCAAAGAGTGATTTTGAAGAAGTGGGGAGGTGGAGGATTCTCCATCCTCACAAAAAAGCTGCTTTGCCTTATCACATCCTCTCTCCCCTGCACCCTGAATTTTGAGGACCTTGTGCACAATGGCATCAGCAGGGGCTGCTGAGTCAAAACTCCTCCAGTCCTGGATTTTGTTTGGACATTTAAATGTTTTGTATTTTCAAGGGAAAATGACAGTTATGCACAATTGGGATACACTCATTTATGTGAAAGCAGCTCTCCCCTCCCCAAAAGTGTTGCTATTATTTTAATGGAATCACAGAACCATGGAATCATAGAATAAGCAGGAGGAATGGAAGCTAGGACGAGAGAGAGTTTGAAAGAGCTTCTTGAAATAAATCTCAATTAATTCCCAATAATGGGAGTGGGAAGTGGTGGGACGGGAACTAAATCTCTTCCAAAAAGGTCAAATTCAGGTGGGGACCACAACCAGGTGTTCTGCTGGGACAGGATACATGGGTCCAGCATTGCTTTTTAATTTTTTTTTCCTAAATGTCTTGAAACTTGGCCATTCCCCTTTTTTGTCCCCCAGTCTCCCATGCTATAGGTATTTCACAGCCTTCTTCCCATGGAAATGAAGCATTACCTGCCTGAGTGTTATTCCATTTGCCCATCAGCCCTTCCCCAGCAATGTTTGCATCCCAGGATTTACCTCACCAAGAGCCAGAGAAACAAAAAAATGCCAAATATATGGAAAAATTGGAGGCAGTAGCAGCTGGAGGGAGTGAGAGAGATGCCCTGGGGTGAGCTGAACCCCATATCAGACACAAGAGAAGCCTCACCCTGGCACAGGTGGCTTCCAGGTCTCTCTCCCATTCGTGGTTACTTTCAGCCCAAAATGTGGGCTTGTCTTGCCATCTGCTGGTGTTATCTGGAGCCCGTCAGAGGAGCAGGACTGGGGCACAGAGGACATCCAGGACAAGGACAAGGGGAGGACTGAGCCCTGTATTGTTGTTGTGACCCCCAGAGGGGAGAAGCCTGGTCAGGAAGAGAGCAAGCACTGCCTTGCAAGGTAATATTTTGCTTTCCAGAAGGATTTCCTTGCTCCTGGAGCTACTAATTCCTCATTAAATGTCCCCATGATGCATGTCCCCCTCCTAAATATCCTTCAGAGTCCCTTCCCTGGACCCCAGGCTTGGCTCAGGGATGTTCCCTCCTCTGCCTCATCACTGCTGCTGCTCTCCTGGTTCCACTTTCCTCAGCACAGACATCCCAAGGATGAGCTGCAGGTGGCCTGGCATGGATTTTGGGGGAGTTAGGAGACTGTGGAACCCATCCTATGGGATGGACACCAAGGCTTGGAGGAGCAAAAGGATCTGTCCCATGTGAAAGCACAGATGCACTGGGAGGAGATGGACGTGGGAGGCTCTCACTGTAGGCCTGGGGGATGTGTCCCAAAAACGCAAGGCCATGCTTGGCATGGTGCTGGTGGTGTTTTGGTTTGGTCCAATATGTTTTTTGGTTTTTTGGAGGTTTTTTGGAGGAGCTTTGGGAGCACATTGCACCCCGTTATTCCTTCAGAAACTTCAGTGGGTGAACCATCTCCACAAGTGGATTTTGGGGACACTTGAGCCACTCAGAGGTTTTGTTCGTGCCCCTGACCTGGACCTGATGGGTGAAAAGCAATCCCAGTGCCTTCCCCACCAGCTTTTAGAGGATGGCTGGACCAGTGGAAGGAGTCAGGAGAGGGAGCCAGAGCCTCAGCTGAGAGCTGTGAGAGCTGCAGGGAACAGCTCTCACCACTGCAGGGACACCCCAAATCACACAAGCACCCCTTGGAGCTGGTCCCAGCCGCATTTGAGGATGTTCAGAGCATGTCAGGGCCCTAATTTTTAGAGACTGTCCTTGTTTCATAGAATCATAGCTTGGAAAAAATCTAAGATCCTTGATTCCAGCTGTTTTGGCTGGGATAGAGTTAATTTTCTTCCTAGTAGCTGGCAGAGTGGTTAAATCAGGATGGAGACTCATCCCAGGGTAGTCAGGACAATAATTTTAAGCCCTGTGTGAGTTTTGCCTGGTATTTTAACTGCATGGAGTGCTCTGTGCTGTGGGGGGGATGTCCCCTTGTCCCCTCTCCTGTGGCAGGAGGAACACACATCCCATTTTTACCTGCCTCAGCAAATGCAATCCCTCTGTTTTGCTGAGTCCACCCAGAAGCTCAGCCGATGGGAAATGCATCCAAGGATGGGCTGAACTCACAATTTAGCAAAATACACCCCATGTGATGTTTTAACTTCACCTTCAGGCTTTTTCCTTCCAGTTTTCCTTCCCTCTGAATTTAAGGGATGCTCAGGAAGATGTGGCAGCCCCAGCTCAGTGTCTCAAGGGTGGGAGGAGAGAAGCATTTCTGGCTACATGGATACTCCAACCTCATGAATAAAGCCCTGTTCTAACAAATTCAAAATCTTACCCAGGGCAGAGAAAAGTGCAGAGCTGAGTGTGGGAAGAGGTAGTGAATGGGACATTTTTGGGGGAAAACCTGGAGCTTGGTGGCTTGAAACCCAGAGAGAGGAAGGATCCTGCCACCTTCACTTGTCAGTGAAGCAGGAGGAAGGATGAGGAGCCTGAATTTGGTGTCTGGCCCTGGAAATGCAGAGGTGACAGAGCTGCATCCCACTAATTCCCCGTGATTTGGCCACCCTGACCCCGGGTGCTGCAGGCACTGAACGAGCCCTGTCCTGCCACTCGTCTCCAGCTCCATTTCAGCTCCCTGAATTATTGATGGCTCTGATGCAGGAGTTTATAATTAGCTCCCCAGACCTTCTCCCTGTGGGCTGGAGCCTGGAACAGACTTTCTTTTTCAGTGGTTTTGCTCAGAGTTGAGCAGATTGAGGAGGGAGGAGGGGAGTAAGGGATGGATGGGGACCTTGGGGGACATTGAGGATGGCTTTGAGTGTATGGGGTGGTTTAAGAGTGGCCACCTTCAGGGAAAGGGGTCTAGGGAGAGCCTGGGCTGTCTGAGGGGTCTTAAACCCAACTTGAACAGTGTGGAAGCTGTGCCAGGAGCTGGGAGAAGGCAAAGGATCTTCGTGTCACCTTTAGGGACCTCCTCAGCCACAGTGCTCATGGATTTAGAGGTCAGAGGGAGAAAAACACTGAGCCCTGGCTGCTCAGGGAAAGCCAGACTTCATCTGGAGGGGACAAAGAGCTGTGTTTGTGTGTGTCTGGATATAGAAAATGATGGGTTAGAGGCACAGCTGGGCAGCAAAGGGGCAGTTCAGTATCTCAAAGCTCTTCTTTAAGAGCCATTCATAGCCTAAAAATGGCTCCAGTGATTTCCATGAGATCTGGGTGCAGAGGGACTCATTCCTTGAAACCCCAAGTCCCAGTCAAAACAGAAGCACAAATTCCCTGGAGTTCTGAGGTCAGAGGCACCAGCCCTCAAATTTAAGCCTATGAATTGCTTTGTGATAACCAGGCAGTTTGAGCTGAGTTTAACCCAGTCTGAGCTGCAAAGAGTGGCACCTGCAGAGTGCCTTGGCTCCCAGAACTCCAATTCTGAATTAGTTATGCTGGGGATATTTTGTTTATACACTTATAACACTTCCCTGGAAGTGCCCAAGGCCAGGTTGGACACTGGGGCTTGGAGCAACTTGGGATGGTGGAAGGTGTCCCTGCCCATGGCAGGGATGATCTTTAACGTCCCTTCCAACCCAAAACATTCCATGAGAGGCTTGGCCAAGGACTGCTGGTCCTGGGCCTTTGGACCAGCAGTCCTTGGCCCTCTCCAGCCTGAGGTCTCCCTTTTTTCACTGGTGGAAATCCCACTGCACAGTGCCAGTGGGAAAAACAGGCAGGTAAAGGAGGGCAGGATGTTTTTGGTGGCCAGATGAGCTGTGAGATTGAGTCTGAGGACAATAACCTCCCCCTGACCTCAGAACAGATCTCCCTGCAAGCCCTGCCTGGAGAATCCCCAGGCACGGAGCAGAGAGCAGAGCCAGGGCCAGCAGCAGGAAGGACTCACAGTAAGATTTGTGCCACTGCTGCCAATGTTCTTGTGGGTCTGGGGGTGATCAAAGCCCTGCCAGGAGAGCTCCCATTCCCACATCCTTGCTCCAAGGTGGAATCACAGAATCACAGAACAGTTTGGGCTGGAAGGGACATTAAAAACCAGCTCATTCCAGCCACGTGCCCTGGGCAGGGGCACCTCCCACTACCCCAGGCTGCTCAAAGCCAGCTACACCTGGCAAATATTTCTCTGGGCTACTTTAAAAAATGGATGGAGATTAAGGAATTCCCTTTCTTGGATGAGACAAGCACTTCACCTTTCAGCAGGACTCTTCTTCCGGGGAGATGCAGCACATCAAAGGGAACAAAGACAGGGAATTATCACATCAAAACAAGAAGGAAATGAGTTGTCCTCAGTCCCAGGAAGTCTTGGCCTTCCCCAGCATGGTGACAGGGGCTCTGCCTTGGAGAAAAGCTGGTGCTGGGGTCAGTCTGGACGGCACTGAGGGCCACTCTTGCCTGTTCCAGGTCACCCTCCACTTTCCTTGGGGACTCCAGCATCAAGATCTGGCTTGAAACAGCAGCAACCAGGCTCTAGCAGGAAACTGCATCTATTTATAGGGTATCTGCATAGTTTAGGGCAGAGCTGACCTGTGGCTGACCCTTGTATCCCATTCACAGGACAGGCTGAGCAGGGGACAAGTCACCTTTCCCCCAGCACCACCAAGAGCCCATCCTGCCCCAATCCCAGCCCCTTGGACACCCCTCACTCTGCCCTTGGAGGTCTCACTATCTCCTGCTTGCTTCAAGATGTACATTAAACATTTAAGTACATTCCCTGGAAATTGTCCCTTTTTTGAGAAACCTGGCATAATTAAAGAGTTGATTTAATTCCAGTGGCACGGGAAGTGCTGCAGGCAGGCTCAGGGCTGTGCTCCTGCTCACCCCAAGCTTGGGGCAGAGCTGTGGCCAGGATGAATCCCACTGACCCAAACACCCACTGTACCTGTGCACAAGGGGGTGGTGGACTGAAAATAATGTGCTTTTTTGGGGAAAAGGAGGATTTTCCTGATGACACCTGCAGGGTTTGGATGGAGATGGAGAATTCTGATAAAACGTGTGGCTACCCCATCTCTGGAGGTGTCCAAGGCCAGGTTGGATGGAGCTTGGAGCAACCTGGGGTAGTGGAAGGTGTGGAAGGGGGGGGAGTTGGATGATCTTTAAGGTCCCTTCCAACCCAAACCATTCTGTGATCCTCTCTCCATATCATGAGCACCATCCTGGGGTGAAAAGACAGAGATAAGGATGTGCAGCCATGGAACCAAGCAGGGATAAAGAGGATTCTTCAGCCTGTGGCCCAGGAAACCCAGGGCAGCTGGGGCAGAAGGTGATGGACACGATCCTCACATGGATGTTGCCAGCTTGAATTTATGTGTCATTTCTGCTCCCTCAGGGCAGGGAAATAATTGGAAAAACCTCTCAAGGCACTTTGCAGATCTCTTTATCTGCATTTCTGAAGGGCCCAGCGAGCCTGCTAACCCACAGCCTTCCACCCAGCCAGGCAAAAACCCGGAGATGAGTGGATGAGGGGGAGACTGAAGTTCAGGGCACAGGTCATGGGAGCCCATAATAAATAAACAAGGCTTGTTTAGGAGATGATTTACGCTGCACTAACATTGTCCCCGGTCTCCCACTCATCACTGCGAGCTAATTACCCTTCCTGGAGCCATCAGACTTCCCTTTGCATTTCCACACTCTGTGCAAAGGCCTGGACGTGACCTGGCAGCTGGGGGCTGGGGCTGACCTTTCTGTTTCGGTTTCTTTCAGCTTTTCTGCTGTAATTGGTCCTGCAATTCCACACTAATGAACTGTGTCCTGCTCTCTGAGGAGCTCTGGGTCCCTGCCACGCTTCCTTCAGAGAATGTGGGGCTGATAGGAGGTGAAGTCCCATATAAATCTTATATAAAGCTCTGTGCAAACGGAGTGGGGCTCATTATTGTGTTTGTGTCAGCAGGGAGGGCTCCTGAAGGCTGGGAGATGGATGTGGTGGACCACCTCCAGCTGGGTTGTGACACTTCCTCACATGGTTTTGGTCCCACTGCTTGCAAAATAAAGGGGTTTTGCCCCAAATCTTGAAGGGAAGGATGGTGGAGAGTCTGGGAACCAGGACTGCTTCCCCACGGTTGGTCTGTGTGGCCTCTCAGATGTGGAGCTCCCTTTGCCAAGCCAGGCTCTCACAGAGTCACAGCGTGGCTTGGCTTGGAAGGGACCTTTAAAGGTCATTTATTCCAACCCCCTGCCATGAGCAGGGAGACCTGCATCGAGGTCAGGGCCTGCCTGAGGACACATTTTATGATGGAGAGCAGCAATCCTCGCTCTCTTTGCCCTTTAACTCGGCCGAAGCCCAAGGCTCCTTGGGCCACCTTTGCCGTGTGGTGTCACGGTGGGGAAGGTGGGTCCCTGAGCAGGAAAGGGTCTGCTTCATGCCAGACTTACATCAGATGGGATCAGTGGGCCAAATTCCCCCCCAGAATCCATCCCATTGGGAAAGGTCCCCTTTTCTGACCTTAACAAAACCCTAAACCTACTAAAAGAGCTGTAGGGTGTTGTTAAGGTCAGAAAAGGGGACCTTTAATTTCCACCAACCCACCATTCTCCCAGGGCCAAAGACTCCTGAAAGCTTTCAGGAAATACAAAATCAAAGGACCTTTTGTGTGTCTCCGTCTGAAAGAGGTTGATTTTGGGTGCTGGAGGCTGAGGGGCAGCTCTGACCCACCTCACTGTTGTGGGTGCAGGGTCTGACTGGAGGAGAGGAGCCTGCACCAAGCTGGAGAACATCCTTGCTAACTCTAGGATCTTAGCAGAGGACATTTGGGGATTGTAAATATGATCCCAACCTCAGCTTAGCTCCAGTGCAAAGATCTACTTAGAGCAGAACACGGGCAGATGGAAATCAGGTGCATGGGGACATGGGTGGAACTGGTTTCCTTTGTGGTGGGAAACCAGGAGGAGGCACAGGAGTCTCTGGAGTTGCATGAACTGACCCCACAATTCTCAGGAAAAAGCTGGAACCAAGCACAGCTGAGAGCATTCAGATGTCTCGTTTGGGAGAAATTATCCCTATAAAGACAAACCACAAAGCCTTGTTAATAGGAACAGACCAGGCAAGGCACAAAGAGCTGGAGAATGGATTGCAGAGAACCACAGAATCACGGAATAGTTTGGATTTGAAGGGATGACCCTTTTAAAGGTGATCCAGCCCAAAAACCCTGCCATGGGCAGGGTCACCTTCCAGGCTGTTCTGAGCCCTGTCCAACCTGGCCTTGGACACTTCCAGGGATGGGGCAGCCACAGCTTCTCACCTTTGCCAGTGTTTTACAACCCTCATTGTAAAAAAAAAAATCTCTCTTTATCTAATCTAATCTAATCTAATCTAATCTAATCTAATCTAAAATCAACCCTTCTTCAGCTTAAACCCATCACCCCTTGCTCTGTTACAACTGGAGGAGGCAAAGCTAAAATATCCTTCACCAAGAAGGATTTGGCTGTGCCTCAAAATATTCCTGAATTATCTGTTGTTTCCTTCTGCTCATTCACCAGCACTTAATTTCACTGCCACAAAATAATCCGGCATCCCAACAATTTCATATCAGCCTTTAGCAGGAACAGCACCTTGCAGCAAGGAGTTGCCCCATTTCTGGGAAGTGAGTCCATTTTTAAGCACTTTCCCAGCTGAGTTGAGCCTGGGTGGAAAACAGGGTTCCAGGCAGTCTCTGGGAAATACCAACACCTCCTCCAGCTTCTGGACACAGCCTTGGCTTCTGTCCCTCGAAAATGCTGCTGCCTCTGAAGTAAGAATGGGGACAACAGATCCTTTCATACTTCAGAGGAGAAGGAAGCAGGGCCACAATGCAAAACACCCAGATTTTCCATGTTTCTGGGCCAGACAGGTGGAAAACAGGAGTGCCAGCAAAGCAAGGAGGGAAACCCAAACACCTTGGGTGCAGTGTTTCATGGTGCTCCAGCCAAATTTGAAATTCTTGCCCCTGAAGGTTTTGAAATTGCTCTTCCTGAGGCTGGAGATTGATGGGTTCATTCCTTCCCTTCCCAAGTGTAATTTCTCTTATTCTGACCCTATTGTGGCAGCTCCAAGTGTTTAATGTCTGGGATATTTCCAGGTGGTTTAAACATCAGCTTCAAGGGCTGACTTGAAGGTTTAGTTCATGCTGCAGTGGGATGCAGGAATGGATGCAGGAATGGATGCAGGTGATTTCTGTCTGGCTTTCTCCACAGACCAAGAGGTTTCCTTGGAAAGATGTGAATTTGCCCCTCCTCAGAATTCACTTTACCCTTTCCACCTGTAACACCTGTTTTGCTTTTGGAAAATTGCTCCAGTATGAAAATTGCTCCAATATGAAAATTGCTCCAGTATGAAAATTGCTCCAGTATTGCTGAATCTGAACAGCTCCCAAGAGATCCCCTTCCCACTTTGAAGAGCTTCCTGCAAGGCTTTGCCAGGACCTTTCTGGGTGAGTGGTTCCCATTTATTCCAGGTATTGGTGTCACTGACGTTCAAAAATTATCTGGAAAAGTTTATATTAAAAAGGAACCAACCACCAGATGTAGCCCTCAGGGCGAGAGTTTGCTCCTGGCCTGGTGGCTGGTAGTAGTTATTTTATTAATACAAACCACAGCAGTAATTTAAAATCGTGGAATAATTCAGGTTAGAAGGAATTCATGGAGCTCATCTCATTCCATGCCTTGATCAGTGCAGGTCTAATTAAATCAGGTCACTGAGGGCCATGTCCAGGTGTGTTTTAAACACCTGCAAGGCCATGAAGGAGGATGAAGAAGGGCCTGGCCATGCTGTGTGAAGTTCTGGGGAAGGATGGATGCCTGTTCCCCATGTCTGGCACAGTCTCCCTGGTCTAACCTGGAGCCAGACAGGGGCAGTGATGAGTAAATGCAGCTCTGCAGCCGTGGCACTCCTGGATTGGGTGGGGAAATGGTCATTTCCATGCTCTTCATTTCCATGCTCTTCACAGTCCTGGGCTTTGCAGACTTGTCCTCAGAGAGCTGGGGGTGTCCAGCCTGGAGAAGAGAAAGCTCCAGAGAGACCTCAGAACTCCTTTCAGTGCCTAAAGGGGCTCCAGGAGAGCTGGAGAGGGACTTGGGACAAGGCATGGAGGGACAGGACACAGGGAATGGCTTCCCACTGCCAGAGGGCAGGGATGGATGGGAGAGTGGGAAGGAATTGTTGGCTGTGAGGGTGGTGAGGCCCTGGCAGAGGGTGCCCAGAGAAGCTGTGGCTGCCCCTGGATCCCTGGAAGTGTCCAAGGCCAGGCTGGATGGGGCTTGGAGCAACCTGGGACAGTGGAAATTTTCCCTGCCCGTGGCAGGGGATGGAATGGGGTGGTCTGAGAGGTCCCTCCCAACCCAAAACATGTTGGAGTCAGACTCCAAGGGACTCATATTCCTGATGGGAAATATCCCCTGGTGTTTGGCCATCCAGGCACCCTGGGGCTGGACAAGCTGTCCCAGAGCTGTCTCCCAGCAGGATTGATTTCCAAGGGCTGTGGCAGAGGAAGGGGTGTGAGTGGCATGTGCTGGATGGGAGCCACCAAGCTCCAGCCAAAGGACACGTTCTGCTCTACCAATCTGTTCCCTGTTTTTCCTCATTAAAGCTCCCTCCATGCTCGACAGTTGTGATTTGAATAATTTGGACTGATTAGTGTTTACACAGCAACACTGGGAGGAAATGAAACCACACCAGAGCCAGCAGCCAGCTCAAGGCTCTGAGACACCATTTTTGGGGGGTTTCTAGAGAAAAGGGCCCACATGAGCTGCAGACCTTTGTCACTTGTTTGCCTGCAAGTTTGGTCACCTGAAATTGGTGACAAATCACAGCCATGTCTGATCTGGGGGGGCAGCTCTCAAAGAGAGGTGGTTTTTGAACATTTTAAGTAAAACTGATTGCTGGCTGAAGGACAGGAGATGTTTCACTGTTGGCGCTGAATGAAGGGCAGGGATGGCAGTGCCTGAGATTGTTTATATTCCTTAAAGCACAGATCCAGCAACCAGGAGGTGTCTCTGCCCTCTTGCTCAGCACCTGGAACATTCCAAAGGAGGCCAGGATGGGGGGTATCCACAGCCAGGAGAGCAAGGATGGGGAACAGACAGGGTCAGAGGAGAGAAAGCAGTGAAAAATTGCACCTGGAAGATAAAAGGGACTTAAGCAGAAAAGATAAGGGTTGTGGGAATATCTTGGAGTCTTGTGTGAATGGGTAAAAGCAGCCTTGGAGCTGTGGGACACAAACATGAGCTCTGAAAAGATTCACCCATTTCATGGAGCTTCTTTGCCTTTTTTCCCTGATCAGAGATGATTTTTCAAAGGTTGCTGGGGATGCAGAAACCCTTTCAGCAAATCCTCTGCCTTCCTTCATCCCTGCAGGCACAGAGGCCTTATCAGCCCTTTCCCTGGAAATGGATGTCCTGCCCCCATCTCCAAAGGTGCTGCTGGAAGCTGTGAGCCTTGAAAATGTTGTGTGCAAAGCCAGGAAGGTTCCTCCTCCTCCTCGCTCTGCTTCTGGCACTAGCCACTTCTGCTTTTTCCTGGTCTTCTTGGGGCTCAGCACTTTGTTTGAGCTGACTCAGGTGATCCCAGAAATGTCCTTGTAGATCCAAATTGGGGGTGTCCACTTGGAGAAGGCTCCAGGGAAACCTCAGAGCCCCTTCCAGGGCCTAAAGGGGCTCCAGGAGAGCTGGAGAGGGACTTGGGACAAGGGATGGAGGGACAGGACACAGGGAATGGCTTCCCACTGCCAGAGGGCAGGGATAAATGGGATATTGGGAAGGAATTCCTGGCTGTGAGGGTGGTGAGGCCCTGGCACAGGGTGCCCAGAGAAGCTGTGGCTGCCCCTGGATCCCTGGAAGTGTCCAAGGCCAGGCTGGACAGGGCTTGGAGCAACCTGGGATAGTGGAAGGTGTCCCACGGCAGGGAGTGGCATTGGAGGAACTTTAAGGTCCCTTCCAACCCAAACCATTCCATGGCTCTGTGAAACTCCCTCAAGGAACACTTGCAGGGGGGATATTTCAATGCAGGGGGAGAATCTGAATAACCTCAGTGGAGCTTTTGAGCTCCACCAGTTCACTCAGTTTGAGCTCTGGGTGCAGCAGCACTGGGGAGATTCCCTGCACAGGATTCCCCACCACAGAGGGATGGGGTGAACACGAAGATTTGGGGATCCTTTTGTGCTTTGATTGCTGTTGTATTTTCCCCTCTCCTCCAAATCCACCCTGCAACCACTGACATTCACCTCATGAGATCATTTCCTACCACCCTCCCTCTCCTGTAAGCTCCAAGCAACCAGGAAAAAAAGGAGAGGATTTAACAGAAACTGAAACAATCAAACCCAAAGTCATCCAAAGCTGATATTTTATCTGAGGAAGGGAGCAGCTCCTGAGCCTCCTCAATGCCTGCTGGGAGTGTGATCCAAGCACTGACATTTTCCAGGGGATGCTCTGATCTCTGTCAGTGAGCTGAGGGCAAAACCCTTGGAGAACTAAAGAAACCTCCCTGTATTTATTTATTTATCTGGCACCGCGTGCGTGGGCAGGTTTGTTTGTGTGTGTAGTGATTTCTGAGGGAACACAGCCTTGGATTTCCTTGCTGGCTGTTTTTTTTTTTTTTTCCTGAAAAGATCAGACTTCGCCCCTCTAATTGAGGAAGATCTGAGTGTTGGCAGTGACCAGACCCCCCCAGCTGCTTCCTCAGAGTCTCCGTGGATGGCTGAGCAGCCTCTGGCTAAGGCTGCGTGTCCAGGTCCTCTCTAAATGAGGGGAGAGCTGACATTCCTGCCTTTTCCTCTCCTGCCAGCACACGATACTGCCAAGGAAATGCAAAATCATCCCTTTCTGGCTGCGAGGATTAATAACCAGCTCATTGAGACAAACGACACCGGGCTCTGCCTGTTCATGGCTCAGCGAACACCGACGCTCCGCTCTCCCAGCTCTGCTCCACACGTGATGCACACGGAGCTGGAATGCTGCTCCCGGGGGAAATTCTGATCCCCATGAGCTCTCAGCTCCCTCAGTTTTCCAAGGTCTCCTTCCCTGCAGGATTTCTGGGCACTGTGAGATGTCTTTGCCTTCCCCCATCAGCCTCCCTGCTCTCCAAAGGGGCTGTGGGGTTGATGCCTCAGGTTTTAGCTTTTATATTTTTCAGATTCTGCACTGCTTCAGTGTGTAATTCTGAGCTTCATATTAGGGGATGGTGAGCTCTCATCACAGAGTAGGGAGACCAAAAAATTCTTACATCTGTCCTTGGGGACCAAGGACAAATGATCCAAATTTCAGGCCCATGAGCACAAACAATGTGGACTGAAGAGAGAAAAACAAGAAGGATGGGACTTCATAGGCTAAAGACATAATTGGACAATGAACTCCAATATGCAAATGGAGCAGAACTTATAAAAGAGAGAGACCCTGTGACTGGTTGTCCATTTTGTGACCATTTTGGTTCATCTTGGGTGTAGCCCTGGCTGGGCTCTTGTACTGCCCAGGGTGGATCCATTGAGGCCCTCTAATAAATCCCTACTTTTTTCTTTAGCTCCATCTAGTCTCTGTTCTAGGGCAGCCTTCACAAGGCATCAGGGTCCCTCAGGATGTGACTCCACACAGTTTGGGCAGGGGAGCATCAGCCCCAAGAGGGACTGTGAGGATCAGAGTGGTACAGGCAGGAGTGGATGTAGGAAATCTCTCCAGGGTCACAGCACAGTCCCTTGAGCCCACGCTGGCCAAAGAGATGCTTTTTAGGGAGAGCTTGTTAATCCATGGGCAGGAGCTCTCCATGGGCCCATCCTCGAGCGCTTCCTTAGCATCCTCATCCCTGGAAAGGATGATTCCTGGAGTTAGGGATGACAGGGAGGACACCCCAGCCTGGTCCTTAACATACATTTATGGCCTTGCTGCTATTTCTCACCCTTTCCCCAACATCCTTATATTTCCTGATGCCCACTGTGCCAAAAGCTAATTTGTATTACCAGTTTTAAACTGGTAATAAACCAGTTTAATAAACTGGTTTAATAAACCAAGAGCTAATTTGTATTACCAGTTTTAAACTGGTCCCTGAGGGTTTCATCCCTTGCATCGCAGGATTTGGGGAAAGATGGGTCTGGAGTTGTTATACCCAGCTCCTTTGTGGCCACTTGACAGAGCCAGGGGTGTCTTGGGCCAGAGGACAGGTCCAGGCAGTGGTCATTTCACTGGTGTGGGTGTATGTCCAGCATGTGTTAGATCCTGGAAATATGGAATATTTTGGGTTGGAAAGGAAAGTAAAGATTATCTCTGTATAACCTCCTGCCATGGGCAGGGACATCTTCCACTATCCCAGGCTGCTCCAAGCCCCATCCAGCCTGGCCTTAGACACTTCTAGGGATCCAGGAGCAGCCGCAGCTTCTCTGGGCAGCCTTGGCCAGGGCCTCACCACTCTCACATGGAACAATTTATTCCCAATATCGCACCCAAATTTCCCCTTTTCCAGTTTGAACCCATTCCCCCTTGTCCTGTACCTCCAGGCCCTTGTCCCAAGTCCCTCTCCAGCTCTCCTGGAGCCTCTTTGGGCTCTGGAAGGGGCTCTGAGTTCTCCCTGAAGCCTTCTCCTCTCCAGGCTGAGCAGCCCAACCCTCCCAGTCTCCTCTGGATAACTGCACTGATGGAAAAGCACTTGAGAAACATTTGTGGGAATGTGACATCTCTGAGGTTCACTGGTCCATCAAATCTGGCTGGGATGAGGAGGTTCCAGAGTGGTCTGGGGGGAAGAGGGGGTGGGTGACGGCGGGATACACAATCAGCGTCATTCTCAAGTGTCGCAGGAATAAAACAAACACTCCAAGAGCAGCTTGTGCATCAGCAATCCAAACTGATACCAGGAGAAGTGAAATCAGGACAACTGGGAAATTTCTACAAGGCGCAATTAATCAGACCCAAAAAATAAACCACAGCTCTGCCGCCTTCTCAGCCAGAGAAGCAGAGAAGCAGAAAACGAGGCTGAGCCTCTCCCTCTCCCCACACCCAGCATGCAAATCCATCCTGAGCAATTTCTGGAGCAGCAGCAGGTCAGTAATTGATTTGGAGACCCGAATTTCTGACTACATCACCATGCAGATGTGCTTCCCAGCCTGGCTGGCGGCTGTGCAGCTCCCACTGCAGCAAATGAGCTCGGAATACCAATGGAGAGGGGAAGGAGCACTCTCTTCCCTTGACAGAGGAGCAGTGGGGAGACAAAAACCTTTCCATGCTGAATTAACCCAGTTTTGTCTGGGGTTGCAACCCCCCTTCCCCGCCTCCTTTCACTCTTCAGAGCAAAATGACTACTCAGGGTTCCCTTGCTGGGGTAAAAGGGAGCTGGGAACGCTGTGGGAGAGGGAGGAGGAGCAGGGGATTCACCTGGGGTTGTTTTAACTTGGTCTGGAAGCTGCTGGCCTTGGAAATGGTGCTGCTGTTTCAAAAACTAGGGTGGCTCTGGTCCTTCCCACTTCTCATCCCCGCAGCTCAGGCATCCTTTGGGAAGCACTGGGAGCGCAGTGAGCCTTGCTCCAGGGTTGAATCCATGGTGCTGTGCTGGGGAATGGCTGCTCCTGGCCCAAGCACCTCATCTCCCAGCCTGGATTTGAGCAAAAACCTTAAAAACCTCCTGGCTCCTGGACAGCTGCAGCCTCCCCAGGGGTTTGGAGATTCAAGGAAAGGATGAGAGAAATTCATGCAGGGTTGGTCTATCCATAGGAATCGAGTGAAATCTCACTCAGGAAAACCTCACACTGATGTCAGAAGCTTAAAAGGGGGGCCCAGGGTGAAGATGAGATCCTCCAAAATGAGATCCTGAGGAGGCAGGATGCCTTCATCCTTTCCCACTGAAATCCTTGGCCGTTGCCATGATGAGGATTACCCCAGCTGAAGGGCCTGTAAAGGCTCTTGGGGTGCTGCCGCTCATCCTGCAGGGCCTGGATGGAGAACCACCATGTGCAGGGTGCTCCAAACCTCTGGTTTTTGGGCTTTGACCTGAACTCCACAAACCCAGAGTGCAAAGCAGCAGCCCACGGAAGTGACAGCATTGGGAGATTTTGCTGCAGTTTTAAGAAGTTCAGAGGGCCTCTAAGCCTGGTTTTGTGGGTTTTAAGCCCAGCCTGGCTCCTTGGCAGTTCTGGATTTTGCAGCAGCGGAATTGGAGGAGTATCTCAAGAGCCATTATGGAAAATCCATGAATAAAAAGGAATGTGGTGCCCAGAAGAGCTTTGGGCAGCGGGGTTTCCAACCCTCATCAGCCTTGCAGTGCCAAAATCAGCTCCTGCCTGCTGCAGGCTTGGAGTCTGCATGTCTGCGGTGCTCCAAACCCCACAGCAGCCAAGAGGGATTTCCTGGGATACAGCCAGTGCAGGATGAGCACTAAATGAAGCAGAGAAATATCTGGGAACACGACTCAACAGCAGAGCAAGACCAGCACAGCTATTCTTTATTTCTTCTTTAATGATGTTGTTCTTTTAAAGAGATCCACAGTGATACAGGGGACAGATGGGCTGGGCGAGCTGAGACCATTCCCTACTCCCCCTCGTCCTTGTCTGTACAAAGAGATGCTGCAGGGAAAGGCAAATATTTGACTGTTTGGGATGCTGAGGAAAGAGAAACCGGAGCGTGAGCCAGCAAGCAGCTCCTTACTCAAGCAGAGCTTTCTTTGGTGTGGATACAGCCCCCCAGAGGGGCTGGAGCAGGGGGTCCTGGAGGCAGGTGGAAGGCAGGATGGAGGGAGAACATTTGCATCCTTTTCAAGCCTGTGCCCTTATCTCAGTCCCACAGCCGAGGGTGTTTCAGAGGAAAAATGGTGTTGGAGGGGATGCTTGGGAGGGGAGAGGAAGAAACCTCCTTGGGGGAAAACAGTGTGAGGAGTAGGCTTGGAATGCTGGTGTAAAGGAGGAAAAGGGGATTTGGGAATGAAATATGCCATGAGGATCCATCTTCTGACAGTGGCTCTTGAGGTGTTATATCAGTTCCAAAGAGATGCCCTTCACCTGCTGTCCCCAAGGACAGCCAGCACAGATCTCCTCCCCCCAGCCTGCCTGTGCTGGCATGAGCTCCCAGGAGCAGCAGGGCTGTCCCCTGTCCCTGGGCATCCCCTGTGGCCACAGAGGCTCCATGGAGGTGGGACAAGGTGGCTGAAAGTCACAGACACATCAGACAGCCCATGGAGGACAGGTGCCCAGGGCTGGTGTGCAGCCCCACCCCAGGGAATGGGCATAAAATCATAAAATCATAGAATCTTTGGATAATTTAGGGTGGAAAAGACCTTCGAAATCACGGAGTCCAACAGTTTCCCCAGCACTACCAAACCCACCACTAACCCGTGTCCCCAGATGTCACATCCATACGGCTTTTGAACACATCCAGGGATGGGGACTCCACCCTTTCCCTGGGGAGTCTGTTCCAGTCCTTCTCAAAGAATCTCCATGCATGTCAACAGCTGTCCCAAAAAGTGCTCCAGGGAGAGAGGGAGGACTACAGGCTACTGAGAAATTGGTGTATTTTATATTTTTCAGGCTACTGAGCAGTTTGTCTATTTTATGTTTTTCATGTTATCTGAATTTTAAGGATTTGTGGGTTTGTTTGTTGTTCGTTTTGGGATTTTTAAAATATATAAATCCATGTCTAAGAGACTGCAAACATGAAAAGCCACTCTGAAGTGGAGGAATATTAGAAATCATTTATGTTGAAAAAGAGCTTTAAAATCCTTGAGTCCAACCATTCCTCCAGCACTGCCAAGCCCACCACTAACCCATGTCCCCAAGTGCCACATCCATCTTTTAAGTCCTTCCAGGGCTGGGGACATCAGCACTGCCCTGGGCAGCCTGTTCCAATGTCTGACCACCATTTCAGGGAAGAAATTGTTCCTAATGTTCAGTATAAACCTCTCCTTGTTCAGGGGAAGAAATTGTTCCTAATATTCAATATAAACCTCCCCTTGTTCACGTTCAGCTCCAGAGCCTGGCTCTGCCCCTCTGGTCTGTTCAAGGAAACATCCTGAAAATGAAATATTGTGGGGAGCCCCAGGCACAGTGCCAGCCCCACACAGGGGCACGGTGAAGCACACACGGGTTTCCACGCTGATGTGCACCCTTACAGGAGGGCTTTGGAGGCTTATCTGGGCTCTGCAGATGTCCCACGGCTCACACAGACAGCCCAAAATCCTGCCCCTACTGTCCTCTGCTGTAAATTTCCCCTTTCCAGCACCCACACCCCAAACGTGGCAGGATCCGGGCAGGAGAGCACGGCCAGGTCCGAGCCACAGCCAGGAATGCAGCACAGGGACATCGTTTCCCAAAATATCCTGTATTTTGGAGAATTTTGGCCCTTTGCTCTGGCACATCCGCTGGGCAGATGGTCGCAGGACACGGCTCAGGTAGGGAGGCAGCTCCTGCACGCTCAAAATCCTCCCTTTTCCCTCTGCTTCCCGGCAAGAAAGGGGCTGATTAGCACAAAATCCATGGCAACCCGGCCAGCAGCCTCGGAGCCAGCTCCTCGCTCCCTCCCCTGCTCGGGGAGCCTTTGTCTGCTGCTGGCACATCCCTCAAGCCCTCACTTTTTGCTCTCCTGAATTTTGGAGGGAGTAGCTTTGCTCTTCTCTTCCCCTCTGGGCAAAGCTGGCTGGGGAACAGAAGATTCAGGTTTCCCCCTTACCAGTAAGGGACAATTTTACTCCTGTTCCTATTCCTAGGGAATTTCTAAAGAAGCCAGGCAAGGGATATATATGCCCTAAGGATTCAGGCTTGTCCTAGAGATGGGTAAATACCCCGGACTGATGCCCCTAAGGAGATGATTTCCACCTGGAAACAGCACAGGGGGAAAAAAAAATCAGCCTGTGACTGCAAAAATCTTTTCAACAACCACCTGGCAATTACAGATCAGGGTGCTCCCCTGAGGAAAAACCCTATAATAACAGTCAGGTGTGGCCTTCTTTGGGGTTAAGGGCACTCCTGGAGTAGTGCAGCAGCATTTCTTCCCTCTGGGACTCACAGAGCATCCTGGCTAAAACCAGCCTGGAGTCCAGTCTGTGCCTTGCCTGAAATCTGGAAGTGCAGCCTGCTGAGGATAAATCAGTAGGAAGAGGGGAATTTTCCTTTCCAAGCAAAGCCAAGCTAGAGGGAATCCCTCTAGACCCTCCCTGATCCCTCTCACTGAGCCCACTCCACACAGGAAAACCATTTTAAAAGCAGCCCTTGAATCCACCCATGACGATTTCCTTCCCTGAGGGAATCAGCCCCTGCAGGGTGTGGAACCCTCCAGGTACCTGGATGGGGTGAATTGAGCCTTTACATCCCATATTGGCAGAGATTCCTGCCATTCCCCTTGAGGCTTTACATCCCATATTGGCAGAGATTCCTGCCATTCCCCCTGAACCTCTACATCCCATATTGGCAGAGATTCCTGCCATTCCCCCTGAGCCTCTACATCCCATATTGGCAGAGATTCCTGCCATTCCCCCTGAGCCTCTACATCCCATATTGGCAGAGATTCCTGCCATTCCCCCTGAGCCTCTACATCCCATATTGGCAGAGATTCCTGCCATTCCCCCTGAGCCTCTACATCCCATATTGGCAGAGATTCCTGCCATTCCCCCTGAGCCTCTACATCCCATATTGGCAGAGATTCCTGCCATTCCCCCTGAGCCTCTACATCCCATATTGGCAGAGATTCCTGCCATTCCCCCTGAGCCTCTACATCCCATATTGGCAGAGATTCCTGCCATTCCCCCTGAGCCTCTACATCCCATATTGGCAGAGATTCCTGCCATTCCCCCTGAGCCTCTACATCCCATATTGGCAGAGATTCCTGCCATTCCCCCTGAGCCTCTACATCCCATATTGGCAGAGATTCCTGCCATTCCCCCTGAGCCTCTACATCCCATATTGGCAGAGATTCCTGCCATTCCCCCTGAGCCTTTACATCCCATATTGGCAGAGATTCCTGCCATTCCCCTTGAGGCTTTACATCCCATATTGGCAGAGATCCCTGCCATTCCCCCTGAGCCTTTACATCCCCTATTGGCAGAGATTCCTGCCATTCCCCCTGAACCTTTACATCCCATATTGGCAGAGATTCCTGCCATTCCCCCTGCTCCCCTTGGCAATCACTCCGGGAGACCGGGGTGGGCCCCTGGGGAATCCTGAGCTGGCCAGCTCAGGAGCCAGCTCAGGAGCCAGCTCAGGTCAGCTTGGCCTTCCCAAATCCTGGCCAAGCAGCCCAACATCCTCTGCCTGGTGCCAGCAAGGGATGGCAGACTACCACAGCAGCAGAAGCATCCTCCCCTCAGCATCTTCGAGTGAAAACCTGGAAAAACGGGCAATTCTTGGCAGTGGGGGCTGGGGCAGGGAATTTTTTGAGTGCTGCAGGAGGACCTCGGATGCCTGGCACGATCCACTCAGCGTTCGAGTGGTTCTGCTGAAGGCTCTAAAGCTGGCTCTGCCTAAAGATAAGCCTGAGCCTGCAGCCCGGGCTGGCTGGAGCCCAGGCCGGCACAAAGAGGGCTTTGTGCTCAAGGGGATGGGGCAGAGCGGCTCCAGGAGGGTATTGAGGGCCCGGAGACAAAACGGGGAGAAGCTGAAAGGGGACCTTTCTTTCTTTGCTGTCCGGGGGATGGAAGGGAGCTGCGCATCGGGATTAAAGAGCCGCAGGTGATCAAACCCCCGCGGGCGCGGAGCGGTGGAAGGGGAACAAAGCGGCGCAGGGGGAGCGGGGAGGGCAGAGTAAACACTCCACGGGGATCTGATGGGAAAGAAAGGAGCTGCGAGGCTGAAACTCCTGGATCTGCCAGGCTTGAACTCATTAAAAGCCGTGCTTCCTCTGGGCTGTGATGCCAGGCGTGAGGTGATGAAGGGCGGGAGGAAGGCAGGGTGGTATCCAGGAAAAGCATGTCCCAGCATGTACAGGCTGGGATGGGCACACACTCAGGGTGATCCAGGGTGTGCAGAGGGCCCATCTGAAATCCTCTGTGCCATGAGCAGCAGCTGAACTTCTGGCAAGAGCAAGAACTTGGCTTCAGGTCAGAGTCAGGTTTGGGTTGGAAGGGACATTGGAGGTCACCTAGTCCGAGGTTTCCCTAGAGCAGGTTACTCAGGGTTGTGTCCAGATGGCTTTTAAAAATCTCCAGGGAGGGATAAATCCAGAAGCACAGAATGGTTTGGGTTGGAAGGGACCTTAAAGTTCATCCCATTCTGTCCCTGTGATGGGCAGGGACAACTTCCACTATCCCAGGTTGCTCCAAGCCCCATCCAACCTGGGCCTTGGACACTTCCAGGGATCCAGGGGCAGCCACAGCTTCTCTGGGCACCCTGTGCCAGGGCCTCACCAACCTCACACTGAAGAATTTCTTCCTAAGATCTAATCTAAATATCCCCTCTTCTAGTTTAGAACAGTTCCCGTTGTCCTGTTACTCCCTGCCCATGTAAAAAGTTGTTCATCCTCTTTTTTATAATCCCCTTTAGGCCCTGGAAGGGGCTCTGAGCTCTCCCTGGGGTCTTCTCTTCTCCAGGGGAACACCCCCAGCTCTGCCAGCCTGGCTCCAGAGCAGAGGGGCTCCAGCCCTGGGAGCATCTCCTTGGCCTCCTCTGGACCTGCTCCAATGATTCCATGTCCTTATGCTGAGACTCCAGGGGTGGATTCAGTACTCCAGGCTGGATGTCACAAGGGCAGAGTACAGGGAAGGAGCCCTTGGTCAGTCCTGTCCACATCCACCAGTGTTTGACCTGCTGTTCATAAAGGAGAAGGAGCAGAGGAAAATTTGGGTCGGGGGGGCAGGTGGGGCTCTCAGAGCTGTGAAATAACTGGACTTGCACCTGGAGAGAGGCTTGAGAAGCTCCTGGCTGAGGATTTTGAATTTCAGGAGAGTTGACTTCAGCTTTTTGGGGAACTCTGAGGCTGTTATGAAGGGGAGAAGGTGTCCAAGACAGCTGGCTGATTTATTTTTAAAGAAAACTCATTCAGAGCTTGGGAACAAACCCTGCCTTTGCTCATGAAAATCAGGAATTTCAGCACAAAGCCTCCTTGGCTAATTAAGACACTTCTTAGTGAGCTGAGCTGTTAAAAGGGAGCATACAAGAAATGGAAATAAGGAGGGGAAATGAAAGAAGAGTGCAAATGCAAGGCTGGGGTACTTAGGGATGAAAGCTGGAGGGCTGAGGACCAGCTGGAGCAGAGAGTGGCCAGGGATGCTGAGAGTGACAAAAAAAGGGGGTTGCAAGTGTTTTAACAGCACACTTCAGGGAAAATGTGTGTGGGTTGTTGGATGGGGGACAGCCTCACAAAGGGTGATTATGGCAGAGGTTGAATTCCCTCCTTTGCCTCAGTTTCTATAGGTCAGACTTGCTCCAAGATTCTGCACAGAACAGCAGTGTTTGGGAAGGAGAATAACCAGCAGCTGGGGAAATAAAATTTTAGGGGCTGTTTAGTGAAATTAAATGTATTTACATCCATGAGACTGGATGAGAGTGCTCCAATGGAACTCTGTGGTGGGACTGTGGGGCTGCTGCCTGCCGTCTACAAAAAACTCCTGGTGTCTGATCTCTGCCCGTCCTCAGGTGTCTCCAAGATTTATACACACCTTAAAAAAGGAAGATTTGGAGAGCTCTGGAGGTCAGCCCCACCTTAGACCCTGGAAAAATCATGGAGAGTGTCCTCTGGGAATTAATTTCTGGCCATGAGAAGACCAGAACTCACAGACTCCAAGTTTAGCTCTCTGGAGGCTGGTGCACAAGGTGCTCTGCAGAAATGGAATTCCAGGTGAGAGGAAGCACACGAAGCAATCAGCCTTTCTTCTTCTGTGCCAATAGCTTTGAACTGGGCCCAGGAGGAAGGCTGGCATTTTGAAGACATGAAGAAATCCCTTAGGAATCAAGTCCTGGTGCTAAATCCTTTCCTTCCCTGCCAGAATTGGGAAGGAATCATGAGCAATGAGCACCTCGCCCTGTGGCGCATGGCAAATCTCGAGGCTTGCACCGAGATCTGTCCCTGCCCTTGCTCGTCCTGAGGGTGGGATGGGGAAATGGTGAAAAACTCCAAAAAGGGCTTTTCCCAGGACATATGGCTGGGTATATACAGCCAGCCCTGGGTTTGAAGTGTTCCTTTTAGCCCAGGGCAGGGGCTCAGCCTGGCTCTCGTGTGACATCCTGGTTTTTCCCACCCAGGAACATTTTTTGGTGGCTGTTTTTTTTTGCCCAAAGGAAGGATTTCCAGGAGCACCACAACCTCTCATCCTTCACAGAGGTGCTGGAGACTGCAGCTCCTCCCTGCAGAGCCCCTGGGACATCTTTCCTCTGCCATCCTCTCCTCCTGCATGGCAAGGAGCTNTTTTTGGCTGATTGCATGCTGTTACTAGGAAACCTCCTGGCATCCCTGGGACTGTAACTCGGAGCAGGCTGGCAGCTAGTGGAGATAATTAAGGTTTTACAGCCACCTTTCTGAATGAGCTGGCCAACCTTCCCTTTGGGGGTCTCAGAGGGCTGGGGTCCCCTGTCTGTGCTGAGTGGGCTTGGAAGAGACCCAGGGAAGGAAAAATAACTTCTTCAGGACTTTGCTGGTGTCACTGCTGGAGCTGTTTTGGGGCTGGGAGCAAACCAAAAAGCTGAGGAGCATTTCCAGGTGCTGGATTTCAGTGGTCATCACAGTCCCTGGCACGGGTTAGGCATGGGACAACAACTCCCAGGCAAAGTCTGGGAGCTTTCATGGGTCAGGGACATTCCTAAGATGTAGCTTGGTGTGGCTGCTGTTTTGTAATTAATCATATGGGCTTGATCAGACTGGGCACTTGGCCTGAGGCCAGAGGATGGGTCCTGGTTGCTGGTAAAGACACATCTCCTGCTGTTCCCACCCAAATGAGTGATTCCACAGCTGGGGGAGAGGTTTGTGTGTCACAAGTCAAGAAAACTTTGCCTCTACAATCTTGGCTTAAAAATGCACTGGGGACTTGTCCCTTTGCAAGATTTCTGAGTCCTCAGTGATTGCTCTCTGTAAGAAAGGATTCTTGCACTCTGTCCTGGCTGAGTTTCCTCAGCTCTGTGGGTGAGCTGAACAGCACCAGGGCCACTCCTGTGCCCAGGATTCCAGCTGGTACAGCCCAGACAGGTTTATATGCTTAAACCCTCATGTCCCCAAAGAGGGTAGCAGCACCCAGGCTGGCAGTTTGGGATGATCCCTGGCTCCCACAACTCCTGAACCCAACCTGCTGGCTGTTGGAGTCACTGCTGGTTGGGCTGGACCCACACCATGCCAGGAACCTCGTGGAGCAGGTAGAGCCCACCCTTGGCAAGCCACATGCCAAAGGCACCAAAGCTTTGGCTGGAATTGGCAGCCTGGGAAGGGAACATTCTGAAAAGCTGCTGCCTTCACAGCATGAGTCTGAGAGAATTGAGAACTTGATCCCTCTGATCTGGTTAGAAGCCTTGCAGCAGGCTTTCAGCTGTAATTCACCAGCAGGACAAGATTGTCTCTAAAGTCCCAGTGCCAGCAGCTTCCAGGGTGGTGAAGGATGTGCTGAGCCTGCCAAGGTGTTCACACCTGGGAGCCCAGGAGGTGCTCAGCTGCATCTCCAGCTAAGCACCCACAGCAGGGACCATCCCCTATCTCATTTCCCACCTTGTAATCCCAGGATAATCCCTCCAGTCATCTTCCTGGAGTGGCAGGCAGGAGCTGACCTTTGCAGATCTCCACAGGGCACTGTCAGCAGCATTCCTGCCTGCCACTGAGCTGCCTCCTTGGCTACCCAGGCTGGGAGCTGGAGCAGTTGAGGGCAACTCCCTCTGCCCCCCCCCGAGCAATCCCTATCCAGGAGAGATCCCCTCGTAGCACATGGCATTTCTGGAGCAGCTCCTTCCTGCCCCCATTGTTCCTGGGAAAGGCAGACAATGATCTAAGAATGCAAAACTCCTGAAACCCCTCCAGAAAGCCGAAATTTATGAGCAGCCTGTTCCAACTGGCAGAGGGAAACTGTCAGTGGAACAAAAACATTGTGTAATAACCTCCCTCCTCCCCCTCATCCCCCTCTGGGGGAGCTGAGACAGCCACAAGGGAGAGGGGGGGTCGGGGAAGGAGCAGTGGTGAAGCACTGATCATTCCTCACTGAGAATGGACTGGGCTGGAAGGGAAAATAAAGATTATCTCATTCCAGCCTCCACCTTCCACCATCCCAGGGTGCTCCAATCCTTGTCCAGCCTGGCCTTGGGCACTTCCAGGGATGGGACAGCCACGACTTTGGCACTGCAGACTGCTCTCAGTGGCTGCCCCAGAGCATTTTGAAGCATATTTAGGTGCTGAGGGCAACAGTGACCAGAACTGTGGTTTGTCTGACCACAAGGACTCTGTAATATCCACCTTTTGCAAGGATGGGGCCAGTCCAGGTCTTGGCTGCTCTGAGTGATGGGTGAATGAAGGTGGTTTCTTGATCCTTCTTCATAAAATAGATTGAAGAGATGAAAGGCTGAAAGCAGGAGTTTTGCCTAAATTCAATTGTTGCTTACCTTAAATTCCACATTTACATTTCACCTTAAGCTCCCAACCATTGGAACCTGGGGCTCCCAGGAATGAGTGTGATCATCCAGGACTCAGGAGTGTCCCAAGCCTGGAGAGGGAAGTGCTGCCCTCAGCAGACTTCCCAGATTTCCCAGGTCACACGGAGATGAGTGAGGATTTCTGGAGTGGTTTGCACATCTTTGGCTGCTGCTCCTCCTTGGAGCTGCTGCGTGGCTCCTCTGGCCAGCATCTGCTTTATGAGTGATGCCAGAGGGGTGGTTTCTCCCGGGGTTTTGGGATGTCTCACTCCCATGTGTGCAGCCCCTCAGACACAACACTTGGTTGTAAAACGTGCAGCGGGGGAAGCGAGCCCGGCTCCGGTTCTGGTGTGGAGCCTGCCACCTCCTCCTTGCAATCCCTTGTTTTTTTCCTTCCCCCTCCTCCTGTCTGCCTTGATCTGAAGGAAAACCCACTCAGCAGACAGCGTCAGGCTGTGAAATAAACCCACGAGGTGCTGGGAATCCTCCAGCTGGGATTTTTTCCCATATATATCCATATCTATACCATCTGTATCCATAAAAAAGGTTAAACTGCGATAGTTGAAATCCTGTGTAGCAGAGTCAATCTGAAAATTCAGTCTTTAAGTCCTTAAATGTGTCATTCCTTGGCTTTCCTGGTGCAAGGGGACCCAGTGTGGCTTTCTGTGACAGAGCCTCCACCAAATTTAATTAAGGTTTTATGGGGGTGATTGTGGGAGACCTCGAATCACTCACTGATTATGGGATAGCACTTCCCATGCCAAAAGAGTGAGGAATGAGACACTTTCCTGGGAACAATGACCCTTTTCATCATTTCTGCTTTGGGGCTGTGACAGAGGAGCAAGGTCCTTCCCATTACTAGGTCGTGGCAGCTCATGCCAGGGAGAGTAGCCAGCTGATCGTGAAGTAAAATGTGTAAAATTGCTTTGTGCTTCCTCTTAATTGACCCAAAGGAAGCAAAAATAAAAAAAGGAACCTGTCCAATTAATTTTTAACTGATTTTTTCATGGTAAAAATTGTGGAGCTTTGCACTGACTAAAACTTCAGGGATTGGGTCTAGCTGAGAAAGAGAAAGTGGAAAAGTTTTATTAAGGCTCCTTCAAGGAAAATTTTTAACAGCTAACAGCAAAACAATGTTTGAATGAAAATTAAGTGTTAATGTCTCAGCTGTAATTTAAAATTTTTAGAACTATTTTTGCAGAATCCCAGAATGGTTTGGCTTGGAAGGGACCTTAAAGTTCATCCAGTTCCAAACCCTGCCAGGGGCAGGGACACCTTCCACTATCCCAGGGTGCTCAAAGCCCCATCCAGCCTGGCCTTGGACACTTCCAGGGATGGAGCAGCCAGAGCTTCCCTGGGCAACCTGTGCCAGGGCCTCCCCACCCTCACAGGGAACAATTTCCTCCTAAGCAAAGAATTTTAAGTGATGTATTCAAGCAAAATTTATCCAATTAAAATGCTAGACTGACTGCCCCGTTTAAAATTGGCATTGAGCTTTTGGGGGCAAGCAAAAATAATCTGAAATTTTATCTTCCAGTTAGCCTGGAGAAATCCATGGTCCTCCAGCCTGGCCACCTAAATTAAAAATGCAGTTAATTATTCCCATGGATAAGCCCCAAACTGGCTCTTCCATTTCATGAGGAATGTGTCTCACTGCTGGGTGGCTGAGGACAACACTGGAGTCGGTGCCCAGAAGATTCCTGCTTCCAAGAGATGGAGCAGCAGCCACTGGTGCTCCAGATGGAGATGCAGCTTTGATTTGTTGGTCTACAAAGGAGCATTTTTTGGATGGACTTCAGCAGAACCAACCTTGATTTCCACCAGCTTTTCTCTCCAGGCATCTGGGAAAAGGAATGTGGCTCTAAGCCACAGGAGAGGAACCAGCCCTCGAGGGTTTGAATCATCTCATTGTGGACAGCTGAGACCTGCAGGCTCCTGTCTGGGATTTTGTGCTGGGAGCAATGACCTGTCCTCATGTTTCTCAAATCTGACCCAACATTTGGGTGACTTTTTATTTTAAAATTCAGCAAAAATCAGATCTATTTATATTTATTTTTCCTCCCTAGCCTGATATCTTTTAAGTGCCTGGACCCACTTTTCACTCAGTGGCTAACTAACATACAACATAAAATTTTATTTTTTTTGCTTTCTTTCCCATAGGTTTTTGTCCAAACACATTTTGTCCAAACAACAATACGTGCTCCAACCTTATTTTCCTCCCATCTCTCCTGGACTGCCAGGTGGAGCTGATGGGCATGAGTGGATACAAAAACCTGCCAGGAAAAAACCTGGCACACCTGTAATCCTGGAACACTCCATCCTGGTGCTTCCCCAACACAGTGAGAGACCAGAGGCAGAAGTCAATACAGACAGAGGTTTTATAATTAAAAAATTGTGCATTTCGACAGACAGCTGGCAGTTACACCCGTCCCTCTTCCCCCTTAATGCAGAAAATACATGTCTGGAACCCAGACGTCTGATTTTCTAATGCCACGTGTAATAATGACCCACGAAGACTGTGCTTGAATTAACCCCTGCTTTCGGCTACCAGACAAGAGCCCAAAGGCAGGCCCACCCTGTACTCGACTCCAGTTGATCCTAGAGAGAACCAATCCCCCTTTCCAAGGCATTATTTTCATGGAAAAACCATCATTTCTATCTTCTGATTGAAAACGCCTCTGAAAATCAACATGTGGGACACAAACTGATTTATTTTTATGAAAAAAGTAAACAAAGAAGAATTTTAATGAGGTGGGCTGTTTTTTTTTTCCAAGATGTCCATGGGGAAGTAAGGCTGTTCCTAGTAAACTGAATGGCATCGTGGCTGGTTGCCTTGTCCAGAGGCCAAGTGACAGTCTGGTCACAACCCAAAATAAACTTTCCTCACCTGGGGAGCACAAGATTCAGCACCCAGGCATGGTGCTGATGGTACAGCTAAAGCTCTGGTGCCTAAAATTCCTCCTTCCTTAGCAGAAAGAAAAGATACTCAGGGAGCTTTGGAGTGGATGGGGAGGCATCACCCAGGGGTTGTGGGGGATGGAGGACTGACCTCAGCTAGGAGTCCCCAGCCCCACACGTCTGTGAACCCCTTAATTCATCCCTACCGTGCAGACCTGTGGAGGCACACGAATTATTTGTCTTCTCTGCACCAACCTAAAGCTCCCAGTGGATCCCCAGGTCTGGAAGCCTCCTTGCATCCTCCCAGGCACGTCGGAGTCTCGCCGGATCCCGGCTCCCGTCACGTTTCGGAACAAAGGCGCGAACCCAGCCCGGAGCCTCGCGGGAGAGGCGTCCTGCGGGCTCAGATGCACACACACAGGGACTGACACACACACACAGAGCTCACGGACAGCTACAGGCACATCGACACAGCCACAGCTTCCAGAGCAGTGGGATTGCTCCTCCTGCTCCTCCCCAGGCCTTGGGCTGGCGCTGTGGGCACAGCCAGGTCTGCTCAGCCAAGAGCTGCTCCTGCTCGGGCACGTGGGGAGGAGCAGAGTTGGGCTGAGATCCTAGAATGGTTTGGGTTGGACAGGACCATAAGGATCATCTGATTCCAACCCTCCTGCCACGGGTATGGGCACCATGAGCAGGATTGTTCCACTCTGACAGGGTCAGGAGCGGGGTGGGCACAGGAGGGAGAGCCTGAAGGCGTCCACGCTTGATCTGTACTGTCTTGGGTGCCAGGTATCCCAAATATGCCATGGCAAGACCTTTGGAGTCCCTTGCTGGGCAGCACCAGAGGTCTCTGCCCCCCGTGCCAAGTACAGGCAGCTGTGTGCACTGAAAGGCAAGAAAATACAGCATCCATCTCACATTCTGCTGGGCAGGGAGGGAACCCCCCGTGTTGCTGAAGGTCCAAAGCTCATCACAGCAATTTCTCCCTTTAATTTTAAGTCCCATTTTGAGTTCGTTGCCCAAAAGTCCCCTCTTTCCCCTTGAAGTCCCTCCTCTCTCTGATGGATGTGTGCTGCTACAGAGGATCCAGGGTTTGCTGGTGCTGCTGTTGGGGGGTGTCAGCCTGGGGATTTCCCTGACAGGAAACATCTTGGGTACAATTTCCTTGTTTGCAGGGTGAACCACAGGGAGTTGTGGCTGACAACAGGATCCAACAGGATCAGAAATGTGTATTGCTCTGGGTATGACTTCCAGGGCACACAGGAGACTCCTGGTCAGCTGGAATCTCTGAATGTGCCCATGGTGAGTCCATCATCTATACCACAGGCAAAATGAAGCTGTAGTGCCCTGGCCTCTATGGAGCAATCCAACAAACACATCTTCTCACCACTTCTTGGGGCTGGTACCATTTAACCCACGGTCTTTCGCTTGCTGGGAGGGCTCCTTCCCACTGGAAATCAACTTCCCACCTGAAACAGCCCCATGGATCCCATGCTTGGAGCAGCAGAGGCTGAGGGCTGGTGCCCAAGGAGACATCCATGGAGGAGAGTGACGTTGCTCCAGCCTGGGAGGAGGGGAAGGGGAAGGGAAGAGGGATTTTGCTTTGTGGCTGATTTTTGACCCCTCCTTTGGTTTTTGAGCACAACCACCCACACCGAGCTGCATCCTGTGGAAGGAAGAGGAGGAGAAGGGAGTTGGCAAAGGAGCTGAGTGTGTGTGTTGGGTCTGGATGCTCTCCAGGCTTCTTCCACGCAGGTCCTGCCTTCCCCCATCAGCATCCCCGGGCCGTTCCAGTGCCAATCTCTACGCTGCCACCAAGACGAGCTGCGGGTTCCCTGTTTGCTCCCGTTCCCTCTGCTCCTCGTTGGCCTCTCCTCACCCAGCCATGAGGCAGAGAGAGCCCTCTCCCTGTTTCTCCCCCATCCTTCCCTCCTCTTCCCCCCCATTCAGCACAGCGAGAACCGGCGGGAGTTGATGTTCATCTTGGTGACCCCGATGAGCTTGAGGGGCGTGGAGAGGCTGAAGGAGCTCACGAGGGGGAAGTCGCAGAAGAGGTCGGCGAGCTCGTCCCTCTCCTCCAGCTCGTAGGTGGCATCGTTGAGCATGCGCTGGTGCAGGTGGCACGTCTGCTCGATCTTCAGCTTGTTGATGTCGCTGCGCAGCCGCATGAGCTGCCTGGCCAGCTGCTGGTCCTGCAGGCGCATTTCTGCCTGGAACGGGGAGGGAAGAGGGTTTTTAGTGGCAAGTTTGCTGCCTCCCTGCTCGAGGCTGCACTGGACTGTGGGGAATGGAAGGATGTTGAGGTGCTTGAACACGTCCAGAGAAGGGCGACAAGGCTGGTGAAGGGTTTGGAGCACAAGCCCTGTGAGGAGTGGCTGAGGGAGCTGGGGGGGTTCAACCTGGAGAAAAGGAGGCTCAGGGGAGACCTCATCACTCTCCACAATTCCCTGACAGAAGGGTGCAGGAGGTGGGGGTTGGGTTCTGCTCCCAGGGAACAGTGACAAGATGAGGGGACACAGCCTTAAGCTGCTCCAGAGGAAGTTTAGGCTGGACATTAGGAAAAAGCCCTTCACAGAAAGAGTGATTGGGCATGGAATGGGCTGCCCAGGGAGGTGATAGAGTCGCCATCCCTGGAGGTGTTTAAAAAAAAGGCTGAATGTGTCATGGTCTGGTTGACAAGGTCGTGTCAGGTCATAGGTTGGACTCAATCTGAAAGGTCTTTTCCAACCTAGCTGATTCTGTGAACTCACCTAGAGGTGCTCAGTCTGTGAGGGAGACAGGGATCTTCCAAGCCAGCAATGCATCCCAAAAAAATACCAGCTCAGGATCAAGGATTTCTTGATTCTCAGAATCAAGAAACTCTGTGCCTGCTCGCGTTTTCAGGAGCACCAGGAAACTGGAATTAAAGCCGTGCCAAGGCTGTTGGCTTGGGTATCTGTCAGGCTTCAGAGCCTCCATCTCAACATTAAACAAAGCCCAAATTAATTTTGCTCATAAGGCAGCAGCCACAGGGAGACAGAGCAATTAGAGGTGGAAAAGACCAATTAAAAGAACACCAAATAACTGATCCCCAAATACTCAGCCTGGGTTTCCAGCCTGCATAAATCAGAGCTGGCCCTTGACAGACTCCACCTCCCCTGTGGCTTATTTTATCTCAGTGATTTGAAGTGCCTCTCAGGATGGGACCTCCATGGTTTCACACAGGACAGAGAACTACAACCTCCAACATAATGATCAAAGTGTTTTGGAGGTATTTTTTTCTCCCCTGGCACCTGGCTTGGGAAGGTGGAAGATTCAGAAGTAATGAAAGGAAAGAGGTCTTTTGTTAAAAACAAAAAAAATCTAACTCATAATTAAGAAAATTCATTGCCACAGGATGCTGTGGGTAGTGAAGGAAGGAGTGAACACTTGGTGTGGGAATCAGCCTGGCTAACAGGAGAAGGCAGGGCTGGAAAATCAAATCAAGACAATTCCCACTTCCCACCCCACTTCCCTCCTCACAGAAAAGCAACAAAACCACAAAAGCTACAAAGAAAAGAAGGTGGGAAAGAAGCCGAACAGGCTCACCAGAAGGGGCTGGAACAGGATGATCTCTAAGGCCCCTTCCAACTCAGCCAGCTCCAGGACTCTGTGACTCTACATTTTGGGATAAATTTCCCTTTCCTGGATTTTAGCAGCATGGATGTGATCAGACCACATCAGTTTCCCTCCAGGCCTGCAAACAAGCTGCTCAGTTTGTGGGTGCAGGTGCAGCCCTGGGGGAAGGGAGTAAATCATTCCTGGCCTGGTGGCTTGTGCATGAAGATGCAGAAGGGAAGGGAGGAAGGAAAGTTCCCCTTGAGAGACCCCACAGAGACCCTGATATTCCTACATGAGAGCTTTCCATGACCCCTTTCCAGGGGCTGCTGCAACGAGGGTGTGAACCAAAGCAGCCTCGGGGTTGCTTTAGCTTGTGCCATAATCCCTCCTCCTCCAGGCAAGCAGAGAATCCCAGAATGGTTTGGGTGGGAAGAGACCTTAAAGCTCATCCAGTCCCACCCCCTGCCATGGGTAAGGGCACCTTCCACTATCCCAGGCTGCTCCAAACCCCATCCAACCTGGCCTTGGACACTTCCAGGGATGGGAACCTGTGCCAGGGCCACACCACTCTCACAGGGATGAATTCTTTTCTAATATCCAAATCCCTTCAAACCCAAACCATTCTGTGATTCTCTCACACTACAGAGGCATCCTGGAGGACCTTGCCTGATGCTCCCAGCCAGCAATAAGACTCCAGCTTGGCTGTCTGGAGAGGATTAAGTCACCTTTGTACCAATCTCTGAGTGAGTATCTCTCTCTCTCTCAGGAAATCTCCCTCAAATTGTTGGCAGGGTTGTGGTCATTTACCTTTATCAAAAAACTCCCACTATTTCCTCTCAGACCTCATAACCTGTGCCCCCAGCAGAGCAATGCCACTTGGCAGTTTTTATTCTTCCACCTGAGTTAAAAAAAAAAAAAAAATTCTGTTGATATTTTGCCCTGTCTCACAACAAATGCTGACATTTTATCAGGGAGGCAATCACAGGTGTTACTGAAGTGACCCTGGGTCATTCTTTCTTCTTGGTGTATCAAGTTACCTAAGAAATGCCAACAAAAGCTTTCATTGAATATTTGGAAGAATGTGAGATTAAAAAAGCCTCTGCTGCCAAAAAAAAACCCAAACAACAAAAACATTTAAAAGAGAATTATGAGACCATTGTGCAAAGAGCTGTGAGTTATAGGTGCTTTTTTTCTCTTGCAAACCAGCTTTACATTTTTTGCCTGGTTCTTGTTTTCCCTCTTTTGAGGAATCCTTTTGATTTCACACAAGCTGGAAGGCAAAGCCCTCTAGAAAATAAAGATAAGGAGCAAAGCCTGGCAGTGGCTGACTAAAACCATGTGGATGTGGCACTTGGGGACATGGTTCAGTGGTGGCCTTGGCAGTGCTGGGTTAAGAGTTGGACTCGATGATCTTCGAGGGCTTTTCCAGTGTTAAGAATTCCATGTTTCTATGAGAGGATGATGTGCACAAGGAGGAGATGGAAGATGGGATGAGGGCTGTCACTGCCCAAGGGCTTGGCAGTTCCTTGCCTGGTGACAGGTCCTGTGGAGGCAGCTCTGTGGGGTGACAGCTGGGCAGAGGGTGGAGCACCAAAGTTGAGCTGCTCTGCAGGGCATGAACCCTCACTCCCCACACTCATCCCTGGGGCTTGGCTTGAGATGCAAACCCCCTGTCCTGCATCCATGGAGTTGTCCCATTAAACACTGCTCTATTCAAACCCTCTCAGAATATTTAGAGGAATTTCAGCCAGAACCCAGAAATCCTCGCTCTCCTTCCCTTTCCCAGAGGCTCTGCACAAATACCAAAGCCATTCCCCCCGTCCCATGCTGAGGACCAAACAATCACTGGAAAGGATGAGTAATGTCCCTTTAAAAGCAGCGTTGTCAGGCCAGCAGAGCTCCACAAAGCTGCCTGGGAATGAATAATGGGATTACAGGGGCCACATCACGGGAAGCCGTGGGGTTTTTGGTTTGCAGAGTTCACCCACAGGGCCGGTCACCACGAGGTAAGTCCACACTCCAGTTTATCCCTGTGAGGCAGCAGCAGGATCCCACACACGGATGCAGCATCCTGCAGAAACCCGTGGGGAGCATCCAGCAGAGGCCAGGCTTTTGATTTCCTTTGATCCTCTCATGGCCAGGGCTGGAAGAGCCTTAGGTGTGTCTTGCTCATGAAAACCAACATTTTAACACATTCTGCCTCTCTCTGCACACCCAGCCCCAGCTGTTTCTCACCAGCATGGATGGGGAATGTTGTTGGGAAGGACAGGATGCCAGGCTGAACCTCCCAGGCTGGAAGGGGAACCAAACTCAGGTCCTTCCTGGCAGAGAAGCAGCTGCTGGATTTAAATGCAAAGATGAACCATGGGATCTTATGAACCTAGGGAGGATTTTCTGCTTGGATTGAGCCTCAGAGTCTCCCAGGGATGTTTAACAGGGCTGAGGGAGAGAAAACTCTGGATGTATTCTTTCCTGATTTCCAGTCTAGGTGGCTCATCCTAAATAGCTACAAGCAGTTGCCTTCAATTTTGCCTTCAACAGACAGGAAGACCAATAATTTTCCCATTTCCAGCAGCCCATCTTTTCTCTGCATTGCCTTTGGGGGATTTTCAGCAGGCAGCACCTCGAGGCATGGAGATGAGGAGCTCTTTGAGATTTCCCTCTCTTCCCAAAAGAGAAGAGTCCCATGGATGTAGTCCCAGCCTGGTCCATGAAGCCCAGGGGGATGGTCTGTGGAGAGGCAGCTGCTCTCACAGGGCCAGCCCTTTTTATTTCCAAAAGATCAAAAGAAACTGAAACGTGAATTGGCACTTTCCTGAGTGCAGCCACTTGGATTCAAGCACAAAGAAGCGCAGGCCACTTGTCAGATCCTTGCCAAACCCTTCAGACAAGCCCACATTGTCTGTGTTTTGGTTTGGGGCTTCTTCAGAAGTGCTCAGATGCCACCCTGTCATGGCTAATTTTAGGTACTCACGCCCTTGTGGTGCAACCCACAGCCCCAGATGAGTTATCCCAGATCCTTCTGGAGCACCTGGGGGTTCTTTACCACCACGTCCCAGGAGAGCTTTGCCAGCTGGACCATGTAAAACCTGGGTCATGGGTCCCAAATCTAACCCTTCCTCAGTGTTGTTTAGGCTGTGTTGGCTCCCTCTCTCCCCAGAACAGAGTGGCTGCACCCAAACTGACCCCTGGGGATGGTCCTGTTCCATAATAAATCCTAAACTCTTCCCTGCTTTCAGCAATTTAACAGTAGAGGTCACAGAGTCATGGAATTGTTTGGGTTGGAAAGGACCTTAAGACTCATCCTGTTCCACCCCCTGCCATGGGCAGAGACACCTTCCACTATCCCAGGCTTCTCCAAGCCCCGTCCAACCTGGCCTTGGACACTTCCAGGGGTGGGGACTCCACAGCTTCTCGGGGCAACCTTGGCCAGGGCCTCCCCACCCTCAAAATGAGGAAATTTGGTGCTGCATTGTTGGTTAAATTCACTCAAGCACTTGTTCAGCCAATATGGGTGTCCCAAATGGAAATAAAAGCACTTAATATTTAATTTTAAAAAATCTGACCGACAGGGCACAGGTGTTTTTTGATTTCCCATGAGGGACCATCAGAAATATGTGTTCTTTTTCAAGTCTTTCCTGCATTCTGGCTGATGACCCTCAGATTTCAGTGCCAAACTGGTGAATTTGAGACAGAAAACTCATTTTTCCTAAAAGGACAAAGTTAGAACTGTTCTAAGATGTCCCTGTTCAGAGGGACAGTATTTTAGTTATACTTAGGAGGGAGAGGACTTTGAGTGCTTAATTTCATGACCTGTAAAACCTGGCAAATTTCAAAAACAGAGAGCAAAGTGTGACCCCTCCAGTCCTCGAGTCTGTCACCATCCCTGGGCTGGGGATGGTTTTGCTCTCAGCACAGATGAGGAGCTGCCACGCCTGACAGCGCAAAGGCAAGCACAAGGGCAGAGAAGAGGCAGGAGGAGCTGGGGAGGGAAATGCTCCAGCCCTGGGGCAGCTCAGCACACGCTGAGAGCTGCAATTTGCTCCTACACCTCCACAGAGCCTCTCAGCACACAAACAAGAGCAGTTTGCATATCTGAATAAATCAGCTTCTCGGGGCCGGGCTCTCAGCAGCGCCCAGCTGACGTGGCTGGCTGAGGCTCCGTGGGTTTATGTCAGTCCTACAAACCAGGGCCTGGGACAGGTCACGTGAGGTGACAGGCCAAGAAAAACAGATAAAACCTTGGGTTTGTCTTTTGCTTCACTTCTCAACATGAGCAGCCTGAACCTGGCTGAAGTCACATCAGAGCAGACCCTGTAGACACAGAGGAAAATTCCTCGCAGTGTCAGATGATGACTTTAGTGCGGATTGGGAGTGACAAGAGATAGGGCAAGAGGAAATGGCCTCAAGTTGCACCAAGAGAGGTTTAAATTGGATATTAACAAAATATTTCTTCAGCAAAAGGATTGTCCATCCCTAGCACAAGTGCCCAGGGCAGTGGAGGAATCCCCATCCCTGGAGGGATTTGAAAGCTGTGTGGATGTGGCTTGGGGACATGGGTTAGTGCTGGCCTTGGCAGTGCTGGGGAGTGGTTGGACTCAATGATCTCAGAGGGCTTTCCCAACCTAAACCCTTCTCTGATAGTACCAAACTTACTCTTCAGCCTCTGCTGCTTTTGGCTTGGATGGAGTTAAATCCAGAACTGGGTGGTCCTGTACAAATTTCCTGATGGGAACAGTCCCCAGCATGTGTAAACTCCTGAAGCTCCAAGAGCTTGGCAGGACGCTCCCTGGGACAAGCCAGAACCATTCCAGGGTGCTGCTGTTGAAACAACCCAGCCTGAACACGCTGGGAGCTGTGCTGAGGGTTGGGGGTGATGGAGCTGCACACTCTGCCTTTCACTCCCTAAGGACAGGGCTGCTGCTCTTCCTTCCTGCAGGGAAAGAATCTCCACATTCACCAGCTTTTGCCCCTTCACTGGATAGGTGAGTCCTACAGACCCTGAAGAACCATATTGTGGGATCACAGAAGTGTGGAATGGTTTGGGTGGGAAGGCACCTTAAAGCTCTTCTTGTTCCACCCTGCCATGGGCAGGGACACCTTCCTCTATCCCAGGTCACTCCAAGCCCTGTCCAACCTGGCCTTGGACACTTCCAGGGATCCAGGGGCAGCCACAGCTTCTCTGGGTGTTCTCCCCACCCTCACAGGGAAGAATTCCTTCCCAATTTCCCATCTAACCCTGCCCTCTGGCAGTGGGAAGCCATTCCCTGTCCTGTCCCTCCCCATCTTTCTTGCAGGCTCCTTCAGGCTCTGGAAGGCCACATTTAGCTCATCCCAAAGCCTTCTCCAAGCTGAACAATCTCAATTCCTCAGCCTTTCCCCACAGCAGAGCTGCTCCATCCCTCTGAACGTCCTGGTGCCTCCTCTGGACTCTCTCCAGCAGCTCCAGGTCCTTCCTGTGCTGGTCCCCAGGGCTGGAGGCAGCTCTGCAGGTGGGGTCTCACCTGAGAGGGGCAGAGAGGGCAGAATTCCCCTCTCCCCTGCTGCCCACACTGTGGGATCAGCCCAGGATCTGGTTGGTTTCTGGGCTTCATCCTGCTCTGGAGCCTTCCTGATGGCTTTGCTACCACAACATGAGGAAAAGCCAGGAAAAACCTTGTCTGTGTTGGGATGTTTGGAAGCTTGTTCCTCTATTTGACAAGAAACTGCATTTCACCCTTGAAATGTAATGTGAAATGCACCTTTTGATTCCAGCACCATGTGATGGGATGGCCTGGCTGTGCTCCCTCTGCCTGCTGGCAGCTCTTACCCACACTCGTGCCTCCAGCACAGCTATTTCACCCTGTGGTCAGTCAAAAAATTGCTCTCTCTTTTGGGGAAATTGTTCTAAATTACCAGTCACGTCCAGATCCAGCAAAGACTGGTATAATTAAGCGGCTGGGAAATGGAAAGTGAGGAACAATTAGGGTTTGTTTGGCCTTTTCTCATCTTTAATTTAAACTTTCAGTTTTTGACAGATGGTGGTTTAGATACCACACCCCAGTCTAAGGGGTAGAATCAGACTCTGAGACAATTTGTGCTTCCATCATGGGCAGAGATGGAAAGAAAACCCCAAATCTTTTAAAATCCAAGGTTCTGAGAAGGAAAATCTGCTTCTTACTCTCTTTGATCATCTTGAGATTCAGGGTTTCCATCAAGTGTGAATTTAGGATTACACCCAGATTCAGGTCACAGATCTGGAGCTGAGGTTCTCCAGAGCACTGAGGGGTTTTGGGGGATGATCTCAAAGCTGTTCCTAATAGTCCTGCATTCCTGAAAGCCACAATCCTGAGAAACAAAGTCACCAAAGTGCAATATCCAGAACCACCTCTGTAAATAAATCCTCAGGGGACCAATGGAGTTGGGTGAATGCAGCAACAGAAAGTTGACAAATCAACATTATCTGAAGCAAAAGTCGCAAAGAAACCTTTAAAACTGTTATTAATTTTTGTCAGAGGCTTAGCTCAAAGATTTCAGTGCTTCTCAAAAACCAAGTGTCTGCACAGGAACATTTTCACAAGTGTTGGCCACAAGTGATGTCCCAGCCCCTGTTGCAAATATTCCTGCTGGGACTCCCAGGCAAAATTCCAACTGGGCAACAGAAACAAAGCCACGTGTCATGAGTCACTTCCAGTGATTTGGGCCAAATAATAAAGATTTTCATGCCAGTGAGGAGAAGGGAAGTGTGATTTTGGTGTCTGATGGCTTCTACTCTTGTGAAGAGCACCTGAGCTCAGCCTCCAGCTCTGACTTCAGCTGCCCTGACAGGGACATACCCAGCCTATCGACCTCCAGAGAATCACAGAATACCCTGAGCTGGAAGGCACCCACAAGGATCATCGAGTCCAACTCCTGGCTCTGCACAGGACAACCCCAAAATCACTCTACATGACTAAGAGTGTTTTCCAAACATTTCTTGAACTCTGTCAGGATTGGTGCATCCTCCTGGGAATTATCTCCAGGCTGTGCTGACTCCTGAACTCAGCTGGGAGCTGGGTCAGGCCCAGGATAAATTTGTGCCAAAGACCATGACAGCAAACTGACAGAGAAAAGGTGAATTCCAGCCCTGTGCCCTGGCTCTCTGGATTTTCCTAGCACATGTTCCTAGAAAAGACAAAGGATTTCTGTCCTCTTCTTCTCTGTGAAATGTCCAGCACATGACCACCAGAAATAAACAGATGTGTGAGACAGGGCCCAAGGCTGGGATGGGGGGATGGCTGAAATGTGGACTGGGTTTGAATCAAGAAAAAAGCAACAGAGGATGGACCTGGAAGAGCCAGGTGTGGAAAACACAATGAGTGATGGAAAATACAATGAGTGAAGGAAAATGCAAAGACTGATTGTTGCCTTTCCACCTGGGGCTGAAGGCAGGTAGGAACAAGGAGTTTCCCCACTCTTTCATTTTTATCCCTCTTGAAAATCTGTGCTAACAGGGACAGGCAATCACTCACCAGCTCCTTCCTGAGCCACGTCAAAGCTTCGTCGATGCTCTCAAAGCCACCTATCCTCCCTGAGGTGACAGTCCCCTTGTCCTGGGCAGGGCTCCCATTGAGGTGCAGCTGCACCTTCCTCATGGGGACAGTCTCCCCTGGGGTCTTTTTGGCCTTGGTGGCCTCATCCTCCCTGTCTCCCTCGGGCTGGGGGCTCTTCCAAGCCTGCTCCTCCAGCTTTGCCTTCCATTCCAAGTAGGAAGGGCGCCTGGTCTCCAGTCTCAGCTTCTCTGTCAATGCCTTGAGGGTCCTCAGGTGATCATCTGGAGGAGGAACCCCCCCAGAGCCAGCATCCTTGCTGTCCAGAGCCTCTTCTATTTGGATTTGGGGCACAGACATCCTCTCTGGGAGTCCAAAGGCATAGAGGTGGGCTGGAAAGGACCAGGAATGGAGATGAGAACACTCAAGGTTTGACCAGGTGTCACGAGGTGCTCAGCACAGCTCCCTGGAGGGCAGCTGAGATGTGGGCCCCTCCTCAAGCACCAAACCAGCCTTGGATGAACACCTAGAAAGAAAAAAAAAAAAAAAAAAAAAAGGATTGGTTTTGAGAAGGAAAAGGGAGTGAGGAAAGAGAGACAGCTCCTGCTGGAGCAGGGGAGTGAGGGTTTTGGGAGAGGCTCAGTGCCAAGGTGCTGCAGGGGAGGGTGACCTCACCTCGGTTATCTGAGTGCTCTGGGGCAGGATCAGACAGGCTCTGGCTTTTAGCAAAGCTCTGGTTACCTACCCCTCCAATCTTAACTCAAGGGGCCACAGAAGGGTGGCCAAGGAGGCCAGGAGACATTCCCAGACCCCAAAATCCTCTGGAGACAGCAGTGGCTGCTGCTGGATATTGGGATGTCTGGTTTTGCTGATTTTCTGCCTGGCAAACCCACATTTCCCCATCTGGGCAAATCAGGTCCAGATGAAACAGCACAACCTGAAAGAGGGGAAGTTTAGATTAAATATTAGGGAGAAATTTTTCCCTGTGAGGGTGGGGAGGCCCTGGCACAGGGTGTCCAGAGAAGCTGTGGCTGCCCCTGGATCCCTGGAAGTGTCCAAGGCCAGGTTGGATGGGGCTTGGAGCACCCTGGGATAGTGGAAGGTGTCCTTGCCCATGGCAGGGGGTGGAATCTTTAAGGTCCCTTCCAACACAAAGGGGATTCTGCAAACCCAAACTTCTCCCAAGAGTCTGAGTCAAAAGGAGAACTGGAAAAAGGGAATCATTCTTCCCCACACCACACTCTCCTCCAGTTTTACAGATCTGGGTTTAGTTCTGGGTTTGCTAAAGCTGCAGCCTGAGGATTCAGTTCCCTCCTGGCCCACTGGCTCCAGTCAGGAACGTGATCCCAGCCATGTGAGGAACTAACTGGGGTGCTGGCATGGTTTGTGCTCAGACACCCAGGGAGACTTGGACTTGTGGTTTCCATCACTGGCCACGTCCAGTTTATCCAGTGGGAATGGTCCCTTGTAAACACCCTTATGAGCAGCAGCACAGAGAAGCCAAGAGCTTCCTCCCCACTTCTCCTCCTGTCAGCACTCATGGAAGCTGTGCCCAAAGCTGATCTGATGAACCCTGGGACCTGGAGGGGCAGAGAACTCTTCAAGAGTTAAGCTCAGGCAGCTTCTGTTTTCATTTGCCAGCAGGATGAGATAGGAGACATTCTCAAGGTCGTGTGCTCATCTAAAGCTGAGCTAGGAATAGATCCAGAGCTCTCCTCTGAACGTCAGGCACAAAACAAAATACTTTTCTGCCTGCCTGGTGAGATGATGCCTGGAAAACCGGGATGCTTGCAGCTTCCTAGAGTTACTCAGCCATTCTTCTCCCTGCCATTTCCACAAAGGCATGTGCAGCTCTGAAATCCAGACCATAATTACGCCTCTCCAACCTTTTCAGTAAGAAGATTCAATTTAAAATAAACACCGAGTGAGAGCAAGACTTATCCCAACAATCGTGTGGGGGCACATGAGCTGGAGGAGGAGTTGAGAGCGTACACACAGACAGTGTGGGGGCGGAGGATTAGTCATGTTGTGGTCTCCTTCCCGCTCCTATTTATGTTAATGAGAGTTTTACGGGGAGAGGGAGCACGCACGGACACTCTGTCAGGTTGAAGCCAACAGCTCTCGTGCCTGGAGCAGCAACAATTTTCCTTCTTCTGCTGAAAAAGAGAGGGGAAAGCAGTGGGCTGCCCTGCAGGGTTCAGGGCATGTCGATGAATTTACCTTTCCTCCTGCTCCAGCCTCTCCAAATCAATAAAGGAAAACAAGTAATGACTATAAAGACCTCGTTTCTGAGCTTTTTTTTTCTGTTCTATGAGACCTCTGTGGAGATTGCTGAGGGTGAGCCCAAACCCAGCAGTCCCAGAGTCTGCTGCAGTTCCACACTGGGCTGCTGGATTTGCTAATCCCCAGCAAAGATCATATTTTTATCGTTTTCTGAATGCCACAGCTACAAAACAGAGCCCCACACAAACTCTTTTGTCCTGTTTTTCAGCGTGCATGGAATCCTCAGGGTGGCAATGGCCCCTGGTGTTTGATCCCCGGGCACAGCTCAGTTAGCATTTAGAGCATTGGACCATGAAAACAGAACAGCAGCTTGGAGCATCCCCTTTGTCACAACCCTGCTGACATCTCCCCCTTCCTGTCACCACAACTCCCAGCAGCTTTGGAGGAGATTTGGTTTTTCTACCCTAAAAGCAGCACTGATTCAGCCCATCCTTCACTTTCTCTCTGGTGTAACATGAAATGCCTCATTCCCTCTGCAGGGACACCCCCTAAACTGGCAGCATTCCCCAGCCTGTCCAAACTCCAAAGCGAGAGAAGGGAGCCAGCTCTAATTTCCTATCAATATCTTGGATTTGGATCAAACACCTGCTGTGGAGAAAGAGATCTGAAAGTTCTAAGTGTGTGAAAAACGCCCTTGTGCTGTAACACAAACCCGTTGGTGCCTGAGAGTTACCAAATTCCCAGGAACAAACCTGCCTCTGGCTCAAACCACATCCTCCCAGTCTCCCTGCCCCGGGCTTGGCTCCCCCTGGGCTAGCCTGTGCGAGGGGATTTAAGTGATTAATCCTTGATTTGTCTCATTATCACACCTGCCACAGGGAGTTCGTGCCACTCCTAATTAGGGGTAACGAGTTCAGCCCCAAAAGAGGGTGAGGGTTTGCTCACACCTCACTAAGAACCTCTGCTCAGGGGTTCCCCCCTTCCCTTAGATGAATCCTGAAAGCACAGAACACAATAGGTCACTAAGACAGCAACAAAAAAACCCTTTAATTTCTTTCTTGTGTTAGGTTTCCACTGGAGAAGTCAACTGACCTTCCCCAAGGGATCAGCAGAAGCACAAGCCTGGGATGGAGAAATAATAGGAATGTTAAAACTGGGAGTTCAACAATTAGCCAAGGTGGAGCTGTGGAGAGCAAATTATTCTTCTTCCTTCACTATTCCTGGTGGACTGTGGGTTCTTGTAACACCATTTTTTATTGCAGAGGAGCAGCAGTGACTGCAGGAGTCTGTGTTAGAGGAATTCTGCTCCTCTGGAGGCTGGGAAGACAAAAAAGCCTCGATACAAGACAGAACTGTGCTGACAGAAGCCCTTTTGCCCATAGGGCAAGGTTCAGCCTGTGACTGACCTTCAAAAAGCACCCCAGCCCCTTTGTGCCTCAGTTTCCCTCTCACTGAGAAGGCAGACCATGCAACTGGCTTTCAGGGAAAAAGCTCTGATGATTTTCAGGGATGTACAGAATTCACCTCTGGTGTCTCCAGGTCTCATCTGGGTGCTCGTGCTCGGACTCCAGTGGGTGCAGGGACACCCCCCTGTGATCCATGGAGTTTGGGATGTGGTTCCCCTGATCATTTCTCTGAAGGTTTGCACAGGGGTCGCCCTGGGCCACCCAGATACCCCCTGATCCTACAGAGGAAACCCCTGGAGTAAATCCAACCTGCCAACATCCCCATCCTGGGAGCTCTGCAGCTCCCAGCAGCAGAGGAGGACCCTGAGCCTGGAAAGGTGGGATGAAGGAGGGGTGAGAGGTGGGGGACAGTGCCTGGTGTGCAGGGAGAGCTGTGTTTGCCTCCCTCCTTGCACAGCAATGACACAGGGATGGGGTGGGGGTGACTGACCCCCCTGGAGACCTCTGACCCCCCCCAGGTGTCTGCTGCAGGTTGGGAGAGGGGCAGAGAGGAGGAGATGCCTGTGAGAAGGGGTTGCCATAGCAATGGAGTACGGGAGAACTCTGGCTGCTCACGGAGGTGGATGGATGTTCCGGAGCATCCTCAGGGCAGCAGAGACTCAGAGGCCTCAGGAATGGGGTGAGGGAAGGAGGGACCCATCATCAAAAACACTGCAGCTCCCTGGAGCTGGTGGTTCCCTTTCAGGGTGGTTGCACATCACTCATTCCCTTCCCCATGTCAGAATGAGCTCTGTCAGGAGAGGAGCTGCTGTGCTGTGTGGATTTGGTGAGCTGGGGGTTCCTCACCCTGCCAGAGCCCCCCATCCTGCTGGCTCTGCACAAGGGTCCTGCAGAGGTGGGGAACAAATCCCCGGCCACCTCACCGACCCCAAGGAGAGCTGGTTTCCCTGGATTTTATTATTCAGTGTTTACCCACCCAATCCCTTTCTGTAGCAGCTGAAATCCTCTCCTGCAGAAAACCAACCTGCTCCCAAAGTGACCTTCAGCCTCCCTCCCTTCAAAAGGACAAAATTCCAGCACCAGGGAGAGCTGTTTGATCCCGAGGAGCCAGGACACGCTCCAGGGCTGGAATTGGTGCTGTCAGGATCAGATGCTCTCTGCCTGCTCAGGGTGGTCAGGACAGGATGGAAAGGGCTCTGCCCATGCTGGAGGAGCCATGGCAGAGCCCTCAGTGACACTGAACATGCTGCCCATGGAGACCTTCTGGCCACGCTCCTGTCTGTGAACTTGTTCTTTTCTCCATGGAAAAATGATGAGCAAAATGGGCATTACAAGCATAGATGTGGACATGACATTCACAGAAAAACGGGGAAAAGGGAAAAAGAGGGGCTTTCCATTCACATATGACCTGGAGCAAGATGAGGATTTGCTCTGGCACATCCTTCTGCCCAAATGGCCTCCAGGAAGAGCCCTGAACACTGCAAGGGAGGAGGGGAGGGCAGTGGGGGCTGCAGAAAATCCATCAGAGGAATGGAGGGATGCAGAGATGGCTGCCCCAGCCCTGGCAGTGTCCAAGGCCAGGTTGGACAGGGCTTGGAGCAACCTGGGCTAGTGGAAGGTGTCCCTGTCCATGGCAGGGCGTGGGTGAGCTTTATGGAAGGGACTTCCCTTCCAGCCCAAAACATTTTCTGATTCTGTGAGATTAGAGGGGACCAATTTGCACTCCCTGCCCCAAGGCACTTCTCCCTGGCTGATTTCCAGCATCACCGGCAGAGTCAGAACCTGTTTCAGTAAACACATCTGCACCTTCCTGCCCGACTACACCTCATCCCTCCTGCGTCCCCCACACAGCAGGCTCCTGGTGAGGGAGCAGGGCTGAGGCTGCTGCCTGCTTCAGATGGACCCTTGCAGCTCCATTTTCAGAGCAGTTAGGCTCCCCTCCATCAGCAGATTTCCAGGCTTTGTGTGGAAATCCTGCATGAAGAAGGATTTGGCATTCCAGCAAACCAGTCTTCCAGTCAGCTGGAAGTAGCTGCAAACTGGGGAGCTGAACGGGGTCAATGCTTTCAACCCATCAGCACAAACCAGGTAGGATTTCTTATAGGAGGAAAAGGATTAAGGAGCAGAAGCAAAGGCAAGTTTTCAGGCTCTTGGTGAAGTCACCATGTCCACCCTCGGTGTGTTCCTCTGAGCTCTGTGGAGCCATGGATTATGGGCAAGGGTTTCATCTTCACGCACTGCCCCAGGCTGCCGGCAGGTTTTGGAGCTAATCTCGGGGGTGGCACAGCTAACCTGTTCCCAGAGATGCCCCCAAAGGACCTGTGGCATGGCACAGCCGGCTGTTCCCCCTTTTTCCCCGCTGCCACCCCAGGCACGGCCGCGTTTCAGCGAGGAGGGGCGGGGACCTCTGTGCCCGTGTGCCCAGGGTAATGAAAAGGGCTGGGATTCCTTGGGAATGAGCCAGGGCAGGCTGAGAAATGCTCTCTTCCCAGGAGACTAGTACGGGGAGCTATTTTTTCCCCAAATGCAGCATGCAAGGGTGTGTTTTCAGAAAGAAGAAAACAACCCAACCTTTTTGTTTTGTTTTGTTGAGCTCCAATCTGCCCAGCACCGAGCTCAGCCCCTGCAGGGACAACGCCAGGGCCAGCTCCCACTGGAGACCCCCAGGCTCCAAGTTAACATGATCAGGGGAGTGGGGTCAGCCTCTCGGTGACCCCCTAATCCCCTTTACATGCCCCCTGTCCCATCCAATTATCCAAACCGTGATCGTCCAACCTCTGTCCCCAGACCTGTCTTCTCCCAGTGCTGAGCTGTGGGATTTAATATCATTTAAGATCAGCTGGTTGCAAACAGACCCTCCTCTCCCTCCCCCCAGAAGGGCTACGCTGCTCTGAGGCTGATTATTTTTTTTTTCTTTTTCCCTGCAGTGTCTCTGCTACATTTTGCAAACACCTAATGGCTGCAGGGTTGTTGCAAGCCCAGAGCCCGGCAGAAGCCGGATTCCTCCCGTTCTGGTGGATTTTTGTGGTGTACAGACCTCCCCCCNTCCCCCCTCAACCCCCCCATGAAGGATGGGGGGGGGAATTTAATGGGCATTTGAAAGCAGAGAAGAGCTGGGATGCAAAAACCAGCAGCAGCTCCCGTGTGCTGAAATGATGGCTGGCACAGAGCAAACCCACAGCAGCCAGAACAGGCTCGTTCCCGCTGGAAAGTGGGGAGTTCCTCGGATACAGGGCACGAGCAGACAAAGCCAGAGGAATCAGCTGGGCACAGCTCCTCGCTGGGAGCCAGCAACTTGGTTTTCATCTATTCCCACCTCCCCCCGCCTCCGCTGAGGTCTCCGATGTAGAAAACCTCCGGAGGGTGCAGGATTGTGGAATAACAGGGGGTGCACTGCAGGAAAACAGGGAGGGGGATCCTTGGAGAGGTGCCTGGGGTGGGAGAGGTGTCAGCTCCGGAGCGGAGCGGTCCGGGCTGTGCCGTGGGGATGCTGCCCGGGTGTGCGACACCCCGGGGCGCTCGGGCTGGGCTTGCACAAACACTCGTGCTGGGAGGGGTGCGGGCTGGCGCTATTATTTTAACAATTAGCCCCAAGCTGTTATAAAGGGC
>VXBC01008640.1:160526-182410 GCA_013399945.1 Ploceus nigricollis | reverse complement strand
TGGGGTTTTTTTTTTTTTTTTTTTTTTCCCCAGCGGTTGCGTCAGGGCTGTTGCCTGGAGACAGGCGAGCTATTCCAGTTTGAGCTTTTCAGCGCCGATTTCCTCTCTCTCTTTCATTCATACCACCAAGCCCTGAACCTACCTCCCACCAAGCAATAACCCTGGAGAGACCTGAAAGGGAGGAGCCGCACAGCCCGGGTCCTAAACATCCTCCGGCACCCAGGAGAGGGAGGAAGATCAGCGATGCTTTCGGCGTGGAGAGCAGGGATGGAGCGGTCCAGTGGAGGGCAGGTACCCTCGAGGCTTGCAGGAGATGCCCGGAGAGCTGCTGTGCTCCCCAAAGAATCTGTGGCTCTTCCCGACACCAACCTGCTGGTGTCCCCATGCTGATCGTGTTTCTTACCATGGATATCAGCCCCCCCCAAGGAGTTTGGGGTCCTCTGGCATTCGGGAGAGCTTTGGGATAATGTTTTCCAGGTGCCGCAGCTTGCCCGCTGCGTGTGCCGAGGGGAATTTCGCAAGGATGCATCAGCATCTCTGGGAAGCCCCAGGGTGGTGCCTCGGGGCTCTCTGGCTGGTACCATCCATCCCCGGGTAGAAAACAGCTTAGGAACCAGCCTCTGCCTGAATTTTGTACTGGGGAAGCTCCTGTTGCTTCCACAGCTGCCCAAAGAGGGGCTGGAAACCATTTTAGCTGCCTCGGAGGAGGGACTGAGAGAGGCAGTGCCCGGCTGCCGGCTGAGTGGGGTCCAGAATCAAAGGCAGGGGACAGANGGGGGCTCAAAGCTGGTGCTGCAAAGGGTTAAGCCTTGGCCAGCGACCCCAACCACCCAGGCCCCCTCCCCCATTCCCACATTCAGCTTTTGTGAGAGAAACCCCTTCACAGCCTTTTTATTCCTTTTTTTTCACCCTTCCCTTCTCCTGCCTGAACAACCCCCGCTCCCCCCCAGGGCAACAGGAAAATTTACAGCCCCTTCCTGAGCTCCAGCATGGAAGGGCTGGGATTTCCCACCTCCCTTTGATTGCCAGGGGTACCCCAGACCCCCACAGTAATTTAGAGGTGTGCCTGCACAGGGTTTGGAAGTCTGGAGTGCAGAGAAAGGGGGTGCCCTGGATGCAGCCATGCAGATTCAGAATGAACAGCAGCATTTTCACATTTCTGATGAAAATGCAAATTTTTTTCAAATTTTTTTTTCTGCTTTGCCAGCATCCATTTTTGTCAGATTTCAGATCTGCATATGCAAACTCAGCCTGGTGATCAGCTCTCACTGTGCTGCAGGGAGGCACCTGAAGGCTGATGATGATGGAGAGGCACCAAGGGAGATGGAAGAGCTGTTGGCTGCGTGTTAAATCTGTCTGACAAAGACCTACAGGAGCTTTTAGCAGCAAAAGGAATCCCAGAATCCCAAGAGGGGTCAGGTTGGAAGGGATCACAGTGGGTCAACTGGTCCAGCTTCCCTGCTCCAGCGAGGCCATCCCAGAGCTCAAGGCACAGGGTTGTGTCCAGACAGTTCTGGAATATCCCCACTGAGGGAGACTCCACTCCCTCTCTGGACAATCTGTTCAATGCTCAGTCACTGCACAGGAAAGTTCTTCCTCATGTCCAGGTGGAACTTCCTGGGCCTCATTTCCTGCCCATTCCTGTTATCCTGTTGCTGGGTCCCACAGAGCAGAGCCTGGTCCATCAGGCACATAGAGGTTCAACATTTTCAGCAACATCTCATCCAAATCAAAACTGAGTCTGTGCCCATGAACCAAGCAGCACCAGGGAACAGACAGGCACAGGGTGAAACAGCCCCTGGCCTGGTTTTGGTGTGGGATGAGCAATCCCAGGACATGGTTTGGGAATGACCAAGACTGGGGCCCCTTCCTGACAAACAATTTGGATTCAGCCACCCAGATTTGATAGCCAGGAGCGTTGAATCATAGGGATGTGGCCAGACAGGGTCAGTTTGCCTCAGAGCCAGAGCCCAGGTCTAGCAGGGTGAGTTTACAGCAGAGGTGTTGCTCCCAAGGCTGGATGTCTGTCTGTCTGTCTCCTTGCAGGAACAGACCACACATTGTCACCCACTCCCTCTTCTGTAAATGTTTATTTTTAATTTGGTTGCATAATGGATTTCAAATGAGCTGCCATAAGATAGCAGTGAAAGGCTGCAGCCACATCCCTCTGAAGCCACTCCATGGGTTTGAATGTTTTTTGGCCTGGATTTAGCTTGGATAAGTTGTCTTCATCCAAAAAAACACTGGTGGGGAGCTGCTGATGAAGAGTGGTGCTCCCACTGGTGATGCTCTAACCCCAACCACCTGCAATGGACACCTGGAATTTTAGGTGTGATCAGTCAGAATAAACCTGTGCAACACCAGCACTGTCCACACCTACGGCTCAGTATTTTTGTCTTTTCCTCAGACACAAGGAATCCTTTCTGTTGTCCACAGAGCTCCACAGTTCCCACAGCATCCCTGGGCACAGGACCTTTTCCAGAGGACTGCTGAATCCTTGGGAACATGGATCCAAGCCTGAGTTTTTGCTGGAATGAGGTTTTGCAAAGCCCAAGCTGGAAATTGCTTGCTGTAGTGGTGGCTCAACAAATCATGGAAGGGTTTGGGTTGGAAGGGACCTTAAAGATCCTCTCATTCCACCCCTTACCGTGGGCATGGACATCTTCCACTATCCCAGGCTGCTCCAAGCCCTGTCCAACATGGCCTTGGACACTTCCAGGGATGGGGATGGGGCAGCCAGACTTCCTTGGGATCCCCTGTGCTGATCTGAACACCACAAACTCTGTAAGGTGCCTTAGAGCCCCCTAAATCTTACCTGGACTTTCTGAGGTGCCTCTTACCACCCAAAGTGGGCAGAAATGGCCATTCCTTTATCACAACAGCAGCAGCTCAACTCAGTTTGGATTTGAACCTTCTTCCTCTTGCCCTTTCTGCTGGATTTGGGTGATTTCTCCCTGCAGGTATCCTGCTAACAAAGCATGGAGGAGCTGGATCTCCTGGCAGGGTTGTGTGGCCATTCTGTGGGACCAGTGCTGGAATGTTGCAGAAGCATCAACGCTTTCTTCTCAGCTGGTCCTCAAATAAATGTTTTTCCCCTAAAGCAAAGTCCCTGTAAAAGAAAAGTTCCTGAAGTACCCAAAGGGAACATACAGGAAAGCTGGGACAAGAACATGGAGTGACGGGACAAAGGGGAAAGGGTTCAAACTGGAAGAGAGTGTCTTTAGATGAGATATTGGGAAGAAATTCCTCCCTGTGAGAGTGGTGAGGGCCTGGTACAGGGTGCCCAGAGAAGCTGTGGCTGCCCCTGGATCCCTGGAAGTGTCCAAGGCCAGGCTGGACAGGGCTTGGAGCAACCTGGGGCAGTGGAAGGTGTCCCTGCTCAAGGCAGGGGGTGGAACAGGATGGTCTTTAAGGTCCCTTCCAACCCAAACCATTCTGTGATCCTACAGTTCCCTGGGAACTTCCTACAGCCTTCCAAGGATGGGAAGAGGAGGCCGTGGTGCTCCCAACCATCATCATCCCATCCCAGCCAGGAGGAGCCTCCATGTCCTCCACAGGGACTGGTGCCAGGAAAGTCCTCTGGCATGGCTGGAGGATCACCTGGAGACACGGCAGAGGCACCTCCAGAGGGCAGCAGAACCCCAGGTGATGCTGTCCCCTGTGTCCCCAGGGCCTGCAGAGGTCAGTGGTGGTCACCTGGCTGCTCATCTCCGTGGACCACTGAGGGACCTGGCACTGGCCTGTTTCAGTCTTCACAGAATCATTGAATGGTTTGGGTTGGAAGGGACCTTAAAGATCATCTAATTCCAGTCCCTTGCCATGGGCAGGGACACCTCCCACTAGATCAGGGTCCTTCCTTGGGGTATCTACTTTATTTTCTCTATGGGTTTCTCCCAAGTGAGTCAAACATCAAAGAAAAAAGAAAGGACAAATGTGCCTGAAATCCTACCGAAGTCATGGTGGGAATTTTCAACCCATTTGTTTTTATTCAAAGGTAAAAGTAAATCCATTTGGTGATTCCATAACTAACACTACACTAAGTGTGTGTACTGAGTTAGTGAATTATTTTTCCCTCAACTCAAAAAAATTTCCTCAAGACCTGAAGAACTAGAAATCATTTCCAAATAAAATCAAGACCCTTTCCAAAGATTTTGACTGATTTGTAATGGCTTTCCATTGATAAACCTACTAACCCAATTCATTGCAGCCATCCATAAAAAGCATTTTAAAATCTCAGGACTGATATATGTTTTTTCCACCTCTCTTCTTTGCTGTAAAAAAGGGATTTCAGTTCCACTTCCACTCAAAATGTTTGTTGTAAATTAATTCCGGAAGTGAATAAAAATTCCTCCTCCAGTCTTATCTGTCCACCCAGTAAGGCTTCATCACCAAAACCCACAGGATTGGAGGGGTCTTTAAAAATGCTGTGATTGCCCTAAAATTATATCCTAGGCTTTGTGAGGAAGGGAAAGGTAAGAAAAGCCCATCTCAGACTCTTGTTTTAAGTTGGGGTGAATGAAGGGTGGAGTCCAAGCTGCAGCTTCCCTCCCTTGTCACCCTAGGATCACTTCCTGCCCGCTCCTGCAGCAAGAGCTGGGTGGAATTCCCTGGATTTGGAACTGATGGTCAGGGAACACAGTTCTCCTTCAGCAATTGGCAGCTTGACAAGCAGAATCTGGACAACCTCCTCAACCCAGGACAATAAAATGAAAGACCAGTCACTGGATTTTTATCTTTTTTTTCTTTCACCCCAGCTGTTGGATTTTTTTTTCTATTTCTAAATCAAACTGAGTATTTTGGGGACCTTAAAATGCAAACAGCACTTGAAATGTGTTTGCTTGTTGTATTCCTCTGCTTTGCTGTTTGCTCAGACTGATGAATGAGCCGTAAAATCAAACGTTGGCAACACTCCCGATGTCCACTATTCCAGAGAGATCCATACTTTGGAATTTGCCTCCAGACAACTTCCCCTGCAGAAATCCATCAGAAGAAGGCTCTTGTCTCAGCCAGTGGTGATCCTTTAAACTGCAAGACCAAGAGTGAAGATCCAACCTTCTCTTAAATAATATTTTCATCCCTCATCTCAAAAAAAAGCTGATAAACATCCCATTGCTCAGCCAGTCTCAGACAGGATCCCTGTTGTCCTGTTTGATGGGGCTCTGGCTGGTTTTCCTTTCTCCTTGTCTCAACGTGCAGCGGCTTTATCCAGAATCCGGCAGGATCAGGAGGTGACACTCATCATCTTCCTGGCCTTCAGATGAGGTGGTGGCTCTGGAACCCTGGGGGTGAGGGTGGAAATGAGGATGATGGAGCTTCACAGCATTGCATGGTAAAAACAGGAAGGACCTGGAGCTTCTTGGAATGATGCCAGAGGAGGCCATGGAGATGCTTCAGGGGCTGGAGCCCCTCTGCTCTGGAGCCAGGCTGGGAGAGCTGGAGGGGTTCACCTGGAGAAGAGAAGGATCCAGGGAGAGCTCAGAGCCCCTTCCAGGGCCTAACGGGGCTCCAGGAGAGCTGGAGAGGGACTTGGGACAAGGGATGGTGGGACAGGACACAGGGAACGGCTTCCCACTACCAGAGGGCAGCGATAGATCGGATATTGGGAAGGAATTGTTGGCTGTGAGGGTGGTGAGATCCTGGCACAGGTTGCCCAGAGAAGCTGTGGCTGCCCCTGAATCCCTGGAAGTGTCCAAGGCCAGGCTGCACAGGGCTTGGAGCAACCTGGGATAGTGGAAGGTGTCCCTGCCCATGGCATGGTGGAACATGATGATCTTTATTTTCCCTTCCCACCCAAACCATTCTGTGATTCTCTGGTGCCCAAAAGCCCTTGGGAATGGAAGGCACTGAAATCCCCCAGTGCAGTGAGATTTGAGCTGGGCCTCACCCACGGCAGGTCCAGATGTGCTCTGGGTGCTCAGCACAGGCAGAGCTTTGTGCAGTTCCACAAAGAGTTAATGGCACAAAACAGAGGGAAGGCAGATCTCACAAAATCTCTCACACAAGCAATGAAGAGATACCAGGACGTGCTGTCAGCTGTCTCCTGTGCTCTTCCCCCTGTGCCCTAAATGGCATCAGCTGTCTTGCCCTCGTTGAAGAAAGGAGGAAGAACATGACCTGTCTCTTTAGGTGAGATCTGAAGCAGAAACAGAACCTCAAATGGAAAGTGAGTGAGGTTACAGCCCCGTAACCCAGCTGAGTACAAAAAAAGAAACTTCTCAGCCTCGAACCTGACTGGTGATAAGCTCTCTGAAAGTCAAGTGCACGCAATAAATAACCCCACCCCTTCTATTGGCTCAGGCTGCTCTGAGCTGTGAATGGGCCAATTTAGACAACTCCAGACCCATATTTCCCCTCCCATTTTCAGACCAGCTTTATACCCTGAGGCGCCAGGGATTGACTTTCACCTCACCCCAGCCTGAATGAGGGCAGTTCAGGGCCCTGTTTGCAGCAGGACCGGACTTCTGACAGCCTGAGGAGCTTTTGTGGGTTCTTCTAAGGTAGACCCCATTCTAATATTAGTAGGGTGTGAGAAGTGTGGTCATACTGCCAGCCTTCCACTGCTCTAAGTGTAACAAACCAGCTCCATTTGTCATTCAGCTGTTGGCAACAGGAAACCACCAACAGCAACTCAACACACGACAACAAGAATTAGGGTTTTCTCTTTCTGCGTGCTCCAAGGATTGAAACTCATCAAAAGGAGCTGATGGTCCCAAGCTGATGATCTGGAAGGGGTTTTTCAACTCTGGAGGACAGCAAAGATTGAGTGGGATATGATTTAATCTGAACACAGGACTCTTAAGGTAAGTGCAAATGATTTTCCAGCAGTTTTTCTCCTTCCTGCTGCCTGTCTGTTGTCTGGTGCTCCACTGGGCAAATTCCCTTAGGGTATTTAAGATTTGGCCCATCTATGGACCAGTGATTATTAAAGCATTTAGGGTGGGATGTCCAATGAGCCAAACTGCTGCTGTGGACCAGGACAGGGGGTGTGTATGTCTTTCCTTCTGGCAGCTTCCCAGTGCTGGAATTGGGGACATTCTGAGTTGGGACTGATGCTCCAAGTCAGACGCTCACCCAGTGGGTTCTCTCTCAGGCACAGGCCAACTTTCTCTTAAAAATAGTGAAAGTAGATGATAGCCAGGAGTGAATGAGTTCCATCCAACTGAATGTCTTGGAGATGAGAGTGACAGGACAAAGTGAAATCAGGGACCCAGTTCTGAAGTTGAGGGGAGGTGGAAATTTGGATACTCAGCTTCCAACACAGCAACTTTTGGGTGCTGTAGAGAGTGTGGGGAAGGGTCAAATCTTTAATTCCCCATTTGTGGGGATGCACATTTAGGATTTTTGAGAGCTTTTGCTTTCTTCCACCCCACAGATCATTTAAATGGTCTCACTGGATGTAATATTTTGTTTTCACCAGCTCCTCTGCTGAAGCTGGTAAAACCACTGCAAAGTTAATGCTGGTTGTAGACAAAGCTTCTGGCAAAGTTGGAAATCTCCAGCGGAGCTGTAGGAAGAGTGGACTTGCTGCTTCTATTCTAGTCACTTCCCAGGATCTGCACTAAGCCTATAACTTTTATTCCTGATTAAAATTTAGGTCAGGCTCAAAATTGCAGAGCTGTAAGTATGGATATTTCAGGATATCCGTGCTTGCTGTGGCACTTTTGGGAGGGAATAGCACTTGCTGTGTTGTGGGGCATTTGCATCTCAGACCTCCTGAGGTGTTTCCTCAGGGCTTTGTGGCTGATGATGCCCCGCTGAATGCTCTTCAAAGTGCTTTAGTTACCCCACTCATGATCTGGGGCTATTTCTTGCCTCTCATGACGGGCTGCTCTGATATTTAATTGATTATGAATCTTTAACAGTGCAAAACCAGGACACTGCCAGCAGTGAGGGTTCCTGCTGCATGCAGAGCACATGCACATGGTCCCGGCTCGGGTACGTGCTGGAGATGGAGAAGGCAGATGGAAATGCGGAATAAAGGAAGGACAGCTGCAGGGCAGCCCAGGCACCCTCATTAATATGCTCGGTCAGTCATTCTGTCAAGGTTTAAGTCATTTTTATCAGAAGATTTGAGGGCTGCAGAGCTTCTGGTTTCTCGTTCATATTCTGCTTTTTTCTCCCAGACCTCCTGCAGCCTTTTCATTATATTGGTACCCAAAAGTCGGTGAAAAAACCCTTCTGGCCCATTCTTGTTTTGTTCTGCCAATACAGGGCTATTGTTGCCCCATGAGGATTGCAAAGTCAAAACCTGAATTTTCTGATGGAGGAGGAAACACCCAAAGCATATTTAAGTGAAAATTTTGCAAAAGTGCTGCTGATTATTCTTCATCTTCTCTTCCAACAAATTCCCATGTTCGATTTAATCAGTATGGAGTGTTCTGGGATGCTGTTATACCCTGGGCTTTCAGCTTAGATGGTGTGCTCCCAGCTCCTCTTAACTAAACCCACAATATCCCAGGATGGGCATCCCATTCCCTCATAATTTGGGCTGTGTGTCCCTTTCAAACACGGCTATCAGCTCCTTTATTTCTGCTTTGTGGCTTTCTTCCTGACCGACCTTTCAACCTTTAATTCTCTGTGGCACCTTGATGGGCACATCAGCATCCAAAAATGACCTTGAGGATATTTTCAGAAACAGCCCAGGCTTTTTGTCATCTAAAGCAGGTGTGGAAAGGGGGGATTCACATGGATGGATTTCACAGGGATCACAGGGATGTGCTGAGCAGAGCAGGAGCTCCTGGGCACGCTGTTACTTCATCATTATTTGCCGCCCTTCCTTCCCCTCATTCTTTCCATTCCATCTGTGTTAAAAAAGGAGTTTCCTCACTGCTCCTCCATGGTTCACAAGCTTCTGGAGGCAACCAAGCATTGCCTCCATGTGGGTGAGTTCCCTTGTAGCCAATAATTTCCTGCAGGGTGTCTATCACAGGCAAAAAAATCTTTCAGGACACCTGGGGCTAAATCCTGCTGGAATCCTCGCCAGCCCCAAAGTTTCCATCCATGTCTTAATTCCATGTGGTGCAAGTCAGCTTTTTTCATTAGGCTGACTCCACTTTGCAAGATTAGAAGTAGCTGAGGGGGTAAAAAAGAATGAAATTCCCCCTTGCAGAGGTCTTGGCAACAAATTACAGCCCCAGGGTCCTGATGCTGCTTGTGGAAGGAGCAGTTGCACCACTGGACATCACTGGACAAAACAGGCTGTGCAGGGTCACGGTTCTTGCTTAAACATAAATAGGAATGTAAATCAGAATTCCAATATTTCTTGCTGGACAAGACATTTGCTTCTCACAGGTCAGCCTGTTTTCCATACCAGGTTTAAATCCATCACAATATCCAGCCAAAAATATCTCCCCCACCACCAAAAACCAAGCTCAAAGCACAGCAGCTCCTTGTGTTGAAGTAAAAAAAAATGGGTTTCAATTATAATTTTTTCCGAGAAAAAGTTGCAACTAAGCAGGAGAACAATGTTCTCGTGGTTTTACAGAGCAATTTTGTCTTTGTGAATGCTGGTCAGTTTTAATTTCAAAAACGTTGTGGCCTTGCCTATTCAAACTTCCAAACCCAGTGATAAATGCCTGAAGGAGAGGGACACGGTTGAGCAAAGGTGTGGGAAGTGTGAACTGTGTGGAATTACTGCAAGAAATGATGTTGCTTCATTTGCTGGAGACACAGCGAAGAGGGAGGGAATAAACTTGCAGTCCACCATGGAATCATGGAATGGTTTGTGTTGGAAAGGAACCTTAAGGATCATCTCATTCCAACTCCCTGTCATGGGCAAGGACACCTTCTACCATCCAAGGTTTTTCCAAGCCATGTCCAACCTGGCCTTGGACACTTCCAGGGATGGGACATCCACCATGGGCAGGACAGGCAGTTGTGAGTCTTTCAGTGAAGGAAATTAGTGGTGGTCGTTAGGAAGTCATTTTGAGGCTATGGGAATTGGAGGGCTGGGATAGACTGATAGGAAGCAGTGGGAATTTCCATCATTGAAAGCTTTGAAGTGCAAGTTAGGGGGTCTCTGAGATTAAAGACCTTTGTGGTGCCAGTCCTACATTTCTGCCACCCTGGCTGCTGAACTGAAACGAGCTTTTCGAAATCATCCCCCTGCATTTCCCCCTCTTTATTTATTTACTTACATACTTATGAAATAGTTTTCCAAATTTGACCCAATGTCACTGACGATTTCTGCTCCTCTGGAAGCCGTGGAATGTGTTACTGATCAAAAAGCAGCGAGCAGCACCCCTGGGGTCCTGTGTGTCAGGCACGTAGGAGACACAGCAGAAATAATAAACACATGGCTCACAAATGAATTCTTTGCTACTTAATGAGCAGAGAGGAATGAAAAATTACTCAGTGTCTGGTCTGCCTTAGTGATGGAAGAATCAGGAATGATTTTGGTGGATGAAGGTTGGGTGAAAAGCTCTTTGTCCCTTGATAGAGGGACCTTACAGCCAAGAGGCAAAAGAGGTGCTTGGCCCCATGCCCAGGTCCCCATGGTCCCAATTTACTACAGGATGGTATTTCCTCATTTATGGAAGGTCCCTCTTCTCCATGAAACCTGGGATGGGAAAGAAAAACCGTAATAAAATGCCTGGCACAGAGGAACTGCCAGACTTCTTTCAGCCCAGACAGTTCCTTGCCCAACACCTGAGCCTTGGTGGCATCTATGGTTCTGTGAACGACTCTGAACCATGAAATTTGGGGCAGAACATCTCAAAACGTGTCTGTGGGAGGATGATGATTGAGAAGTGGGCTTTGAATGGAGGTTAAATTCGACCTGTGGAAAAATCAAGGCGTCACCTGTAATGCACAATGGAAAGAGGGAGAAGTGATGCCAATCTAAGCAGGCAGAGAAATTGATAGAAAAGCTTTACATTGACTTTTATCTGGATGTTTTTTTCCTGGCTTTCTCTTGTATATTTGGCCTTGACCATTTTAGAAGCAGAGGAAGAAGAGCACAGCTGCTTGAGACATTAATGCAGCAGACTTGCACAATTATTATTCTTTTTTTCCAGTGAAAGGTGCCAATATTCGTGGTGTTTGTGTGACAGAACCTTTTGAAAGGTGGTGATTTCTCATGGAATGCTTTTTTTTCCCCTGAAAATTGTGGTGAAAAAGTTGGAAAAGGCATTCTAAAAGTCACTGAGTGGTCTGCCAAGGAATAATAACTGAGTGGAAGGGAATTGTGAATGTGGGGCTCTGTACAAGACTGGTCCTAACCAGGTGAGAAGAAATCCTCGTTGTTTTAGTGCAGTACTGCTGGTGCCAGGCAGAGGATGGACACTGGCAAAGCAAGAAACTTCAGGAAATAAGATTTCTTCCAGCTCTGAGGCAATAAATTCAGGCCAGATCAAATGTGAGGTAACCTGAGAGTGGATCAGCCCCATCAATTCAGTGCCATAAATAATGACTTTCTGTAACAAACCTGGTTGTGAGGTTTGGCTTTGTTCTGCCACATTTCTGTCTCCTTCAAGCACCATAAGGATGTTTCGATATTATTTTAATTCTGAAATTTGAGTTAATCTCCTAATTTTGGATAAGGGATTAAAAAGTAATGGGTTCCTTCTTTCTTTACGAGCATCAGAAAGGAAATAATATTGAGACAAGGTCTTGGCTGCTGCAAGTAGTCAAGAATAGTCATGCTGTGAGTGTAGGACAAGCTTGGCAGGGAGGACTGGCCTGGGTAGGAGTCACTTTCTCAGTCCAAAAAGGCTTTTCCTCACGGGATCCAGAAAAAAATCTCTTTGTGGCAATTATTAGCAGAATATCTCCCAGCTGAAAAGCCTGCATTCTCATCCCGGTCCCCAGAGATATCCCTGCAAAACCAATGTGATATAATAATAAATAATGGTAGTGAAACAAGAGGGAGCCCATCTTCACCCTGCACTCGGGGTGATCTGGTACCTGGTGACTATGTCTGAGTGTTATCCCAAACACAGGGATGGGATCAGGGAAAATCCTCTGTTTTCCTTCAAATCAGGGAAAAAGGGATAGCCTGTCTCTTGCAAAGCAGAGATTCAACAGGAGGGCCAGTAAAATCAGGATAGACTTTAAATAAACATAATAAACATACACGGATAAATATAATCCAGGAGCCACCACAGCTCCTGTAGAATGGGGATCAGCAGGGGTTTAGATACAGCCACCAAATTTTTAAGAGGGGGAGGAACCCCAGTATTGCCTGTTTTAGTAGTTGACATGCTGCCTCAGCATTCAAAAAGTCCTCTGAGAGCTCCGAAAATGAACTCTCAAAATGGAGTCTGGTAGGGTGGTTGTAACACATCAGCGTCTTCCAAGAGCAGCAGGACACTGTAAATAAGCTTTTCATCTGCTAGAGGAGTGGGAACAGGGAGGTTCTGATGGTAAAACAGACTACTCATTCCTAAAAGGGAAGAGAAAAGCTTGGCCAGCCCATGAAAACAAAGTCTAGAGGAAATGAGCTGCCCAGCTTTTGCAGCAGCAGGATGGGGAAGCAGTCCTGGAGGCCAGCTGGGAAAGCAGAGGTACCTTCATCCTCTCAGTGGGCTCAGTTCAAAGCTGGAGTTGCTTCTGCAGCAGAAATCCCAGCAGGAATGCCTTTGGTTCAGTGTGAAATGGATAAAATGCCATGGGATGGGCATTGCTGCACAAGGAGGCCGTGCAGGGGCCACCATTGCACAAGTCTGGCTGTGGGGTCATCTGGAGGGACGTTTTCCCAGGAATGGCTTCAAACCGACAGAGAGTAGGTTTGGAGTGGATATTAGGGAGAAATTCTTCCCTGTGAGGATGGGGAGGCCCTGGCACAGGGTGCCCAGAGAAGCTGTGGCTGCCCCTGGATCCTTGGCAGTGTCCAAGGCCAGGCTGGACGGGGCTTGGAGCTCCCTGGGATAGTGGAAGTTGTCCCTGCCCATGGCAGGGGGGGGCACTGGATGGTCTTTAAGGACCCTTCCAACCCAAACTATTTTGTGATTCTATAATTCCATGATTTCACACTCGTGTAGGTGCCTGCAAAGACACTGAAGAACATCTGGGGGCTGACGTATGAAAACAGGGTGGAAGCCACCACCAGAAAGACCCTGCTTGGCTGGGTGAGATCACAGCCTGTGCATTCAGGTGGGGGGAACAGGGACAGATGGAGCCCATCTGGAGTGACTGGGAGCTGCAAATGAGGGACTTTCTCCCTTTTTAGTGCCCTTTATCACAAGCTTTCTCAGGGTTCCCCCTCCAGCTGCTTTCAGAGGACATCCCTGGGCTGAGGAAGCAAATTGTCTGGGCTTCTGGACTTCAGAAGCTCCATCTCATGGCCACGAGATTCCCAGGCTGGAGGAAACAGAGGAGGCCCAAGGATGAAGGGATGTGCCCCAGGTGACACACAGAATACCTTAGGTACCAGAAAGACCTCCCTGGGATGCAGTAGGCAAACCACACCACATCCAATCATTGTTTTATTTTTAATTCTTGCTTTTGAGCTGCTTGAACTGCGGCCATCTCTGGGAGAGCCTTTGCAGCAGGCGGTGCAGCTGCTGGGTTTCCCCGCTGTCAGCAGTGGGAATGTGTCTCAGATCAGAAGCAGGTTTCTGTCTGGAGCTGCCACGCTGTCGCCCAGTTCCCAGGATGACTTGGCAGACACTACTGCAGTGCTCAGCCTTTGCTGCACCTCGTGGTAGCTCCTCCTTCCCACCTCAGCGGTGGATGACAGCAGCTTTCTAAAAGAGCAACTTCCCTTTTCATAGGGATAGGAAGTGAAGCTCATTTAGCAAAGAGAGGTCGTCCACCAAATGGTGAGGCCCTGTCCTAAAGCTCAAAGCATTCCATCTAACCTGACACTGCTCTCTTCTTCCCCAGCACCAAACCTGAGGAGCTCCACCTCCATCCTCTGCCCTTAGCTGGAGGAGAATTGTGAAGGGAAAATGGGAATTGGCAAGGGGGAAGTTTGGCAAATCTGCAAAGGCTTCCTCATTTCTGTGTCTCTAAGATCAGGCACACTTGGCTGAGGCCTGCTGGTCTGGGTGTCTGTCCTGGTTGTCTCCAGGCTTGGAGGGTGTCAGATGATGGTGCCAGGCTCTTTTCAATGGTGCCCAGCCACAGGATGAGCAGAAATGGACATAAAATAAACCACAAGAAGTTCCACCTCAACCATGATGAAGCAATTCTTTATGTTGAGGGTGTCAGAGCACCGAAACAGCTGCCCAGCCAGGGCATGGAGTTTCTTCTTTGGAGTTATTCCAAACCCACCTGGCCATGTTCTTGTGTCAGCTGTTACAGGTGATCCTGCCTTAGCAAGAGAGTTGGACTGGGTGATCTCCACAGGCCCCTTCCAATCCCAAACTATTCTGGGATTCTGGGATTCTAGGAATTTGGGATTCTGGGATTTTGGGATTTAAGGATTTAGAGATTCTGAGATTCTGTGCTGACCCTTCAGAGTCAGGATGGACTGACCAGGATGGACTCAGTGTGTCCCCCAAGGACCTGCAGGCCCCTGTGTATGGCCCAGACAGCCTTGCAGCCCTCCATGGGGTTGCCTTCCTTTGTCAGGAGCACAGCTGCAGAGCCAAGGCTGATTCCCATCCCATGTTTCCAGAGGGGGCACCAGCCACATGCACCCTGGAGCAGCTGCCCCCACCTCACACATCATCATGTCCTCAGCCACCCTCTTGTTGTCCTTGTGTCCTGTGGTTGGTGAAGGTCTTCTGCCATGACCTCAGCTCAGATCTGCCCTGTGAAGCTTTTCCCCCCGTAAACAACATCACCAGCGTGGGGTGACCTTTAGCTTGTGCATCACTCCCAGCAGATGTTGGCTCGTGTTTGTCCTGCTCAGTGGGGGCAGCTGAAGTGTAAACGGTGTGAGGTCATCCCAGCCTCGAGCTGGCTGAGACCAAGCGTCCTCCTCCCTCCTGCTGCCACTTACAACGCAAAGATGACGCCATGCAATTACCCACAGAGGTGTACATGGTGGTTTTTGGGGGCCTCGTGTTTGCAACAGCTAAGAAAATACGCTGAAAACACCGCAGAGGAGCCAGCTCATTACACATCCACCATGGGAAGCCTCTGTAGAACAAATCCTGCTTCTTATACAACATTTATCTCCCAGGACAGAGTTTCAGTCTCTCAATTGAACATGCTGAGGCAAAGTGAGAAAGTCACTTCCTCAGAGCCACCCACAAGTCCCTGACCAGGTCTTAATTCGTTAGACCATGCTGCTATGGTTGAGTAGGTTCATAGAGGGATGGAGCTGGCTGGAACAAGATGTGTTTCATCAGTAAAAGGTCTTTTTTTAGTGACAGAAAGGAAAGATCATTGCAAAGCCAGTTTGTTGGGTTGTTTCCTAAAATTTGGTGGTTTGCATAGTGGAAGAAAATCCATTCACAGTCATTTTCACTGCTGTTAACGACAGCTGTTAATAGCCTGTGGCTTTTGTTGGGGTTTGTGTCTGGATTCTCTTTGTGTTTCTTGCCTTCCTCATTGTTATTTTCATTGGCCAGGCTGTCTGGGAAGTGCAACTCCCACCCCCTCCCAGGTGATCATTTTTATAAGCAAAATAGAGCAAAGAATCCTTAGGGGGGGAGAAAAGAGTCAGTTCTGACACAAAGACCTGATTAAAAAAAGAAATCCCATTAAAAGCATTTGCAAAACCAGGCTGCTCCTGCAGTCTGGGGGGTGTAAAGCTGTTGGTCTCGTGGATGGTGTGGATGTGGTGGAAGCCAGAGGCCTCTGAAAGAAAAATTTGGGGAGGGCCTTCAGCCCCATGGAGCATCTGTCATGGGTCCGACCAGTGGCTCGCGCGTCCTCGGATCGTGTCCCCCGGAGCAGCAGCGTGGGAAGCAGGCAAGTTGGGAACATCCCACCCCCATCCACGTTCCCCTGAGGGTGGGGAGAAGCCCAGCAGGTTTTTCTCTGTCTTCATCCACCCTCCCATGCCTCCTTGTCCTATTTCCTCTCCCCACAATCTGTGTTGGAAGACACAAAGACCTGATTATCCCAGCGCCTGCTGGATCTGGCACCGAGGGATGGTTTGCAGGGATGTTGTTCTCTTGGTCTGCTGCAAAAGGAGGGGAGGACAAAGAAGTGCCAGGTGTGCACATCCTGGCACTCCCATCCCCCCCATTCTCCCAGGACCTGGAGGAGAAGAGGGGATTTATGTGTGGGGAAGGTTGACAGGAGCTGGACACAGCTGTGATGAGTAGGGAAGTGCTCTGGCATCCCATTGCTATTCCTGACACACAGCTGGAGGTGTTCAGGTGGGGAACTGGAGAGGTACATCCTTCCCTATAGCCCTTTGCCTCAGCTGAGTGTGGTGGGAGGGAGCATCATTCCCTCTGAGACCCTATCCAAGGAACTGCATTCCTGAGCACCAGCCTGCCACCAGGTTCATTCCTCCTCTTGGTCCTATAAAATGCTCTGCTCTTCCTAGGAAAAGTCATCCTCTGGGATACAGGGCCTCCAGGAAGGGCCTTTCAAAGGGCATAATTTTGGGTGGCCACATACAAAGGTGTAGAGCCCACCCATCTCCTCATGTTCTCAGGGCTGGGAGGGCCAGGACCTCCCCACATCCCTACAGGTTCCTGTGATGTCTCCTCCAAGGGCTGTGGAATGGAGCATCAGGGATTCTGGCCAAAGGACCATGGCCTGTGCCCACTTCCACAGGGTTTAGATGTCAGATAGGGGTGGCCTGCAGAGGGGATTTCTCCCTGCTGTGCCCCAACTCACCCAGGACTCATCCACAATTTGGCCCACACCAACACTGGGCAGAGAGAGGTTTGAGTTGAAATTCGGATTGAAATTCCAGGCTCTGCAGGAAGTGCTGTTGGGCAGGGCAGTTTTGTCATGAAACCTGTCCCACCTGAAGAACCCCAGAGTGGCTGCAGGTACCCAGAGGGATGTGCCTTGTTCTCCTGGCCCCATCCTCCTCCTTGCCCACTCCAGTGCACCCCACTGCCCCAGACTCCTGCAGAGACATTCCCTGCAGACATCCCACCTTGCTGCCTGGGCTGAGCTCATGAGGGAAGCATTAAGGGAGGTGGGATAAGCAGTCTACCCTTCTGCTTTTCCCCTCTCCAAGACCCTGAGCCTTGGCTCTGTTTCCTGGCCCACAGCCTCCTGCAGCCCAGCCGAGCATCCGTCGGCTTCCAGCGGGATGGAAAGCTCAATGTAAGCAGCCATTTTTCCTCCAGACAGATGTTTTGATTAGGGAATGACCACTCTGGCAACAGGAGGCTGTTTTCTTCTTCTGGAATGAGCAAGAAGCTTTTATTATCTTCTTCTCTTTATTTTTTTTAATTCCCTGTCAAAAGACTTTCTGCGTCTGCTTAAACTCAAGGTTCTGGAAATCTGTGCTCCCACACCCCCTCAGCCTCACGCAGCCTTCTCCCATAGATTGTCCCAGCTCTTCAGAAAGGCCTGGAGCAGATGGATTTTCTGCTTGGTTCGCTTGCTTGGGCCAGGTTCACCTGCAAATCATGGCCTAAGAAAAATGGTAGATTTAGGGCAGATATAAATTGTAATAGAAATGGAAAGCTGGCTTGGATTGTAGCAGGAGATCCTAAAATAAGCCAGTGGGCTTCAGTCTCTTTCCTGAAATGTGTAGCCCTCACTTTGGGATAAATCACAGGACCACGAAGCTCCCAGATTTGTTCGTCTGCCCTGGGCTGCCAGGGAACAGATATTTCCAAGGCAATTTGGCCACACTGGCTATGCTCAAGACTGGGACCTGGACAGAGTCCAAGCCGGGGAGATGGGATGAACTGGAAGGAGGATGGGGCCAAGAGAAGGAGGCAGCTGCAGCTGCTTTGGGGTTCTTTGGGTGTGTGAGATTTTATGGATCAGCCCCAACATCAGCACCTCACCTCAGCAGGAGAGCCTGGCTGCTCCTGGGGGTTCTTCACCTTCCCTTCAACGACCTTTGACATGGACCAGAGTGTTTGACAGAGTCTTCATTGCACAAATACAACCTGGTATCCATCAAAGATCAGGACTGGAATGGGGTCTGAGCACTGCCAGTAGGATATTCCCAGTTCTCCAGTGAGGATGCAACATGGAAACCCAACATCTGCTTCACTCCCCAGCAAGAACCAGGATGCTTCTTGCTCTGGGCTCTCCAGCTCTTCACAGGGACTTCCTGCAGTGCTGGAGTCATGGAATCACAGAATGGTTTGGTTTGGATTGGAAGGGACCTTAAAGCCATGGGCAGGGACACCTTCCACTAGCCCAGGTTGCTCCAAGACTCATCCACCCTGGCCTTGAACACTTCCAGGGATCCAGGGGAAGCCAGATTTTGGCCACCACATCACAGGGGATGGCTGTAGCCTCCACCTTCTGCCTCTGAGAAAGACCTTGCTCATGGTTTCAATGCTCTTTATAGCACAGCACGTTGGTTCCGAGCTGTCTTCTTACCTCCTCTTAGCAACGAAGCTGCAAATTATTTCAAAATATGAGCTAAAAAGGACTTGACCAAAACCCAGCAGAAGTAGAAAATGGTCACAGCAAAAACTGCTTCCATAGCAAATCTTCCTTCTTGTTTAAGGAGCTGATCCATCAAGATCTTCAGTAATTCTTCAATTTTGTGTCCTGCAAAGCAATCCAAGGGTGCCAGGTCAGGAAATGTTCTGAAGAGCTATTTTACTGAAGGAAAAGAGAATTGAATGCATCTGTGATGCACTGAGAACTGGAGGATATTTTTTTACTGAACTTTTTCCCTCCTCGCTGTTGCAAAAATGCAAATCTGGAATACTTAAATTATTGCATTTGAAGTGAATTGATTTCAGCAATTCTTTCAGGACAGGGGAGGACTTGTAAAAAGAAATCCAGCATTTAAAACCCTTCATAATAGGCTAGATCTGCATTTTCAAAGTAATTTTTTTAGGGTTTTTGAACCCATTTCCTTTTAAAAATATGTTCTTAAAAAAATAGACATTTGTAAGTTTTAAAATGAATTAAAATATCTGATCTTGCTGAACTGTTAAAACACTTTGTTGCACCCACCACATCCAGAATCTGGATGGAAAGGGGGCTCATTTTGTGATTTCAGTAGGCTTAGGGGTTTTTTTTTTGGAGCTGTCCTCAGAGTGAAACTCTGTTGGCTTACTTGGGTATTAACCTCTTTTTCCATGGCAGTTTCATGGGGTTGAGGCAAATGGTGAGCCAAGACTTCTGCTTTTCTGCTCGATTTGGCCTTGTTTCCTTTCCTATACCCGCCCATGCGCTCCCAAGGCTGCCTGTCAGTGTCCTCCACATCCCTCTTGCAGAGGGTGCTGGATTCTCATCAAAAATGACTTTAGATCTCTTTTGCCCTGGTAGAGGAAAGCAGCCAATAGCAGTAGGTGGTCTCACTGTAAAAATGAGATGGGCAAAGCTTTGAAATGACAGAACCCGAGGCAACAGTGTGAAACTGACTCCAGGGAGGTTTAGGTTGGATATTAAGGAAAGATTCTTCCCCCAGAAGGTGGTCAGGCACTGCCCAGTCTCCCCAGGGAATGGTCAAGGCTGCCAGAGCTCCAGGTGTGTTTGGACAATGCTCTCAGGGATGCACAGGGTGGGATGGTTGGGATGTCTTGGGTAGGGCCAGGAGCTGGATCGATGATCCTTGTGGGTTCCTTCCAACTTAGGATATTCTGTGATTCTACGATCTTTGAAGAGCTCCCTTTGACTCATTCCTGCAGAAGCACTTGAACCTGCACCCACCTCTCTGTAGCCAAAATGCCACCTCAACTACCCCTGTGAAGGCTGCTAAAATTGCATTCTATCCTTCCCCAACGTGGGCACCCAGCCCGTTTTAGGGGTTCTGTCCATACATCCGGTGTTCCTGTGACCTGCACGTCTGTCCCACAAATTCAGAGCTGGCTGCACCACAGAGCTCATTGTCCTGGTGTCCATTGGCTTTTTCAGCTTGGCTCTTCCAGGAACATCTAATATTTTTTATTTGTCACCTAGCAGCAGCTAAGCTGGACTCATGAAATTGTAGAATATCCTGAGTTGTAAGGGGCCCATAAGGATCATCGAGTCCAGCTCCTGGACCTGCGCAGGACCACCCCAAGAATTCCATCATTTTGTTTCTGAAGCTGTTTTTTGCTAAATGTTTTTATGCATATAGAATTATAAAATCCTGGAATGGTTTGGGTGGGAAGGGACCTTAAAGACCATCCCATTCCAGCCCCTGCCATGGGCAGGGACACCTCCCACTATCCCAGGTTGATCCAAGCCCCATCCAACACGGCCTTGGACACCTCCAGGGATCCCGGGGCAGCCACAGCTTCTCTGGGTACCTGGTGCCAGGCCCTCCCCACCCTCACAGGGAAGAATTTCTTCCATATATCAGACCTAAATTTCCCCTCTTTCAGTTTAAACCCTGTACTCCTTGTCCTATCACTCCATTCCCCGATGAAGAGGGATATGGAAAAAACTTTTTGTTGCCTTAAAACCTTTTTGTTCTGCTTGTTCTTCTTTGATTTTTGGTCACTTTAAAAAGAACTTGTTTTGGATGCTTGAAGAAAAAAAAGTCCCCCCCCTTTAGTTATGAAATAAAACCAACATTTTTAGATGTGAAATATATAAATTCACAAAAGGAAATTTCCATGCTTTTCTTAGTTATTGCGCTCTCCCCAGCACTCCTTTCCACTGGAAAAAAAAGTAAAAACGGGGTGGGAGAACTACTCTAAGTGGCTCTTCTCATTTGTTTTTTCTTGTGAAGATAATTTTTAAAAGCATTAATCAGAAGTGAAACACGTTGTCATGACGTACACTCAACTCAGCCGCCTTTATTTTTGAAAATAAAATTACCTTTTAACAATCGAAGGTTCCACCAGCCGTGACATGGGAACCAGCAGCTCGCTGTATCCAGCAACATTTGCCTGCAGGATTATTTTGGGTTTTGTAAAACACCTGCTGGCCCAAAGCATGGTGGTGTTGGCTGCCGAAGGTGTTGGAGGCAACTGGGAGTGTGAGACTGGTGGATTTTATAGGGACTGCGACTCCCCAGAGCTGTTCAAACCCCTTCTGTGTGTGGGTGGGAGTGACTGACCTTTGTGGGAGGCTTGACTCGAGGTGGGCTGTGTTGTTCCCCTCCCTGAGCTGCTTTTACACGTCTGTGTCTCCGACACGTGCGTGGGGACAAAGCTGAGCCTGTGCAAGGCTGCAGAGAGGTGTTCCCAATCTCAGCAGGGTGCAGAAAGGGGTGCAATGTCCCCACAGGGGATCCCCACTCCTCTCAAACCCTGCCAGAGGAGCTGAGAAGGCCCCAAGCCCCTGGTTGGACTTGCTGAGGTTGATGTTCCTCCAGGCCTTTCCCATTCTGCCCCACCAGTGCCACCAGTGGGTACCAGAGTAGTTGAAAAAAGATTCTTGGCCCAGTGGGAGAAGTAGGACACAGTGATGGTGTGGATGATTATGATTAGATTTATAGATAATACAATAAATATTGCCAATGAATATCTAAATAATAGCTCCATCATCTGTTGCAGTGGTTGTAGTGTCACCAGGTCGTAGTTTCTCCTGTTGAGTCATGAGACCCCCTCGCTTTCTAAACTGCTCAAAGAAATCTAAGTGTGCCTCACTCCACTTAGTCTCAGATTTGGTCAACAGCCTATGGCTAAAGCATTACAATGTCAGCAAGTTCAGCTAGAAATGTACAGAATTTCAGTCTTTGGCCCTGCAGAATTCACAATTGCAAAGCACCTATGGAGCTACTTTAGGATTTATCTCTATATTTGACCAGAACTGAGAGCTTTTACTCACCCACCCAAATGTTCCCCATCTTTGGGCTGGATGTCCTGCAGGTGCTCCTGCCAGGGTGAAGACCCATCCAGAAGCTGCTTTCCATCTTGGAAGATCAGGTGGTCCAGAAGGCCCAATCTCCAAAAGCATTTTATAACCTTTTGCAGGCCCCCAAATCATCACAAACATCATAATAATAA
>VXBC01008640.1:149425-160421 GCA_013399945.1 Ploceus nigricollis | reverse complement strand
AATAATAATAATAATAATAATAATATTATCATCTTTTTTTAATGTATTCCATTAGTTCTGTGAGCACCTGGTGTTCTTACGATTGGACGAATTGCATTGCCTGACACAGAGCGGAAGGGGAGAGGGAGGATGTGTGTGGGAGGATATATTTGATGGCCAAAATATCTTTCGTTGCCATCACGCGTTGAGAGCAACTGAAAGCCCCAGAAGAAGCATCCATGATCCTGTAGATGATCTGTCAATCCTGCCATAAGATCATCCTTGTGACAGGACTGCCAGTCAAAGCGAATTGCTGACTCGTGCTGTGTCTCACATTCCCTAAATCTGCCAAAAATATGGCAGTTGCATGAATTATCTCTCATTTGGGAGCAGAATATATCAAAGATCCCAGGATTTTCCAGCGAGACCGTAACAAGGACAACAAATCAATGCCAAACATGTGGGTGGATTGTCTGTCTTTCACAGCTGGTAATGAGTGATAGCTGAAACTTACCCATTGTCCAGCCTTGATTTTAAATGATACCTTGCTCTTCCCTGCTGCTGGAAAAAAAAAAAAATAAAGAAAAAAAAGAAAAAAGAAAAAAAAAAGAAATGCAAGCCACTCTCGTGGCAAAAACCCCATGATCCAGAATCTGAAATCCTGGCACAAAGTTGTGAGTGGAAAAGCAGGAAAAGCTCCCCTAACAAATCATGTGCCATTGCACCACCAGATCTGCTAAGCAGAGCAAGCTCTGTGTACAACCTGGAGGCTGCCAAATGAAAATGAAATTGCTGCAGGAGCTGCTCTGGTTGATTTAATAGGTGAAACTCCCCCTCCAACTGTGCTGTCAGTGCCTGGAGCGAGCTGAGGCCTGGGGACAGATGGATGGGCCATCTGTAAACCCAGGTCAAAGGAAATCTCAGAGATGAAAAAGTTTTGGATGGGGGGAAAGTGTGTATCAGGCTATCCTGAAATATTTCACCAATTCCTTCTATTTTGCACATCTTATCTGTAATAATAAAAATAAAGCAGAAGGGAGAAGACATTCTTTAAAAAATAAAAACCACCTTAAAATATTGAAGTGACTCCATTAGAAACCTCATTTTTAGAGTCCCAGATTTTGAAATATTAGATCTGTGCTAGAAAGCAAAAAAAAAAAAAGTTACTTTTACTGGAATATTTTTTCCCTGTGAGTCTGGCTTGCTGGGAGCTTTTCTGAACAAGCTGGTTAAATAAAGAAAAAAAAGAGACAGTGCCAGACTGGCATTTGGGGGGTGTCCCTGGACCTGAGGTCCCTGATCCTCCATGATCACTGCAGACCTTGAGATATTTTGGCAGGAATAGGAGTCAACGTGTCTCTGCACAGCTAAGAGTATTCAGGGTTTAATTTTTGGGGGGTTTTGGGCATGTAGCCCACACCTTCCAAAGCCCTTGATTCAAAGCAGGGGTGGGGCAGACTTTGGCACTGGATGTTGCATTTCAGCAATGCTGGCTTCATCTGCTCCTTCATTTTTGAGGCTCCAAGAAGAGTTTGGTCATTTTGGCTACCCAGACCCATTATTATCCTTGAATTCCAGACCGGAGCTGAAATTACATTTCTAGGATGAAAGTCAAACAGTCCTCAAGCCCAAGTTCAGAAACCTTAATGCAGACCAGATGATGATCCATGGAAAGGGTTTGATTCATTTGTGTCTAGTGATTCTTGGGGTGTCCAGGAGGTCTGAGACATCCGTAGGATAGAGGGAAACCTAACCTATGATTTCTGGGAGAACCACACCTTGTGAGGACCCAGAGCACATCAAAAAGCACCAGAGTACTGCAGATGGATGAGACAAGCCCTCAGCCCACGCTTTACAGGCAGGATGGATGCAGGCTGCACCACATTCCTTAAACTTCTTACAGTATTCCAAAGGGCCAGAGAGGTCCTGTGGCTTCCTGGACAAACCAAGTGTGAGTTTGCTGCTGAAAGGAGAGGAACAGCGGGACTGGTTCCGTGCACGGCGCGGCCACATCCGCGCTGGCCCTGCTGCGTGGGAGGGACACGAGCTGCAGAAAGCCCTGAGCTGCCTGAGGTGACTTTTTCTCTGGCCAGGGACTGTGTGACCCTCCTGAAGCCCTGGTGCAGTTGAACAAGTTGAACAGCTTAGCACAGGGCTGTTGATAAATCCATCTTCATCCCTCCGGAATTGCCCAGCTCTGGAGCAAGTTCGATATCAGATGGGGATCTCTGAGCTGGAGAGGGGACCTATCCAAAGCAGTCGTTTGAGCCTCTTTTCCTTGTTTTTCTGGTGACTTATGGGGTCTGTCTGAGCCTCATTTGCAAAGTGTGAAACACCAGAGTCATGTGGGAACAGAAACCATGGGGTTCACAAGGTCCAGGGTAGCAGGAGGACTGTAGACAGGATGGTTTTCGACTCCTCTCTTCACTGTCCCATCGTCCTGCATTCTGATCTTCTCCAGCTTGTTCTTCACGAATGCAAAGATTTTGTCCCTCAGTGCCTGCACCTTTCCCCAAAAGCAGTCTCATTAAAAACAATTTCTGCTCTTCCTTCCAGGATGGGGTTGTTTGGCAGCAAAAATCAGCTGATGCCCAATGAGAAACACACTTCTGGAGGCAACCCAAAAACCAAGGGCAAACCTCCTCCTGCCCCACCCAAGGTAAGCCTGCAGTTTTGTGTCCTTTTGGGATCCCCCCACAGCTCAGTTGGTATCTGGAGTGATGCAGGCAATATTTAGAATCACAGAATTATTTGGGTTGGAAAGAATCTGAAAGCCCATCCAGTTCCACCCCCTGCCATGGGCAGGGACACCTTCCACTGTCCCAGGTTGCTCCAAGGCCCATCTCCAACCTGGCCTTGGACACTTCCAGGGATGGGGCAGCCACAGCTTCTCTGGGAAACCTGGTCCTTCCAGCTGATCCCTTTTGGACAACGGTGGGAAGGGCTCCGAGGAACCTCTGTGTATTTAAAACCCCTAAAATACTGTGCATTGAAATATCTTCTCATCAGCACTTTGAAACCCAAACTGATGTTGCTGACTTGCAAGATGGGTCAGATTCAGGCTAAGATTCAAAAGTTGCAAACCACAATGGAAACTTCACCACTGTGAGTCCTCAGTGGGTTCAGTAAAGAGGGTCTGCAGCCAATGTGTGTTGGGGTGAGCTGAGAATCAGAAATGCTGGGCATCTGCTGCTCCCTTTGCATTCCCTCAGCCTCTGCTGGCATGGACACAGAGCAGGAAGGAACTGGGGAAGGATTTAGGAGACCTCAAATGACAAACTTCTTGTTCAAACTTTTTAAGTCACTTCACCTCTGTTGCTGTCCAAAGGACACGAAGTTGTTTTGTCTTTCCTTGCCCCTGCCAGCACTGCAGCCAGCACAAAAGAAACTTGAGGTGCAACTCTCATGTGAAGACCATCTTGAGGCCTGGGAGAGGGGAGGAATTGCAAATCATTTATTTTTATGACGGCTGGAGATGTTTTTCACTCCTTTACTTTCATTTCTGAGCTCTCCCACGGCTATTCAGTCCAGTTTTCAAGACAGCAGATGTCAGATTGACCAAGAAGATGTTATTTTCCTAAATTTCATTCTCTCCAGCTCACTGGAGAGGAGCCACCATCAGTATAAATACAGTATCACTGACCATCTTCTGCCATTCGTTATTTTTTTGCCACAGGCACTCAGCTCTCGCACGTCAGGGGAAATCCAAATTTCTTCCACTTAAATGAGAAATGGCAGCAGATGAGCAGCTCTCCCACCCCACACTGTTGCTAAGCTGGGGTCAAAGGGTGGCGCAGGCAGAAAACACGAGGTGTTTTTAGTTCTGTGTCTGTATTTCACCACGTTTGCACGCGTATAAAAAATACCCAGTGTGGTCAAACACCCACCACAGGCCCTGCAAGGTGGGTGAAGGCCAGTTTCAAACTGTTACCCCCCAAAACAAGGTGGTTCCATCCCAGCTCATTTGGAATGATCTCTGGACAATTTGCCAGTTCCAGCAGCAGGGCCAAACCAAACCGGGAACAAAGTGAACATTTTAAAATTGTGCCCGGATGAGTTGCAGTAACTTATTGCTGTTTAATTTCACAGTCTGCAATTTCCTCCTGAGGGACAGTGGAGGGGCAGCTGCAATCTCTGCTCTCAGTGACCAGTGACAGGACCCAAGGGAACACCTGGAGCTGTGTCAGAGGAAATTTATTCTGGATATTGGGAAAAGGTTCTTCCCCCAGAAGGTGGTAGGGCACTGAGCAGGCTCCCCAGGGAATGGGCATAGCCCCAAGGCTGCCAGGGCTCCAGGAGCATTTGGACAATGCTCCAAGGCACAGGATGGGATAGCTGGGGTGTATGTGCAGGGCCCAGAGCTGGATCAATGATCCTTGCGGGCCCCTTCCATCTCAGGAATCACAGAATCATTGGATCATAGAATATCCTGAGTGGATACCCACAAGGACCATTGAATATTCTATGATTTCTACAGTTCCCTGATTAATTAGCTGTTACACTCACTGCCTCTGTTTTTTTAATGTAATCTTGAGCAAAGGATATCATATACCCATGATCCTTGGGACAATTATGGCAGACAGTATCTCTGGTTTTCTGCTTCAAACAATTCTGCAATTGCCATTTCTCAACTGGACCATTCATCTCTCACCCCTCACTGATCCTAAATCTGGCATCAGTGGACAGGGGTTGGATAGAGCAGGCTCCAAATGAGGGGGCAGCAGATTTCTGCTTTAACTCAGAGGGAAGCCAAGGCTTATCCCAGCTTTCTGTGAAGACAGCTATGAACACCTCATGGCAAAATGTGCTAAAGCCATCACAGCTGTGGAGCCAGGCACAGGGGCTGCTGGCTGACTGACTGCAGTGGTCTCTGGACCAGACTCCCACTCGTCTGTGAAGCTGAAATCAGTTCTTCCTGAAACACAGCAAAGTGATAAATATCTCCTTTTCCTTTCTATTTCTATCACAGGGGAGACAAGTTATCAACAACCCTCATCTAAACCAAGCCTCCACACAAGGTAAAGTTCTGTTTTCTTTGCCTCCCTGTGGGGTTTTGCAGGGTGGTGGTCCCCAAATGTCAGGGTTTGAGGATGAGCCATCACGTCACAGGTGTGTGGTTTCTGTGTTTGCAGCCGTGCCAGGCAAGGAGTTTATCAGAGTGGTTCAGAAAACTCAGTTTACATCACCAAGTCCTTGCAGCTGCCAATTTTCCCCTGCTCATCAAAGAAATCCAGTGGGAAAAGCACTCTCTCTCCTTGGAACCAGGTGATCTTTAAGGTTGCTTCCAATCCTGTGATTCCATGATTGGTGGAGCAAAGAGAGATCTGAGCCTGGAGCTGTGTGAGATTTCTCTGCCCTGTCTGCAGTGTGACAAGTCATGGATGCTTTATGCAGCCAGCTGAAAATTTCAGAGGAAATAGCAGGCATCAGAGAGGCTACAAAGAGAAGGAGAAGAAAGGAAAGAGCATAAAATAAGGATACACAGAGCCCCTGCCTGGAGACGGGCTGTGGGCTTCATCCACCTCTGCAATTATCTGTGGGTCACAGATGGTGTTTGGAGATTATTGTCGTTTAGCAGGGAGCCCTCAGCTCCCTCCACCCAGCCTCCAGCAGCAGCTCATGTGTATTTCTGTCAAAGAAGTTCTGCAGATTAAGGACAGAGAGATAATTAGAAGAGGGGGGAAAATAGAGGAAGCTTGGAAGAGGGCAGTTAGCAAAACATGAAAGTTCTACACGTGAATGAAAGGGTAGGATTAGGGGAGATGGTGTGAGGGAAGAGAAAAGGGGGGTGGTGAATAAATGGGATGGGTGGAATGACAGTGGTTGGTCTTCTTAGGTCTTATGGATGGTGATGGAGGGTCCCTACCATGGGCCAAGCACAGGAACTCCTGCAACATCAAATATTCTTCAAATTTGGCTTTTGTTGTGGAGATCAAAATTGTGGGAGGTGAATATCTTCAACCACGTGATCTGGGGTGTGTTTTCATGGAAAGGCCATTTTTCCAGAAACTATGTTTTCTTTTGCAGACTTGTTTTCATGGCACATTTCCAAGTGGCCGTGCTCTCCCACCTCCCCAGCTGAGCAGGGAGTGACAGTTTGTCACAGAATTTTTATCACAGAGTTTTTATCACAGGGTTTTTATCACAGGATTTTTATCACAAGGTTTTTTCCACTCTGGTCAGAGTCACAGCAGAAATTGTGATCAAGGAGGTGGATTTTACTTCTCCTTCATGACCAAAGGCAGAAGTTGAAAGATGTTAAAAAATGGATTAAGTAAAAGATTAGCCATTTTCAGCTCTCAAAACTAATTTTGTTCATTAGATTCAGTTCCAGTTCTGGAGGAATATTCACACGGGCAGTCTGGAAAACTTCCTATTTTTCTCTGCCAGTGTCTGAGTTTCCTGAAATGATAGTACATCTGACTGTGCTCTGTGTGGCAAAATGGGCTGATAAAAACCAAGCAAGATATTTGAGATACCAGAGATCTTCTCCTAAGTCACAGCAATTCATGTGAATCGAAAGAGAAAGCACAAAATCCAAGCAATCACACCATATAAAATAATAAATTCAGAGAGATGAATTGAATCCTGTGGGAGCACTTTAAATGAAATCAAGGAAAATTATTGGCTATGGAAGTGTGATATATAATGTAAAATCAACCCTTTATTTTCCTGGTTTTTTAAAAATTTTTGTGGGTTTTTTGTTTTTGCTCTCCTTGTGTTTTGAATTGGTTTTATTTGGTTTTTTTCTGATCTGGAGTTGTAGAAATTGTCTCACACTTTCCAGCTTTCACACCTCTGTCTCAGAAATCATTAATTTGTTTATTTTTAAAAAAACCTAATTCCCCTTGACATTATTTATCCTCATGGAAGTAACACGAAGGCAGGCAAGGGGTGCAGAGCTCTGGATTCAATGTGGTGCACGTGGCATCACCAATCCTTTTTTCACTGCGGGCAGTTCTTCCATGGTGTGTCTCCCATTCATTTTAACACCATTCCCTGAGCAATCACAAAGTTTTTAAGGCTGGTTTTAAGTCTCTGTGGAGTCAAAATTTTAGTTCTGAACCCCCAAAGCCCCCCGCACTGCAAAGTCCTGGCCCATGGTGGGCCCCAAATCTGAGTCCCATGGTAGAGCTGCTGTTTGCTTGAATTGGATGGATAAAACATAGAAAATAGGTAGAATAACCCCTGCCCTTGCCCTGCCAGCTGCTCACAGTTGGATTTAAATCCCACTGATGGAAAGAGCTGGTGGTTCTGGGTGCTTGTCCTCAGGCATTTTACTAACCTGCAACAGCATGAGGAGTCAAAGTCTCTACGTGGTCATTTCTTCTGGTGAGGAACCACAATTTCTTCCACCTCTTCACTTGCTGACCAAAATATGAACAGGACTGAGTTTCAGGGTGTGGAAGGTTAGCATGCTCTGGAACTTGAGGTCTTCTGTGGCATCTCAAAGTTAATGCCGAAATTCTTGGTTGTTTTTGTTGTTGTTACTTGAATGTGGTTTTGCATTTGAAAGGAATGCTGTCAGAAATGTGAGTTTGAGCTGAAGTGGGGAAAGGAAGGGTTGTTTCTACTGAAAATGCTGAGTTTTCAGTGAGATATTAAAAATTTCTAATCAAATCTAATCAAAAATGTTTGCCTTGATCTGAAACACCTCTGAGGAGAAGAGGCTGAGGGAGCTGGGGGTCTCAGCCTGGAGAAAAGGAGGCTCATGGGGACCTTCTGGCTCTGCACAACTCCCTGAAAACAAATTGTAGCCAGGGGTTGGGCTCTTCTCCCTGGTAAAAAGTGAAAGGACAAGAGGAGATGGCTTTAAGTTGCACCAGGGGAGGGTTAAATTGGATACTAGGAAAAAAAAATTCATAAAAAGTGTTATCAATCTCAGATCAGGCTGCCCAGGCAATGGAATCACCATCCCCAGAGAGATTTAAAAGAAGTGGGAATGTGGCACTTGGGGACATGGTTTAGGGGTTGCCTTGGCAGTGCTGGGTTAAATAGTTGGACTTGATGACTTTAGAGGTCTTTTCCAAGTTCAGGATTCAGTTTTTCCAACCAGCCCATGCCAGGCTGAAGCAGAAAGCTGACCTCATTTCCAGCAGCTGTAACCCACAGCTCAGTGNCAAAAATGTTTGTCTTGATCTGGAGCATATCTGAGGAGAAAAGGCTGAGTGAGCTGGGGGGGCTCAGCCTGGAGAACAGGAGGCTCATGGGGACCTTCTGGCTCTGCACAACTCCCTGAAAACAAATTGTAGCCAGGGGTTGGGCTCTTCTCCCTGGTAAAAAGTGAAAGGACAAGAGGAGATGGCTTTAAGTTGCACCAGGGGAGGGTTAAATTGGATACTAGGAAAAAAAATTTCATAAAAAGTGTTATCAATCTTCAGATCAGGCTGCCCAGGTAATGGAATCACAATCCCTGGAGAGATTTAAAAGACACTGGAATGTGGCACTTGGGGACATGGTTTAGGGGTTGCCTTGGCAGTGCTGGGTTAAATAGTTGGACTTGATGACTTTAGAGGTCTTTTCCAAGTTTAGGATTCAGTGATTCCAACCAGCCCATGCCAGGCTGAAACAGAAAGCTGACCTCATTTCCAGCAGCTGTAACCCACAGCCCAGTGCACCCAGCTGGCCAACGTGTCCTGCAAGTTGTCACTCACACCATGACCATCCTAAAATGGCTCTAAACCAATGGATGATCCTCTGGGACACCCTGGCACAGTCTCAGCCCTGCTTTGTGGCCATGAGGTGGTTGCAAAGACTTTCCATTCAGGACAAGCCAGCAGTGGTTGAATCATTCCTACTGAGCCACCAAACTGGCACTCAGCCTCTGCAGACCCTGTGGTATCAGACTTTCCTGACAGCAGCTCTGAGCCAGGATGTGTTTGGCTCCCAATCAAAGTCCCGGGGCTGGCAGCTTTATCTGAGAGCTCCTCACAGCCCCAACGAGCCTCTCGTGGCCTGAGTGGATCACACTGGCCAAGGCTGTGCAATCCATGTGTTTCTCATGGGGTGATGGACTCAGGGACAGGAAGAGCCCCTTTCATCATGAGATGGCAACTCCTGCTAGCCCGGGCAGAGAGAGCTTTTCTTCTGACTCATTTCAGTGTGCAGTGTTTTCAGCGCCTGTTTTGGGATAAGAGGTGATAAAGTATTTTTTTGGCATACAAACCCGTTTTGTCCCTGCTGTATTCTCTCTTTTTAATTTCATTTATTTTCACTTATGTCAGTCACTTTGAGATCAAAACTCCATTTTCATTTTCTGGAGTACACAGCCACTCTGGGCTTGAAGGTGTTTACACACTTGCTCCTATTTTTCCGAGTAGGAGTGTGATCACTGCATTATTTCCCTTTCAAGAGGACCAGGAGGGTGTGTGTGTGTGGATGGCAGGCTGGTGGTGGACACCTCGCAGGAGGCACATGCCCCAAACCCTTTCAAGTCTGAGCAGATGTGTGATAACAACTTTCTCAAGGAGGCAGACAGAGTTTGGGTGCATTGCTAATTCGAGCTGCCTCAAGGGGAAGCCCCCAACCGTGCCAGCTATTTTCAGACTTCAAAGCATTCTCCCTTGTGACTGATCATCCTTTTCCCATCCTGGGAGAGAGGCTCGGCTGGAACCTCTCATGGATCTCTGATTTCCTTCTCAAAAGCCTGAAGGGAGCTGCTCAGGGCCCTGCTTTCCAAAGCTGCCTTTCCTCCCACGCTGACCCTTTCTCCTCCCTAACAAATTGCCATCGGAGCAGCAGCCAGCCCTGCACAGACACAAGCCCCAAGTCGCCCCAGAGACACGGTTATCTCGCTGTGACAAAGGGCCAGTCTGGCTCTCTTGCTGGTGGCATTATTTGAAAAGGTCACCCAAAGACAGTGGCTTGACAGGTTGTTTTGAAAAATGCTAATAATAGGCTGTCCATCGGTCTCAGTGCATTAATTAGGCTGAGCACAAGCTGAAGCCTTCCTGCAGCACAGTTCCCATTCTTTTCTTNTTTCTTTTTCTTTTTCTTTTTCTTTTTCTTTTTCTTTTTTCTTTAATTTTGTTTTTCTTATTATGCTTTAAATTTTTCTTTAATTTTTATTTTTTTTTTTCTTTTTCTCCTTCTCTTTCTCCTTCTCCTTCTTTCCCTCCTTCTCCTTTCTTTTTCTTTTTCACCACGACGTTTTGATTTGATTTTTGTGACCCTGCGCATGTGCTGATTCTTTTTCTAAATTTTGATTTCCCCCAAAATAGCTGCTCTGTTCTGCTTCAGCAGCTCTGAGCGTGCAGAGCACAGGGGAAATGTTGCACCACTTCCCCGAGAGCAGCCCCGGCACCTCCGGGGTTTGCAAACCAAGAGATTCAGCTCCAGCCCACAGGGATCAGCCCTGGGCTGTGTCAGAGCATCGTGGCACGTGGACAAGGCTCATAAAAAGGAGAGAGAAGGACTTTGCATATGGGGAGAAAGTGACAGGACAAGGGACAGCAGTTTTAAACTGGCACAGAGCAGATTTGGGTTAGATGTGAGGCAGGAATTGTTCTCTGTGAGGGTGGGGAGGCCCTGGCACAGGGTGCCCAGAGAAGCTGTGGCTGCCCCTGGATCCCTGGAAGTGTCCAGGGTCAGGTTGGATGGGGCTTGGAGCAACCTGGGATAATGGAAAGTGTCCCTGCCCATGGCAGGGGGGGGGACAGGATGAGCTTTAAGGTCTCTTCCAACACAAACCATTCTGTGATTCATTCTATGATCTGCAAGGAAAAGTGTTTGAGAACGCGGGAAGACAAGATACCAGATGAGCCCAGAGCACAGGCCACAGACCGTGAGCCCAGGAAGAGCTAAATCCTAGAAACAGCCTCAAATAACAGAAACTGCAATGATCTTATACTTTTTTCAATCAAAAAAAACCCCACATCATTTTGAGTCAAATTCCACAGCCACCACGGGAAACGTTGCAGTTTTCATTTACCACTGTGTAAAACTCAGGCTGAACTCTGACAGGTTATTTATGACCCTTCTAATTCCACACAAACCCCTTTTTCTTGTTGACACTGGG
>VXBC01008640.1:92877-131088 GCA_013399945.1 Ploceus nigricollis | reverse complement strand
CCTTATCAGGTACAGGATTCCTTATCCAGGTACAAGATCCCTTATCAAGGTACAGAATCCCTTATCCAGGTACAGGGTCCCTTATTCAGATATAGAATCNATCCCTTATCCAGGAACAAGATTATTTGTCCAGGTACAGGATCCCTTATCAGGGTACAGGATCCCTTAGCAGGGTACAGGATTTCTTATCAGGGTTCAGGATCCCTTATCCAGGTACAAGATTCCTTATCAGGTACAGGATCCCTTATAAGGTACAGAATTCCTTATCCAGGTATAGGGTGCTGGGAATACAGGATGAGTGTCCAGACACTCCCAAGCACCCAGTGCTGCTTCAGGCTTGGAGGCACTCACTGAGGTGTGCCCAGATGCGCCCAGCTGTCTCTTAGAATCACAGAACTGTTTAAATTGCAAAAGGCCTCTAAATTGAATTAACCCAGCACTGCCAAGGCCACCACTCACCCATGTCCCCAAGTGCCACATTTACACATCTGGTAAATTCCTCCAGGGATGGGGACTCCACCACTGCTCTGGGCAGCTGTGTCAGGGCTGGACAACCCTTTCCATGAATAAATTGTTTTTAATACCTGATCAAAATGTCCCTTGGTACAACCTGAGGCCATTTCCTCTCGTTATCTGAGAGAAGAGCCCGACGCCCCTGGCTGTCCCCTCCTGTCAGGGAGTTGTGCAGAGCCACAAGGTCCCCCCTGAGCCTCCTTTTCTGCAGGCTGAGCCCCTTTCCAGCTCCCTCAGCCTCTCCTGGTGCTCCAGCCCCTTCCCCTGCTCCATTCCCTTCCCTGGACATGCTCCAGCCCCTCAATGTCCCTCTTGTCACAAGAGATCCTTCAAGCTGGCTTTCTTCCCTCAGTTATACCTGTGCAAAGCCAAACTTAGAGAGGGGAATCAAGGAGAGGACAGAGGGATGGAGGGGAAGCACAACCCTGAGGAAGGGACAATTCCCAGATACAGGAACCACCGCAGCCCCTCCAGCCCTGCCTGGGTGTGAGCTCCGGGGAGCACTGACCTTCCCCCCCTGGGTGCTGAATAACTCCTGCTGGGCTGTGTTTCCCCCCAGGAATGACCAACCCCGAGGTGATTCGCAACCTGGAGCGAGGCTACCGCATGCCCTGCCCGGAGACGTGTCCCGGGGAGCTCTACAGCGTCATCCTCAAGTGCTGGCGCAGCAACCCCGAGGAGCGCCCCACCTTCGAGTACCTGCAGTCCGTGCTCGAGGACTTCTACACCTCCACGGAGAAGCAGTACGAGCCCGAGCCGCAGCAGTGAGCCACCGCCCCGCCAGCCCCTGGGGACAGCTCTGCAGGACAGCCACCAGCCGGCGGTGGCTCGGTGCCGGCGTTCCCCTTTCTCCCATCCGCGCCTGGAGATGGGGAATGAGGCGAGACACGAGGGAGGAGGATGCTGCCGGCTCTGTGGTTGTCGCAAAGACTGAAGAGGTGGCTGAGAGGTGGCACAGCTCCTGCCTCGTCCGCCTCGGAGGGCTGTGCCCACCTGGCAGGCATCACCTCTGGCACGAAGGACAGAAAACGCCTTCGTGACCCACCTGGATAGAGAAAAGCCCCTCAGCCCCGCAACTGCAGCTCCGGGAAGAGGGAGCCAGGGTGGTGGTGTGGGGTGAGGAATCACTGCCCCACTCTGCTGGCGATACTCCACCCCCTCCGTGCCGCGGGCAGGGGTGGGAGCGTGTCCTGTCCGCATCTGCTTGGGCCACGCCAGCTCTGGAGCGTTCCCGCCAGGTGATGCCCCCGCTCTGCCTCAAATCAGTAATAAAAAACTGGATACGAGGATTTCCCACTTCTTTATTGAGGAGTCAGGGTGTGAGCGAGCCCCTGTCCTTCCCGTGGCCACCGCCAGCCCCTGGAGGAGCAGGGAGAGGCCGGGGGGCTGCCCGGGCAGGGCGGGGTGATGCTGGGCTGGTACCCGGGGAGGGAATGGATGCCCGAGGAGCAGGGGAGATGTTCGTGGTGTGGCCACGAGATGTCCCTCCTTCCCAGCGGATCTGGTTCTTGGGAAGTTAAAAATTCACGGTAAGAAGTACTTCAGAAATAAAACCCTTCCTCTCTTGGCTGAGCCTTCGCTGCACAAGCTCCCGGTGCAACAGCACGGCAGGTGCCGCTCCGCACCCGGCGCCGGGAGGGTTCAAACGCCATTTCCCCGTTTTCTTGTGAATCTCCAACCCGGGGGAATGCCCACAAGAGGCTGCAGGCTGGTCTCCAGTCAGGAATTTCACTGGGCTGAGGAGTGGAGGGCAAAGAAAAAGGGCACAGATGGCACATGGGAGGAATGTGAGGACCACAGTGAGCTCCAGGCTGGGGCACGGGGGAGCATTCCAGAACCATCTCCCCAGGGTGTTTCATCTGCTGTTTTCTCCTCCATGAAGTAGATTTTGAGTCCAGCTGTAGAGGGTGCATTTCACAGTGGAAAAGGGGTGCTATGGGAAAGAAACAGCAGAGATGGAAGGAGAAATCTCTGGTAGACCTCAAAATATTCAGGTGGGGTTTGTAAGAAAGATAGGGACAGACCTTTTACCAGAATCTGTTGTGATGGAACAAGAGGTGATTTTTTTAAACTGAAATAGGGTAGATTTTGACCAGATATAAGGAAGATGGTTTTTTAGAATGAGGGTGGGGAGGCCCTGGCACAGGTTGCCCAGAGAAGCTGTGGCTGCCCCTGGATCCCTGGAAGTGTCCAAGACCAGGTTGGACAAGGCTTGGAGCAACCTGGGATAGTGGAAGGTGGTCCTGCCCATGGCAGGGGGCTTAGAATGAGATGATCCTTAAGATCCCTTCCACCCCAAACCATTCTGGGATTCTATGATTCCATGATTCTATGTCATGTATGTCAGAAAAAACACCCAACCAAGCCAAATCCATGACACAGAATTATCTGTTCATGCCACTGCTGCACAAGAGCCTGGGAGAAAAAGGAGTTGTCCCCCTGAGGGGGAAAGGAGGATTTAATAACAATAAATGATCTCCCAGACTGAGAAAGAAGGGAACTGGCTGAGATGACCCAACCTCAGAAATTCTAGGTCTAGTGCAGAAACCCTAAGGTGTCTGGGATTTTTCCATAAGGATGATGGATGGAGGTCTACAGGAGACCTGCACCCCTCTAGGACTGCACTGGAGCTGGGTGGAAAACCTTGGGCTGTGGAAAAGCTCTCCATCCTCCCAACCTGAACCTTATGAACTCAAGGCTAGTAAGTCCTAAAAACAATTTAAGATTAATCAAGCTTGGTCTAGTTCCTTTGTGGTTCCCAAGGGACAAGTCACATGTGCTGAAATTACAGAAAGCCTTTTTTAAACCACAGGGGAAAAAAAAGCCATTTATTCAATAACTTCATTGGAGTTGAAGGAAAAGTCTTTCCCCTTGTTTGAACTCCAGCTTGGTCTCTCCCAGATACCAGGAACTCCATGCAGAACCAGCAGATTCCTGTTAATGAGATGATAGTCAGGAAATAAATACAGATGAAAGCTATTTGACTCCTTGGCTGTTAATATTTTATTGAAGTGAATACTGTGGATTATTTGTGCTGGAGCAAAGCAGGAAGAAGGGCTGCAGGGTGTCTGCTGAGCACTTGTACATTGCATTATCACCCAAGGCCAAAGTGTCAAGTGTTGTGGCTCAAATTAGAAAGGAAATGGATATTTTTATGGCCAGTTGCAGCACGTGGCCAAGCCCAGGGTGAACATAACAAGAGGCTGTGAGCTGAGCTTCCTCTGCACTGGACAGCATGGTCCTTTTTGTTCCTGCTGAACAATCACATTAAATTTATTCCCTGGGGCAGGCCTGGCTCCATAATCTTCCCCATGAAGCCACTGGAAACTCTTCTCTTGCTCTGGGGAGCAGCTGGGGCTGTGCCACCAAGCTGAGCCTCTCCAGGGGATGGAGGGAGAGCGTGAGCTCAGTGAGCAGCCATGGTTTTACAAAACATCCACAGTTTTACAAAACACACACCAAAACCGCTGGGAAATGGGCCCTGCAGCTCCTCCACCACAGCTGGACAGAAAAGGACCTGCCCTCCTGAGCATGGACATTAGGGGTTGCAGCCACAATCCCAGGGGAGGAGTGGGGTGCTGTCATCTGTGACCTCCAGCCCAGGGTGTCTCCAATGCCATCAGAAAGCTGTGGAAAAACCCTGCCATACCAACGTGGCAGCCTAAGAGGTATCTCTTCACATGGGTAAGTTCCAGCCAGAGGCTCACAGGGAAGTCTTGGAGCAGTAGAAAGGTGATAAAAGTGATCCAGGCTCTCAAATTCAACCTGCCCAAGAAGAACTTGTCGGGCTGTGCAAAGGTATTTCACAAGATATGAGTCAATTCCTGCCACAGAGCATGAACCCCTGAATGGCCCAGACAAGGACCAAAAATGTTATCAGGTGATGTGTATCCTGCATAATATCCAAGATAATCCTTTCATTTCTGCCCTGGGTACCACTGGAATGGTCTTTCCAACTCCCACACTGAAAGATTCAGCCCTCCGTTGTTAGTCTTTGCTTTCCTGTGCAGCCTTGGTCCTATTTCTGCATCCCCATCTTCTGTCTGAAATTTCATCTGTGTGGGTAATGTCTGGTCTTGTGCTGAGTTCGTTGTCATTAACACCCTGTTTACAAGTGGTTTGAGGCTTTGGAGAGAAGGTTTTTGTGGTATTTCTCAGTTCTTCACCTTGCAGATGTAGAAATAGGTCGTGGCTGCAATGCAAAACCTTCCCTGAGCAATGGCTGTGCACTGTGACATCTTGGCAAAGTGGGGAATGCATCTGGAAGCTCGGAGCCAGGGCCAGCAGGGGAGATTGGCATGGAAAAATCAGCAGGTGCTGAGGGGAGAGAGGAGGGAGAGGGAGGGAGAGCAAAGGAAAAGCTTTGTGAGAGGGCAGGGCTGTGGGGAGCTGCAGCACTGGGTGGTTTTTCTGCTGGCTGTCTGGTAAGGTGTGAGCTCCAGCTTTCCTCAGAACCCGGGCACTCTCAGCAGTGGGGATTTTCTCACGTCTAATAAAAGATCCAGCAGAGCACACACTCCATCTGCAGCTGGACCCTGGAGCTGTGAGATGGGCTTGGTCAGCTGGGGCAAAACAAGAGCAAAGCAGCATCAAAGTCACAGAGCTGTGGAATCACAGAGTGCTTTGGGATAGAAGGAACCTGAAATTAATCTTGATCCAACCCCCTGCCATGGGCAGGGACACTTTCCACCATCCCAGGTTGCTCCAAGCCCTGTCCAACCTGACCTTGGACACTTCCAGGGATCCAGGGGCAGCCACAGCTTCTTCACAGACAAGAATTTCTTCCTAATACCTAATTGAAATCTATCCTCCTTCAGCTTAAAGCCATTGTCCCACATCCTGGGAAATGGGATTTTATTTCAATGCCATCCCATGCTGGGCTCTTGTTTGGAGCAGGACAGCACTGGCAGGCACAGCTCACCCACACACATGCTGCCACATTCCAGGAGCTCAGGATCTCTCCCAAGGGGATAAAGGGAGGATCCAAGTGTCTCCCCCTGCTCTGTGCAGAACAGGCTGCCCGGAGTTTGCCTTGCTGGCACTGCAAATCGAGGCTGCTGGGGAAGGGAAGTGGTGAGGAGCCCTCACCTTGCTCTGTTTTACCTCCACCCACACACAGCGGGGTAAATATTCCCTGGCAAACACTGCAGAGCAAACAAGGGCACCAAAGTCCTGCCAGGCTGGGCTCTGGTTTCTGAGCTGCTCCACCAAAGGGAACAATGACCACTTTTTCCAGGAGGGCCCCTTCCCTGGCCAGGCTGCTCAGTAGCCCAGTGCCAAGGGAGAATTCACCGAGCTTGCTTCTCTGAGGAGTCTTGTTTCAGAGTGTCCCCAAGGGTGGTGGCACTCCAGGCTGGCTCTGAAAAGCATTTGTGGTCATCCCTGAGCACCCCTAACCAAGGAGAAGCTGGGTCCATGTGTCACAGCCAGGCTGTGAGGGTGGCAGACAGCACAGATGTGTTCCTGGTGGGAAGCAGAGACAGAATCTGCAACAAATCAGGCCAAGGAAAGTCCTCTCCATCCCCACTGGCTGCTCAGGGCAACATTCCATCTCTGCCAGCAGCCAGGAAAACCCTACAGGGATAACAGGGCTCAGGGAAAGCATTTTCCTTAGCCACAGACCAAAGAGGTTTGTGTTGGGCTGCAGGCAGAGGGCTGGGGCTGTTTCTGGAGGATTGCTCATCCCTCAGGGGGCTGAGCCAGGTGTTACAACACCATCCCTGGCTTGGAAAGTCTCTAAATCACTGATTTCCTTGTTCTGCTCTCCCAGGGCTCGTGCTACCACGTGACATTTGGGATTGCCCACCACTGCAGGCAGGCTGTGACCTGCCATGGGTTCTCCTTTCCTAGGCTGCTTCCAGACCTCCTTTCTCCAGGGTTTCCTCCTCCCTTAATCTGTCCAAGGTCACTCCCAGCTAAAATTAGCAGTTTATCCAGTGTTGGAGAGAAGGCATGGCCAGCTGCTCTGGCCTGCTCACAGTCCTGGGAGCTGGCAACAGGAGCTCCAGCTCTGACTCCCCTTGGGGGTGAGGGTGGCCTTGCCATCCTCGTGGTCACAAGAAAAGGATTTGTAGCCAGCTTGTCTTCTCACCTTAAACCTGAGCTACAGGTCTCTGCCAGCAAAGCAGGAGGAAGGAACATCTCCCTGGAGCCACCAATCCCTGCCACCGTCCTCTAAATGCCAGATGTCACCTTGATTGTACCAGAGCCAGGCGTTTCACTGGCCATCATTGTCTCTGTGATAGCAGGAGATTCCCCTCAGCCTTCCAAGTGTATATTTAACTCATCCTCACCTGAACCTTCTTTCTGACCTTATCTTTCCTCTTTTCTTTTAAGGGCAGGCTGAAGCCACAGGGTGGAGACAGTGGAAAGGCAGCTGTGGCAGGGGGGTGGGAATTTTCTGTGGTCATCCCTGGGCTGGAGGTGCTCAGGATCATGATCAGAAATGGGAGTTTAAACCATATTGAGCTCTGGGGGTGAGGACACTGCTGGAAATGAGGTAACAGCCTGCCCAGGGCAGTGGCTGAATCACCATCCCTGGAGGGATGGAGTGTGGCTGTGCCACTTGGGGACATGGGTGAGTGGTGGCCTTGGCAGTGCTGAGGGATGGTTGGACTTGATGATCCCAGAGGGCTTTTCCAGCCTAAATGATTCCATAACCACAGGGAGCCTCCCAGCCACAGGGATAAGCCTTGGCTGGGGACTGTGCTCTGGCAGGCAGGGGGATCTTCCGCTGCTCTGAACAGGTGAATGTGGGAGGCTTTACCCCTGGTTTCTTATCCAGATCAAACCTCCAGAACAACTGGTCCGTCTCATCCAGGAGATCAGAAATGAATATCACACCTTGCCTCTCCATCTGCATCTGACCAACTTCCATAAAATCACAGAATCACAGAATGGTTTGGGTTGGAAGACAGCCTAAAGATCATCCAGTTCGAGCCTCCCTGGACAGGGACACCTTCACTAGACTTTGTCATCTTCAAACAAGGACCTCAGGGGCCTTCCTTTGGCAGGACAATCACTGCCAGGGCTGCTCTGCCTGGTGTTGACTCTTCAGTACCTTAAACTTTGGCACCTACTCAGTACAGCTGTGCTCATAAACAAAAAATCACCAGTTCTTTCCCCTGGTCCTGAGGCCAGTTGGTCTGCTCTGGCCATGTCCATGCTATTAAACTCTCTCAACCTCCAAAACAGTGTGGACAGATCCAAAATATATTTTGGGAGCTGTTCTTGATGCATGCTGTCTCCAGCCTGATGCCCAGGGATTGTTTGGATTTTTAATATCTTCTGGGAGGAACAGGTTAAGAGTTTAGCAGTGCAGATGAGCAGATTCCTGGCTGGGTTGAATTTAATACCCCAGATACAACCAATAAACACAAATTTGCCTGAAATCACCAGCGCTGGTTTTCATCTGGTGGACAGAGCCACCTCTCTCCATGGGCCAACATCACAGAGGACATCAATCAACCCAATGGTCAGAGTGGAAAAAGCCACCTCTGCCATCCATGGACTGGCAAATGTTTATCCCAGGTGTTTAGATGCCCCTACATGTTCCCAGCCTTGGCTCTATAGGGGCCAGGAGCCCTCTGTATCTCCAGATCTCCTCCCCTTGGGCTGTGCAGCGTCTCCCCACAGCTCCCCTCGCACTGTAGGTGGTCCTCCAGCCCCACCGCATGGTCACTTCCCCCTGATAACTCCAGGGTCTCAAGGGTCACCCCAAGGGCAGCGGGGGGACATGTATCAACCAGCCCCGACACGCTGCACTCCAGGAGTAGCTGTGTTTAGAGCCAGCGACTCTCTGATCTTCAATAACCTGGCAGCAGCTTGTAAACAGGGCGCTTGACGTGATAGCATCCTCCGTGAGCAATTTACACCCTTCCCCCCCAGCCCCCTGCCCTCTCCTCGCTCCCACTTTGGCTGCTCGGAGCCAAAACTGCTGGGAGAGGCTCAGCCTGTGGCTGAGTGTGGGATGCAGTGGGCTGGGGAGTCGGGGTGGGAGCACTGGTTTGTGTGTGTGCTCTGCGTGCACAGTTTGGGTGTGCGGTGCTACAGAAGCACCGATGGTGTTTCTAAAATATCGCCTTGCTTTGTCTCTCATGGATTTGACCTAAAAAGAGTGGGACAGTGGGACACTGAAAAGCTTTTGGCATGGAACAACAACATCCCAGCCCCAAGTGTGACATGAAAATGTAATTTTCATGTAAATGAAATGTAAAATGTAACAGATGAAACAAATGTAAATTTGTTGGGAACAAAGCAACACCCACCAGGTTGGTGATCTAAATTCACCTCCAGTTTCATAGAATACTTGAATGGTTTGGGTTGGAAGGGACCATAAAGATCAAGTTGTTCCACTATACAAGGTTGCTCCAAGCAACCATCCTGGCCTTGGACACATCCAGGGATCTAGAGGCAGCCACAACTTCTCTGGGCACCCTGTGCCAGGGCCTCACCACCCTCACAGGGAACAATTCCTTCCCAATATCCCATCTATCCCTGCCCTCTGGCAGTGGGAAGCCATTCCCTGTGTCCTGTCCCTCCATCCCTTGTCCCAAGCCCCTCTCCAGCTTCCCACCCTCAGCTCCTTGTACACAAGTAAGGAAGGCCTGAGCCCTGGGGATGGACTGTGTTTTACTCAAAGGGGTTCTCTTGGCCTTGTCCCACTTGGATGCAAAAGGAAGGAACACTGGGATAAATCATTGCAGGGCAAATGCCCAATCAATGTCCGCTCTGAAGCAGGAGGAGCCCAAAAAGATGGATGAAGGGAAAGGGGATGACCCCATTTCTCTGTCTCTCCTAGAAACATGGAAAAACCCCTTTGAAGTTCTGTCTCCAAACTCTCCATCCTGGCACCGGTCTCACAGGTCCGGCTTGGCCTGGGTAGCACTGACCCAGGTGAGTCCCAGGCATAGTTTTGGGATTCAGACACAATTCCCGAATTCCCAATAATCACTGTGAGCCTGGCAATCCTTTTCTGAAGGTGAAGAGAGCTTAATAGGACGGACCCAACCCATGCCGCAGGACCAGAGGGTCCTTCCACCTGGGGAGAAAACAAAATGTGAAAGCAGGAGAAACCAAAGAGCTCTACAGCACGTCTCCCCTCTCCTCTTCCCTGGGTAGAGCAGCAGGTGAAGGCCACGGGACGGAGCCCAGCTGTGCCGGCTGCTTCCAACGCAATCTCCCATGAAATCCCTGCTGTCGGCCCCACTCCTCCTCCTCCTCCTCCTCCTCCTCCTCCTGCTCGGAGCAGGATGGCAAAACAACCCTGCCTATCCCTGCTGGCTCCGGAGCCGCTCAAGGTGACTGTCCCTGTGCATCCGTGCCTGTCCCCCAGGCACCCCTGGCCTCCCCTGGGGAATGTTCTGTCCCCGGCAGCGGGAGCGTCACGGGGGCAGCGCCTGCGTCAGGCTCTCCTGCCACGGAGGCCTTGACTCCTGCCTGGGAACAGGAAGGACAGGCCAGGGCTGCGCTGGCAGGCCAGTGTGGAATAACGGGGTTGGGGCGCGGGATGCTCCAGTCCAGGGTCCCTGAGCTGGTGCTTCAACAGAAAGTGCTGGATACCCCCAGCAGCAGGCTGAGAAGTTCACATGGGATATTTTTTAGATCCCATTCTTCTCCTCCTCCCCTCAGACACAGGGTTTGTACCCCTGGCAAAGCCCTGGTGTGTTACTTAAAGTCTTGCTGGTGTAAAATTGGGTTTTCTTTCTATCCATATAAACATCCACACTGTTTTCACATGGATTATAAATCCACCATGACTTTGACCAGGATTTTCCCTGGCCCACAGGCCCAGTCACCTGTTAGTGCTAACCCAAATGAGGACAAGGAAACATCAAAGCTCTGAAATCCCCAGAGATGAGATGCAGAACTGCACTGGAGCCTGCATCCACCCTGCACAGGGACTGTGTTTCAGCCTTCGCTGCAGTCCTGGTAGCCCACAAGTATGGACAGTGAGGAAAAAAAGTATTTTCCATCTTAAAGAGAAATCTGTTCCTAGTCAGAGATGGTTTCTCCTTCCCTGGTTATCCACTGAGCACAGCCAGCCCAGAGGAAGTCAGGTCTCCTCCTCATGCCTTTCCTCCTTTAACCTCTTCCTTGAGGTGCAACATCTGCAAGGCCCAGAGTGCCCAGCAAGATGGAATCAATTCCTCCCTCCTCCCTACCTGAACAGGAGCATTGGAGCTACTGGAAGCTCAGCCATCCATGAGCAGGGCAGCCCCTTTGCCCCATGTGCCTGAGAGGAAAACTCGGCACCAGGAAGTGCCACAAGACCCCAAAGATGAGGCAATGCCATTTTGGTTTTTACCTTTTTTTCTTTTATATATTCTCTGTATTCTTTACACATATATTTTTTTATGTGGCAGGACCTTGGTGGTCACCAAGACAAATCTTGAGCCTCCCAAAACTTCTCACTGCCCTGTGCATCCATCAGAGGAAAGGTCCAAACCCACCTACAAACACACCACATCTGACAGTCAGCCCTCTAAGGCTCTTCACACAACACCCAGCCCACACTCAGCAAGAAAACAACAGAATTTGTGTGAAATGCAAAGTCCAGTCTGCCCAGAAATGTTTCTTCCTGCTCCTTCACCTCCTCCTGTTGTTTCAGGAGACATCTCCATATCTGTCTGGTTTTTAGCTGCCTCTTTTCAGCACAAGCCAAGAGCAAGAGAGGTTGGCTGCCACTGATCTGCTGCTGCTGAGGAGATTTGGGTAGGCAAGAAATTGTTTGGCACCAGGGTTGACATGAACAGCTCAGGCTATTTAAAAAGAGTGATTTAATCAGCAGAGGTATTTCTGCCCAGCTCCCTGCATAGTACATTTGGCATTTTGCTGGAATCAGACCAAGGTGTTTTATCAGGAGCAGCGAGGAAGGGAAGGAAAGGGCAAAGCAGATGTGGGTGCAGATGAAGGAAAAAAGAGAGGCTTCCAAGGCTCTTCCATAAAGAAAAGCAAGGAAAACAGAGTTAAAAATAATATCATGGCATGTTCTGGGCAGAGATACCCGCATTCTAGCAAAAATATACGCCTTTATTTTTTGCCAGGAGGGAAATAAAAGGGAGGATGAGGGAGGATGCTGAGGCTGTTCTTTGATTTGAAAACGAAACAAGGCCAAAGAGTAGAGACAGTCACTGGCATTTGTCAACAGAATCTGCATTTTACTGCTAAATCTAAAGCAAACTGGGCTTGAAACATGCCAAGTGCAGGAATTTGCTGAGAGGAAGAAGGGTCAGACCCAATCCTGTGCCACCAAATGTTGCCTTCACAGTCCTGTAGGAAATCTGTGCAAATCCTTGGATGGGGTGAATGGAATTAGTGTGAATTCTGCTTTTTGCTTTCAGTGGTTGTTGGTTCAGTCCCTCCTGCTGTCAAGAACAGCCATCACCATCTAAGCATGAAGGGCCAAAGTCATCCAAGAATTCAGTAGTGACTGTCCATCATTTGAGAGGGAGTTAGGTACATGCATTCCTTCAAGGAGCTAACCATAAAGGCTTGTCTGGAAAGACTTTTGCACCATTTTAACTTTATCTCTTCAAGACAGCTCTGGGTTTTGTCTCAGCTGGCTGAAATTTTTCATGACCATCATTAATTCACTCAAAAATGCAGGTTTTGGCAGATCAAGTCTCTTTGCAAGTTCAGGCCAAATTTGGCAAGTTCAGCCAAAAAAAAAAAAAACAAACCACCAACCCAAAAACGGAGAAAACTTTGACACATTTTGCCCTGAGTTTCAAAATGACTGAACAATGCCAATTATCTCAGCCTTTCTTCTAATGATTTTCATGGCTTCCCATTTCCTTCCCACTGCAATCATAGGAGGAAGCACTGCAGCCAGGACAGCTAAAACTCCAGCTCTGTATCCCACTGCCATGTAGACAACAGGGAACACCGGAGCATTTCTCTCTCTGGTTGGCACCTTTTCCACAGGCAGCTCTTTGGAAGAGGGGTCCCAGTTTCTGGTGCCTTTCCCAGACTGAACTATGGCTTTGTAAATGAGGAGTAAGTGCAGGCATGGACTGAATAGCACAGCTTGGAGAAGCTGAAGGTCTCTGAAAATCTGGGAGAAATGAGCAGAACAGGCATGCAAGGTAATTTCTGGTTTGGCCCAGAATAAGAAATAAAGGATGTGGCTGCACCACAACTAAAGACAACCTTTGAAAATCTCTTCAGGAGAAGTTGTAACAAATATTTCTTTCCCTGGTGAATTGGATCACTCAGCTCAGCTCACTGATACAACACTGGCTCCCACTGTAAAATCCCAAGGTGGGAAGTGCTGAGCCACTGGGGTCTGAACAAACAATTGGTTGTCTTTCAAGAAAACCTGCACACCTTGAGGTCCTAAATAGCTGCAGAAATTAGGAAAAAGCCATTAAAGGTGGTCCCATACGGATTCTTCATTCATTTCAGCCTACAATAGCTGTAGTGGACAGCCCCACATCAGCTCTTTGGTCCATAAATGTTGATTCTGGTCCGTTCTCAAGCATCCTTTGCTGCAGAGACACAAACTCTGCCACGCCAGCTCATGGATCTACATGAATTTTCAGAGTTCTCCTCCAAAGGATGATGAGAAGACAGGCTTGGTCACATGAATGGGCTTTGTTGGACAGCACAAATATCACTCCCAGATAAATGGGACCACAGCACTCAGCACTCAGCATCAGAGCCAAAGGATCCCAAGAAATTATCAAAGATGTTTTTAGGCATCTGAATTCATCGTAGTCCCCAGGGTCCATAGTCAGTGGAGCTTGGAGAGCTGGATGGAGGTGTCTAACATGAGCTGAATCCTTCCAGGGTCTGCTGAGGGTCTGGGTGACACCTCCAGTGACCACCACAGGACATATTCGACAGCCAAAAAGGAGCTGAAAAACCTCTTCGCTGAGATATTTTCCATGCAAAAGCAATAAATTATTAAATCTTATCCTCTGCCTGGAGTCTGATCTGGAGGAGGTGTTGAGATGTGTAGGAGCCTTGAGATTTGAGAGAATCTTTTGCAGCACTGGGTTTCACTTGGAGGAAATGGAAAATCCGGGTGGAATCTTCTGTGCTCATTACATGGTTGTGGCATAGAACAACTTGTGACAACACAGGGACAAAAATCCCTGCTGAAATCTTCACCTTTTGTTCCCTCCACCCAGCAAACTACATTTATTACTTGTAAGAGCCATAGGTGCTTTGGGAGAATTCCTTGGTTTGGGTGGATTTCTGTGCTCCAGGAGGGTTAAAGGGACAATCAGCTCCTGGTTTGCTCTGGAGGAACAACGTCCATTACAATCAACCCTCGGTCACAAGACACAGGAAGAGCAGTGAACGCTGGGGTAAATGAGGAAAATTTGGATGTTAAAAATGTGGAGGGACTGCCAGGAAACACTGGGAGGATATCTGAAAGGCAGCAGGGGAAATGAGAGGGAAGCGAGGTCTAATTTAGGGACAAACTCTCCAATTTGCATTTATTCTCCTCATCCCCCACCCTGCCTTTGCTTTGGTCATTTTTAGATCCAGAACCTTTTTTTAGGCTCCCAGATATTCAGGACTGCTTTCATATTTGCTCCAGCCATGCAGAGGTAAATGATCTTGTGGGATTTGCTGCCTGTCCAGACACCAGAGGTAAATGAAATCTGCACAACAGATACACACACAGCTCCATTGCTTCCAAATCCACTTCTAGGGACTTCCTCCAGCTGGGGGAAAGCTGACTTTCTCCTGACATTTCAGATCTTCTCCCTGGACCAAATTCCCAAAGGCAGGGGATCTGCAAAACACACAGTTGAGCCCCAAAAGTGTTTTTTCAAGATGTTCCTTCAGGTCAGGATTTGCTAATCACAATCAGCTTGCACGAGTGGTGACAAAATTTTAGTAGGGCCCGTTGTGACATAGAGTGATGATTTTCAACTAAAAGAGGCTGTATTTTGTCTAAATATAAGGAAGAAATTTTTTACAGTGAGGGTGGGGAGGCCCTGGCATAGGGTGCCCAGAGAAGCTGTGGCTGCCCCTGGATCCCTGGAAGTGTCCAAGGCCAGGCTGGACAGGGCTTGGAGCAGCCTGGGATAGGGGAAGATGTCCTGGTTTACTGCAGGAAGACTGGACTAGCTGACCATTAAATGTCCCTTCCAACCCAAACTTTTCCATGATTCTTTGTGCAAATCCCAGAAGATCACAAGAGAGGGAGTCTGTGCCTATAAATCAGACTCCAGCTCCATCCCCACCATGTCACTGCACCAAGGCAAAAGCAAAGACAGCACAGCCACCTGTGCAGGGGAGCAGCCTGAAGATGAAAGCCACAGCCTTCCCTCCCCTCCGTTACCTTCACGCTCTACAAGTCACTTGTTTTTTGTTACAGACTCGGCCACCTTCAGCAAGAGGGCTGAAGAGAAGGTCATGGCTCCTCTCTGGGAGCCAGATGATTTCAGTTTCGTTTTCCTGAGCCTGAGAGAGGCTGTGAACTGAAATCTGTTCTTTTCTCCTGAACAACTCAACCATGAGGCTCCCCTGCCCCTTCCCTGCTGTGTCACAGAGAGGGTGTCCACACTGGGATGTGGTAGGGATGGGGACCCAACCTCTCTCATTAGGAAATCCCTAATTCCCTAGAGGGAATGTGTCCACTTGCAACCAAACCATGAAGGATTTACATTTTTCAGCCATTCCTTCTGGTGGTAGTCATTTCTACTGCAAAAGAAAGCATAAGAAGACACACCACAGAAAAGTATTAAGAAGAAGAGCATTAAGAGGAAAACTAAATTCTCAGTCCCGCATCCCCTTTCCCCTTTCAAACACACTTCAAGTGAATAATTTCTGACTGCTGCCACTGCAGTGCCATGGGCTGAGTGAATGAAGCAGCTGAGTCTGGCCAACTCAGTGCATGCAGGATTCCAGCTGGGAAGAACCACTGGGCACTGGGTCACAGATCCCTGATCACTCATCAGCAGGCCCTGAAAAGAGATGCAAGTCACTGCAAAAAGTTTCACTGACTGGGGGGCAGGAGATGGGGCCAAATCAGTGTTTTCTCATAAATCTCGACAACGTGTATATCACTCTAATTGATGTCAAACTTTCAGCCTGACATGCTTTATAAACCCTGGGCAGCTTTGATCTCCTTGTCTTTGCCTATAAATGCAAGGATTACAAAAACATTCCGAAAAACGTCACCAAAAAATGTCTTTCACCGAGGTACTTTGCTCCAGCAGATAAGGCTAATAAGCAAAGAAACCTCAGGTATTAGGAAACGAGGCTTTTCAGGAACATACTCCGGAGTGGAGAGAGAGGGGGGAGAAGCAGCTGAAGGATATTGATGCTTATGCTGCCCCTGTCATTATTCCAGGATATTGTTTATATCCCTGGGATGTGGATAAAGGTAGCTGTCACTTCTGGCACCGCTCTCCCCCCAGGAGATTACAGCGAACTGTGGCTGACACTGCCCAACGTTGCTCTGACTGACAGCCCCCGTGGCATGGTTACTGTCAGAGCCCTCCCAGGGCTGGGGGTGCCCGGCTCTAAGAGCCACAGAAAAGGGAAGGGGGGTTTCCATGCAGGAATGGGCTCTGCTCAGCCTCCAGCACATCCCCAGGCAGGAGGAGACAGCTCCTCTCCAGGCAATGCTCAATAGTGACAGGGGAGTTGAGGGAAGGTGTTTTACCATCCCTTTCCTCCATACAAGGCTCAAATCCCAAGTGTTGGGGTCCCTCTCAGGTGTTTCAGTGCTCTGCTCCCAGGGGATGCTCAGGGATGGAGAGGGAAGAGGTCCTGCAATGCCTCCACCGAGCAGGGAAAGGGGAAAAGTGATGGGAATGGAGAAGGGAGATGTGAAACAGCAAGGGAGGCTGTGAAACTTGGCATGCCAAGTCAGGACTCAGTTGTGGATTAAGACTAATAAATTTCCCCAGGTCAGTGTCTTTGAGTGATCTGGATGTCTCAATTCCCTTTATATTCCCTTTATAGTACCTTTTTTCCCTTAGATACAATTCAGTTGGCCGAACAGAGGCACTGGGAAAGTCTGAAAGCACCTGAGATGTCAACAGAAGGCCAAATGGCAGCAGGACCTCAGACTAAAATGACCTTAGACACCCCTGAGGTGACCAAATCCCACCCCACTATTGATGGAGCCACCATAGCTCCTCTCTCCCATCAGCAGCAGAACCTGAGGCTTGGCCGGGTGGATGTAGACACCAAAATGTGGGTGTCTTAGATCTGCCTTCCCCTGTCTCCTTTCATAATGGGAACTCCTCTTTTCAACCTCTGTGGAGCTGGGAAGTGTCTGAGCCATTGGGAAGCTCCATGGACTTACGGCATTATCTTTGAAGTCAGCTCTGGAGTTATCTCCTTGGTGCTGGGAAGGTCTCAGCTGGAGCACTGGGCCCCCCTCCAGGCTTCAAGGGAAAGAGGGGTCAGACTGGGGACAGCCCAAAAAAATGCCAGGAGAATGACTAAAGGAGCAGGAAAGTCAGATTAAGGAGGGAGCAGTGAAATTGGTTCATCTGCAGAGACACTTGAGGAGTGACATTCCTTCATGAGAGGTAAAAGAAGGGAGGGAAGGAACTTTAAATGGCAAGGACAGGGAAGTGTGGGAAGGAGAAACTGCCTGGGAAACTCAGCATTGTTCAGAACAGCCCTGGCAAGGGTAAGCAGGGCAGTACTGACTGCCTTGGGGCAGGAGGAGGGGGGAGATGCCCTCGAGGAGCCCCTTCACTCCTGGGGTTCTTTGATCCTTGGCTGGGGCTGTGGCAGCTGCCATGGGATGGGACTTGTCCCAGGCATCTTGGGACTTTTGGAACAAGATCCATTTCTGGGGGCACCCACAGAAGTATTTGGCTGCAGGGCCACCCCCTCTGTGCCTGCATCTGTCAAAAGAGCTGATTAAAACCTCAGGGAAAAGCAAAATACAGGGGCTGGGACTGGTTTGTGATGGCGTTACTTGGGTCACACAGGGTGAACTCCAGGAGATTCCATCAATGGAAAAAGGAGCAGGGATTTCCAGCCCTGGCAAACACAGCCCTGGCTGTACTGTTCCAGTCTTGGATATATTTCTCCAGGACATTTTTCCCTTTCTCACTTTGTAGGCTTTTATTTGTATAAACAACCCCCTTACAAGGTAGATTTCCTTTCCATCAGGCTGAGGAATGCAAGTAAACTGCCTACATGGTGGGTTTTGATGGCAAATATGGGGTTCTGAAAAAAAAACCAAAAAGAGGCATCAGGCATTTCTGTGAATTAAATGACATTGTTAATTAACATGATTTAAGATGGCAGGACATGTAGAACGCACATTAACTCTCCTGCTTTGGGGTTGAAAGCAAGCTCCACTTTTTGCAAGCCCAGATAAGTCTTCTTTGAGAAATGGGAATTTGGCTCCTAAATCAATTAGGCCTGGCAGCTCTACAAAGGGAAATTTATAACGGAGCACAGAATTAACCCTTGGACCTCGCAAACTGTCTGTCAGAGCTGCTGGGCTCTGCCTTTCACCTCTTCCCCTGCCAAAGTCACACGGCCTGGAGAGAGAAATTACTTTGCAGTAATGCTGTCAGAGACCAAAGCAAATCTGATGCTCCCAGACATGTGGAGGGCACAGGCCTTGACCTGGGATTGCAACCCTCTGCAAAAAAAAGGATTCACCCCTCTGAGCACAGGAGTAAGCCAAAGCGTGCGGCATCACCGGTTTTCTGCGGAATGCCTCTTGGCTGGACCTCAGTCGGGTGCGTGAGGAGCCCTGGAAAAGTCCAGGGTTTTTCTAAGATCCACCTTAAGCACTGTCCTGAACTCAGCTCCATACACATAAAATCATTGGATGGTTTGGGTTGGAAGGGACTTTAAAGCTCATCTTGCTCCAACCCCCCACCACGGGCAGGGACACCTTCCACTTGCCCAGGTTGCTCCAAGCCCCATGGACCAGCCTGGCCCACGTCATCCATCTTCATGAAAGGTGCAGTTGGGACCCTTCAAGGAAGTGAGTTTCACCACTTTGTCTGTCAGACATCATGAACACAAAGACTGATGAAGGTGGAGCTCATGCCTAAACAATCTTGTAAATATGCCTTTGAGCTTGTTTTAAAGGATTTGGTGATCTCTGTTTTACAACAAACAGGTCACTCAACAGAAATCGTGGATCGCCAGTTAATCTGACCCCAAACCTGACTTTGGTGCCACTTCTTAACCTGCTCTAGTGGAAGGTGTCCCTGCTTATGGCAGGAGGAATGGAATGGATGATTTTTAAGGTCCCTTCCAACCCAGATCATTCTATGATTCCTTGATTCTTCACAACTCTGTATACAAGACATGACCAACTAAGGCCAGCATCCAGAGCCCGAGTCATCCACAGTGACTCTGTCAGACTGATCCATTGCCCATTGACACCAAGTGCCATTTTAGATGCCCTCACCCTCCAGCTGCTCTCAAAGACCTGCACAGGTCTCCCAACAGATCTGTTGTCACATCTGTGTGACACCAGATAAATGTAAACATCCTGAGGAAAAAACACCTTGGAGTTGGAACTAGATCGTTTTTAAGGTCCCTTCCATCCCAACCCATTCTGTGATTCTGACTCCAACCCAAACCATTCTATTCTCCCTTTCCAGTCACTCCAGGCCTGAATCATTTGACCTCTTTCAGATCCTGCCTTAGTCTGACTTATTGTCCCTCAGAGCGTGTGTGTCTCTCTTCACTGACTACAAAGTGAGCTCGGGGTGATTAGCTCAGCTCTGGATGTTTACAGTGCATACAGCAAAATTTGACCAGCAGACTCTCACCCTCAGGCCTTTGCTGTTCTGCGTGTCCCAGTGTCCCTTCCAAAGATGAGTTTCCACCAGAAAAAGGGAAAAAAGAAAGCCGAAGAGGCCCTCCCACTCTGACTCTGCTTACATCGTCCTTACACTAAATGGAGAGGATCCTAATAGCATATTTAGAAGAGGTTAACTCTTCAGAAGCCTCCGGCCCTGCCCTACATCCTGGACGCCTGCCAGAGCAAAGCCAAGGATAACAAACCAGCTTTCGTTCAAGTATTCTGAGCCAATTAAAAAAGACAAATTAGTTTGGCCTTATCTCTCCCTCCTCCTCCCCCTTCCCACCCGAGAGACAAGAGGGGATTCGCGGAGGAATGTTTCTCCTCTGTGATGGCTCTGCCTCGCTGAACTCTTCAAGGTCTGTGATGGATGAAAGCTCTCTCTTCCATTATGCTTCCGACAGCCCGCTGGGTCCTAATGGGACAGGGGGCAGGGGCAGGGCTGGGGGGACCAGAGTGGCAAAGTGGGGGGAAAGCTTTACGTGGAAAATCAAGGAAACGGAGCTAATGGACATCTCCTCCCCATCCAAGCTCAGCCTGAGGATCTCTGCAACCTTGCAAGCCCCACTGCAAGATAAACAAGAACTGCCTTGTGCAATCTGCCCTTTTCTTCTGTAGTTCTTTATTCCTTGCATTTTTTTGACATGCAACTGCTGCACTTTCCACGTGCTGCAAGCAGAAACTCTGGCATGACCTGAGTATGGCAGGAATGGAAAGAACAATTGGCAAAGAAGGCTTTTGAGAAGAGCTATCTGATTCAGCTCTGGGCTTTTTAAAGATATCCTGTGCTGGTTTGACCTCTGCCATGGTCTAAGCTCATCTGAATGAAAAGCAGGGCAAAAACATCTGAGCAGCCACACAGAGTCAGAGCAGAGCCCCATCTGCTCATGGGCTCTTTCCCAACCCTGGCCACTTGCAAATGTTTATGTAAAGGGTCTAAGAAGCAGCACAAGAGGAGTGATGCATCAACAGGCTCAGCTGTGCTTTGCCACATGCTCCTTGCACCCAGAGGGGGTTCATACAGGGCACCCCAATAGACTGGATGTTCCACCAGGATTTTGTCTGGGTGAAGCAGCATCCCTATGTTCTGCTCTGTGCAGATTTAGGGTGGCAGTAGCTGGCTAGGGCCAAAACTGTGCCAAGCACCATGTCAATGACAGAGACAATCAAGTTCCAGTGTCTGTCTTTGGCACTGTTTTATTTATTAGTGGAGCTGTGTCCTGTGACGGAAAAGATCATCTCATCCCCAAGATTAGAAAACCACTTGTTCTTGTTATTTGTGATAAGACAGAGCTCTCTTCATCCCACTCTTGCACTGCCTCTGTCTCACAGCTGGGGAGAAGCATGATGAGACACTCAAGGAGGAGAGTTTAAACCTCACCTCACTTACCAGACCAACACTCTACCCAGTGGATAACTAAATCTGTCTCACTTGGGAAACAACACACACTCTGGACAACCCTAAGATACTCTCCCCACTTCATGGACCTTGGGATGAGGAAAGCCAAAACATCCAAGCAATTCCGGAGAACAAGGCTTTTCAATTTCCATCCAGTCTCAGTCTCCCAGAGTCTTCAGGGATTTTGCAACATCCTGCTTTTGCAATCCAAGAGAAACACTCCAGGATGACTTCACTGAAACGCTGTGTCCTTACAGAAGGAGCAGGAAGGACTTCATAGAAAAGCCAATCCCCCTTGTGAAATATCTGTTGGGAAGGAGTTGCATTCACTCGACTTTATTGTCCAGTGGTTGGGAATGTGGAGAAACAGCAGCAGGCTGGGATGCATGGGGACAACCAGAGGGTGGGCTCCCAGAGACAGAAACAGAATGGAAATCACAGGTCCATCAGAATGGAAGTCACAGGTCCACAGAGAGAAGATGATGCTCATTTGTGCTTTGATATTTCTGTGTGATTTAGGCTGAAAGTTGGGTTCAAAAGGCTGGGAAAGCAGCATGAAGTGATGTCCTCCCTTCTCCTTATTTAATCCTCCTGACCATACATTGCTGTCAACTGCCAGGACACCAAAAAGGCCCAGATTTCCCACAGCACAAGCACCTCCCAGACACCAAAAGTACAGGATTTCTCTTCTCAACCCACCCCTTGCCTCTTCCCTGCTAGCACTACTGCTCTGGCAGGAGATCACTGTAGGGAGGGTGGCTCCTGATCTGCATCCTAACATCTGCCCTGGCATGGGCAAAACCTCTGCTGAGGAAAAGGGCTCCTGGATTCTTTAGGAAGTGGTGGGAATAGAGCTCCTGGAAACAGGAGACGTGCACAACTGGGCAGTTCACACTGTAGAGAATCACAGAACCATTCAGGCTGGAAAAGCCCTCTAAAATCGAGTCCAAGCATGAACCCAGCACTGCCAAGCCCAGCACTAAACCATGTCTCTAAGCCATAATGTGAATTTTTTAAGGCCCTAGTCTCTGAGTAGTGTCTGCAGCAGCAGGGACTTTGCAGAGACGCAGGCCAGCCCCAGCATAGCCCTCCCAGGGCAGAGCTGTGACTGTACCCCGTGGGCAGAGTGCCAGGAGGGTTTTCTAGGAACCACTTAGAGGACCTGCAGGGCTTGAGGTCAACGCTGCAGCACTTCCACACCAGTCCCGGGGACAGAGGGTATAAAAGAGGCACAAGAGCAGCCCCTCAGAGGGGCTCTGGCCAGGCTATAAAAGGAGCTGGTCTCTCCTGAATTCCACAGGGAGGGAACATGCTGTAATTACACTGGTGCTGTCTCGATCGACAGTGGCACAAACCAGAACCTTCCAGTTCTGCGGTGAACAACAGCCGAAAAAATGCCAGGTGCCCTTGAGAGAGGGAGCATGCAAATTAAAGTTTAGTCTGAAGCTTCACTCCTCTGCAAGCTCAGCCCTGGCCTTGGGAAGGGGGTGTGCATGTGGGCTGCTGGGAGAGAGAAACAGTGGGAGAAAAAGCAGGAAAGGGAGAGGTGGAGGGGGAGACACGAAAAGGAGAAAAGAAAGATTTAGGATAAACATATCTCAGCTGATAAGCAATCAGGGTCAAGACGGGAGGGGCTGGAAAACCTGCTCAGAATGAATGGAAAAAGTTTATTTTCCTCTCCTGCCATGAATTGAAAGGTATTAGGGCCTTGCTCTATGTAAGAGGCTGCAGCCCCTCCCTGCTGGGCCGAGGGCTGTGTACACAGGGCACACAATCCTTGATTCCCCAGAGGGCTGGGAGCCCACCTCCATCTCATGTGGATGGGACTGGTCTGACCTCCCAAAGGTTTGGATCACCACTGGTTCTGTGGGAGTGTGGGAAATTTGTCAAGAAGAGAACACAGGATCCCCATATTGGTATAAAAACTCCTGGAAGCAGAATGTTTGTAAGAGTACAGGGTAATCTCCACGAACAAAATTTTGTGGGGAAAAGGTGGATTTAGGGAAGAGATCCTGCATGCAATAGGATGGGATTGATGGCGACCAACCAAGGGCAGCAGAGCAGGAGCAGAAGGGGATCTGCATTGCAGATCAGAGGCTGAGCATCAATCAGCCAGAGCAAAGAGCTTTTATTCCACACTGAGATGCTTAAATTGGTCCAAAACCTGGGATTGAGGAGGTCCAGCACAAGGTCCAGCTTGGGCACCACATGGAGTTACAGGAGGAAGTGGGGGAAATGCAGGAAAGAGCAACAAGTATGAGAAGAAGAGTGAAAAACACAGACAGTGAGGAGCAGCTGAAGGACATGGAGTGTTCAGTTCTAGATAAGGCACGGGGTAAATGTGATATGTCCCTCATTTCCCTGTCTGGGGAGAGAGGAGAGAGGAAGAACAGTGTCTCCATCACCAGAGGTCTACAAGAACAGGCTGCACAAGGAGGAAAGGTTATGGAGGCTTGATCCAGTGTTTGGACTGAGTTTTTCAAGGTCCCCTACCTGTCACAATATCCTTCAGTCCTGTTCACTTTTTATTCCTCCACTGCTGAAGATTTGCTCAGAGTTCACTGAAGTTGCCTTCTTGGTGCTCACACCTTGCAGCCTGTGGCCTAAATGGGGTTTTTAGACCCTTTTTAGCTGCTGGTGGCTCTCCCCAACAGAGACTCCTACTCAGAATGGCAGGCAGAGCTCAGGAAAAGTGTTTTTTAAGCAAAATATTTGTTGAAAGTCTCTCCTGTAAATTCTGCCCAGTGAGAAAACCGAACATTGATAATGAAACAGCTGGGAGTGAAACATGCCTTCAAAAAGAAAACAAACAACCAAAAGAAGGAAGAACAGGATAAATATTAAAGAAAGGACAATTCCATTTTGAATAGGTGAAGTACTAAATCCAACAGCCTTCCCGTTTGTTTATGACCTGCACACCCAGAAGGATAAAGATTGTAAAAACACCAGCAGAAAGGCATGAAAAAGCATAGAGTGAGAGAATTATTTGGGTTGGAAAGGACCTTACATGTCACCTAGTTCCAACCCCCTGGCCATGGGCAGACACATCTCCCACTATCCCAGGTTAATCCAAGCCCTGTCCAGCCTGGCCTTGGACACTTCCAGGGATCCAGGGGCAGTCACAGCTTCTCTGGACACCCTGTGCCAGGGCCTCACCACCCTCACAGGGAAGGATTCCAATATCCCATCCATCCCTGCCTTCTGGCAGCTGGAAGCCATTTCCCCTTGTCCTGTCTTCCAGGCCCTTGCTCAAAGTCCCTCTCCAGCTCTCCTGGAGCCCCTTTAGGCACTGGAAGGGGCTCTGAGGTCTTTCCCTGAAGCCTTTTCTTCTCCAGGCAGAACACTCTCAGCTCTCCCAGACTGTCTTCATAAGCAGAAACATTTCCTGGACTACTCCAAGATTTCCCAGTGGAAATTCTAATCAGGCTAGATTGAAAGTCTCTTCCAAGCCAGATGATTCTGTGATTCTCACTCTGGTTTCCCCATCACCTTGATTTGCTGAGCCATTGCCTTACCCCAGTCAGAAGCTCTGAGACAGGAGTAAGGGCCGTGTCCTCAAGCCAGGAAGAAATCTCATAACTCTCATAAACCAGTAAGCAAGGAGGTGCCAGATCTCCCTTTGCAGTCCTTCCAGAACTGCCAAAGCAAATCCAGCTGGAATCTCCATCCATCAGAGCTCGTCCCATCTCTTTTCAGCACTGTGAGTGTGATATTCAGGTGCAGCTCCTGCCTGTAACTCAGCAGCTTGCACCTGACTGAAACATTGCTTCCAGGAACGCATCTGCTCCCAATTTAAAGATATCCAAGGATGAAGAACCTGGGTTAACCAAGTGATTAATTTCCCATTGAAGCAACCACAAGCCTGGGTGGTTTGGCTCTGCTTTGCAGCCAAGGAAGGCCATTTTTTTTTTTGCTAGATTAAAGACACTTTTATCACCAGGCATTTTTCTCCCCAAGAAGTTCTTCTTCAGTCTCTTCTCCATCTCCTTTTCCAATAAGCCAACCAGACCAAGCTTTCTGAGTCTGCCATGCCAAGGTTTCCTCTTCACTCTTCAGATAATGTCTGCAGCCCTTTTTCCATGCCCTTTCTCATTTTTCAGGATCTTCTCTAAAGCAGCAATGTGGCTCTCTCAGTGCCTAACCACAAATTAACTACCCCAGCACCCACTGAGAGATGATCCTTCTGGTCTCAGCCACGTGGCCTGGTTAGTAATGACAGGAAAAGAGTCAGGGTGTTTTATAAAGGTAAAGAAATAAGGATGATTTCTTCTTTCCTTTGTACATTCTGAGATTTGGCCTCTTTTCCCAGGGAACAAGAGAGAGGACAAGGGGAAATGGCCTCAAGCTATGCCAGGAGATGTTCATGTTGGTTATCAGGAAAAATTTCTTTGCTGAAAGAGAGGTAAAGCATTGGAACAGGCTGCCCAGGGAAATGGTGGAGTCACCATCCCTGGAAATGTTCAAAAAACAAGCAGACGTGGCACTTCAGGACATGATTCAGTGGGCAGAGTGGTGATGGGTGCAACATTGAACTTGGTGATGTTTGAGGTCTTTTCCAATCTATGTTTTGTTCCTTTCTATTTACAGTGAAAACTGATAATTAAAAAATCACTGCAGAATCTGTATTTGGGGAAACTCATCTATCTGGGGTGTGTGGGTGTGTCTTGTTTTTCACCTTCATTTCCTGAAAAGAGTGGGAAAGTTTCAGAACTGGGATCACTCCCTGCAGATTCTTGTCTTTCCCCCAGCCATGGAAATGGGGTCAGGAACACCCACCAGCACTGACCCACATCACTCACACCAATGACATCAAAGTCTTTGCCACTGGCCTTTACCCTTGGCCAACCTGCAGATGAGCTCCCCAAAAAAGCAGCTGAGCTTCCCATGACCTGACTCCTACCTGGAAGACATAACCAAGCCCACAACAGTGCTGACCCTGGGCTGCAGGGGTCTCTGAAAATCAGGCTCCCAAGAAAAGCTGGCTAATTAACCGGAGAGCCAAAGTGCAGCGCTGCTGGGTGGTGGGGAGAGGTGAAGGAGAGGGAGGGGTTGCTCAGATGGGGACTGGTGTGGGTGTTTCAGGGGAGCTTTCTTTACAGGTCCTCAGTATTCCTACCCTGACCAGGTCCAGGTAGGATCAGAAGCAGATCCTGATCTGGTTTAGAAGCAGAATCCCACTGAATGCTGGATGTGGGACCCAGCGTTGGTTTGGATCAGCAAATGTGAAATGTCACCGGAGGTTAAGGAGTGCTGAACTTCACAGGCAGAGCTTTGCCCCATCTTGTTCTAGAGGTGAAATAGAACCCCTGGAGTGCACAGAGGTAAGTGTCCCACCTCTCCTTCAGAAATGCTATGGAGAAACACAAAATGAGGGCAAGGACAGAGCAACACTTCCCCAACACCCTCGTCCAGCCTTTAGCGCATTTCTGCCGCGTGACATCCTGAGCTGGATAAGCTGATCTTATGTTTAATCACCCTCTATAGAACATTTTTCCTCCACCCAACTGTCCAGTTGCTTTCCTGAACCCTCATGAACCTCCAGCTTGGCCTGGAGTTGATCCCATGCCCCGGTGTCAGGAGGCCAAGCTTCTTGCTTGCGTTTGAGGACGCAGTGGGGGCCAGAGGAGCCCTATCAGCCTTACCCACCGCTGAACTCCCGCTGACTCCGAGAGGAGCCGGCCAGACTCCCCGGGATGCTGAGCACATCCCAAACAAACAGGAGAGAAAAGGCAGAAATCGGCCCGCGTGAAAAATGAGAGGGGGAAATAAGGGGCGAAGCGAGAAGGGAAACGTCTGATTCATTATGCACTTGTTTTGCTTTTGTCTTCTCCAAGGAGGAAGAGGATGGAGCGCCGTCGAAGACAGAGACAGAAGGATGTTTCCTGGCCCGGCCTGGGAGAGGATCAGATAATGGGCAGATAACAATAGAAATGATGACTGAGACGAAACCGCGGCCACTCGCTGCGCGGAGAGAGCAGCCGGCCCACCTCGGGCAGGGGAGGCTGAAGAGGAAGAGGCAAGAGCAAAACAGCTTCAGTGCATGAGATAGCTGGTCCAGGTAGGACCTCTGCAAGCTCAGACCCTCCAGGACTTGTTTACCCCATTGCATGAGCCTTTCCACACATTTATTTGAGGTCTGAGGATGCAGCAGTCCCACAAATGTGGCTGGGGATGGGCAGTAACCATTTACCACGACTCTGCCCACCACAGTCTGTGTTTCTATTCTTGCTGTCCCTTCAACAGCACTTCAGAACTGCCACCCAAGAACTCCAACTGAACTCTGTTGAGTGCCCATCACGTGGGATTCTCATTAATCTGCTGGGTGCAGAGGAGAAGGAGCAGTAAATGAAGGAGCAAGAAATGAAATTAGCTCTGAAGTTCTTCTCAGAAAGGCCTGTTTTAGTTTCTCTGCTGCAAATAAAACGTGTTGTGGTCTTCACTCATCTCCAGGGCTCAACATGCAAACAGTCACCCAGAGTATGCAAACACAGATGCAAAAGTGCTGGTAGGCAAATGCCAAAGCCCAGGCTGAAGCTTGTTGGGGATGGATGAAAAGTCCAATTGTTCCCCCAGCACTGCCAGGACTACCAGTAACCCATGTCCCCAGGTGCCAAGTCCACAGGGCTTTTAAATCCCTCCAGGAATGTGACTCTAGCACTGCCCTGGGCAGCACATGTAGGTACCACCCCTCCTCTCCTCTGGGGAGAGCAGAGAGGATGATGGCAGAGAGGATGAGCCTCACATGTGTGCACAGGATTTTCCTGGGGCTGTTATTTGTAGTTCACTGTAAATTCCTCTGGTCTCAAGGATTAATTTTGAAAGGATGCAAATGGGTCCTGATTGGCTTTTTGGAGCTCCATGGAGTCCAGAAAAGCCTGAAGTCTGACTGTTGCTATTAAACAGGAGTTCAGGAGTCTACAGCAAGACATGTGATTGCTTGTTCTTCCACATCAAACAAACCTGCTGAGCCTACTGGAGCTACCAGGCCACTGGGGTGATGGATTTGCAGCAGACACCAGTCTAGAGCCACAAAATACAGCCCCTCATCCACAGTGAGCCACCCAGGAGTTGAACCCAAAGTCCATGATCAATGTTATCCTCTGCTTGCTCACTGTGTGAACTGGGCACCAGTGAAACAGCAAAGTAGGAGCCAAACTGGGTCTTTATTAATGACACAGTGGCAAAGAGGAGGCTCTAGAGAGACCTTTAAGGGGTTTATAAAAAGGAGAAAGAGGGCCTTTTTCTATGGGCAGATAGTGATGGGCCAAGGGGGAATGGGTTTATCTGAGACAGGACAGGTTTAGATTAGAAGTCAGGGAGAAATTCTTTAACCAGAGGGTGGGGAAGCCCTGGCACAGGTTTTCCAGAGAAGCTGTTGCTGCCCCATCCCTGGAAGTGTTCAAGGACAGGTTGAGTGGGCTTGGAGGAACCTGGGGTAGTGAAAGGTGTCCCTATCCATGGCAGGGAGTTGGAACAAGATGATTTTTAAGGTCCCTTCCCACCCAAACCATTCTGTGATTCTGTGATTCAAATTCATATATGTCTTCTGAAAGTGGCTCTATGCATTTTATGAGGAGGTGTCTTGGCAGCAGCATCTTTACCAGGCCTCTGGGCTTGAGTGAAGCAAAATAAGAAATTAATAACTTCATTAAAAGAAGAGGAAACCTCAAAACATCTTCTGGTCCTACCTTCACACACAGAGACGGGAAGAAAGGACAAGCATGAAATCCCACCAAGGAAGGAGGACAGAGTACCTGATGAGGTCCACCCCCTCACACCAGAGACTGCTCCAAGAGGGAGTCACAGTGAGTCTGAAAACACTGATTTTGGTCAGTATTTGTTGCTGCTGACTTTGGCCAAAGCATGGCTGCCATGTGGGCTGGGGGAGCTGAGTGAAACCAGGCCATGGTGGTAATGGATGATGCTCAGATATGGCTCCAGATGTTCTGTGCCCTGCCTTGACAACCTCATTGCTGCTCTTTCCACTGCTGAATAAGCCAAATCTGACATTTGATCCTACCTGGCCATAAACCTCATGTTGCTGCAGTAACAGAAATCTAATATGCTCCTTTCTTCCTGTGTAACAGCTGAAGTGACTCTGTCCCTGCTATGTCATGTAGGCAGGTCCTGAGGGTTTAAACATAAAATATCCTGAGTTGGAAGGGACCCATAAGGATCATCAGGAAGCAAAGCTGATGAGGCCACATCATTATGTTATTACTTCATGCATGCAGATTCATTTGTCCTTTCCATTTAATCCCAGATTTTTTTGAAGTCATTTTAAGGATGCTCAGTTGCTGGCGGGATTTTGAAAATAGATGTTTAGAGATGTAAAAAATCTGGGGGGAAAAAGGCCCCTGAGTGTGACAGCCAGTGAAAACCTGCCTAGGAAAACGCTGTTAGGGATGACCCATACTACAGGACATGACAGGGCTCAAGCTGCCATCAGCAGCTGGGCCAGTCTTGCTGCAGAAAGCCAGATCTGCACCTTCTGGGACTTGCAGAAAGACCCAGAGAGGACATTTATCCTGATGAGTGAACACCCCAATTAAAAATATTGTCTGGATGGGAGGAGCAGGAATTATGCTCATTACATTGCTTCTTGAAAAAAAAAAAAGGGTGCTCAATTTGGGCTGATAGCCCCCCTTCACCACCCAGCCAGCCCTCCCTCCCTGCTCCATGCAGGAGAAGGGCTCCTATCTCCTGAGAATCCCGATAAACCCTCCTCTCGCACCCTCCCCTTCCCCCCCGAAATAAAAGTGAGCTGTCTTAGTGCTAGGATGCAGAAACCACTTCCAAGCCAGCATTACATCAACATTGCAGCTGATAAAGGGATGCACAATGGAGTGTTAGACTAATAGAAAAACACAGCTCAGATAAGGCAGGCTCCTGATAGCCTGGGCTGATGTAAAATGCCATTGTCTCCCTTTCTGTCAGCTGAGTCACTGGAGCGATAGGGAATTCCAGTGGCAACGGGCAAGTCAGGGGTCAGAAACCACAAACCCGGGCAAGGCAAATCCCCCGGAGTGGGCACTGCTGGGCAGATGGAACTGGGGGTGCAGCTGCTGGCAAATTCCCTGTGGCTGAAGGGATAGGGAGGAGGATGAAGGATGGAAAGGGTCCAGCCTGCAGGGCTGTGCCAGGCTCTGTGTGCAACAGAGATCCCTCTGTAGCACCACCACTCCTGGCATGGCACCCACCGCTTTCCATGGCTTTTCCTCGCTGTTTCACCTCCCTCCCACTGCCTCACCCATCTCCTGTGTTTTCCCCGGGTGTTCTGAAGTCAGTGAAGAGTGGGAAATCAGCTGGAGAATGCAGGGGAGGGGATGCTGGTGGCACTGCAGTCTCCCAGGTTCTTTTGGGTCCAGAACATCCCTTCCACGGGACTTGAGCAGGCACAAGAGGAGCCGAATCTTGTCTCCAGCTGTTGTCCCACACCAGTCTGAAAGATAAAGTGGGAGAGGCATGGAGAGGGACACCCTGCCCGCACCCAGCCGGTGCCAGGGGCCGGAGGATGTCTGTCTCCATCCCTCCTGTGAACGGGAACTCCCAGAGCCCGCCGAGCGCCGCGATAGTGCCCTGCCTGACGGGTGAGGGTGTTTTTCCCTCTGTGGGCTCCGCTCTCATTTTCCTGTGCTGCCCTTTGATCTCGTCTCACACGGCCCCGGCGCGAGGCTGCCCCAGAGGAGGAACTCCAGATTACGTGGTGGGGTTATGTCATTTTTCCAGCGGACGTGCTGGCCTGGCTGCAGTGCAGAGGGCTTTTTTTAGTGCCGATGCTGCGCTCCTTGGGAAGGCAGGTCCTAGAGAAAGCCTGGAGTGGGGATGCTGCAAAGGCCTCGTGTCACAGGGAAAATCTGGGACCCAGCACAGGCTCAGGAACCAACCCTGATCTTTGTGCCTGAGCCTGCCACAAGGCAGGGGGTGCAAGATCAGCCCTGGCCGAAAACTCAGTGTAAAAGCAGAAAATGGGTTTTATGTTGGGAAACGGGTGATGCTTTTACCCAAATCCTCAGAGGTGGAGCAGATCTATGAGGACATTGCACATTACAGGGGTAGAAAGCATGAAACTCCACTGATGGAGAATGAAGTCTGGCTGAAAAGCTTCAAAGATTGCCCTTCTGCTTCATCAGAAGTGAAGACTCACAAACAAATAATAAAAATAAAGTATTTTTTTACAATGCTTCCTTACATGTTTTTCTTCTGAAAAACTTCTGTCCTTTCTCTTTTTCCCAAACTACTGGACTTTCTTACCCATCTGGTCAACTTGGGGACCATTTCCACATTGTCCAAAGATAGAAGCAAACCCCAGAATGTTGAAGAGTGCAAAAAAAGAGGATGGAAGCCCATCATTTATATTTGTGAAGAAGCCAAGGTGCCCAGGGAAAGCTGCTGAACGTGGAAGATTGTGGAGGAGACCCTGTCACATAAAAAGCTCTGACTCTTGCATCTCCATCTCTACTCCCTTTGTTTCAATAAACTGGTGCTGACCAGAAATACCCCAGGGCAATCCCAATGAACCTCTTGTGAGTGAGGAAGGAGATCCAGTCTGGATCTGGTTTCTAACACCAGCTAAATGGTTGGAGTGCAATTTCTTGTCAAAATGCCTGGATTTAGTGCTGAGGTGGACCAGGAAGGAGAGAAAGTCCTCTCTGTTTGGAAAAGGGCAGGGATGAAGGCTCAAATCCCCATGTTCATCAGGACTTCTGGGGGTACATTTTGTGTCCTGGGTTGCATTGGTTTGTTGAGGTCTCTGGATCATAGAATCATGGAGAAGTTCAGGTTGGAAGAGACCTTAAAAATCATCTCATTGCACCCCCCTGATATGGACAGAGATTTTCTTCTAGACCAGGTTGCTCGGAGCCCCATCCAACCTGCCCTCGAGGCAATCCATATTTCAGAGGTTGACCTCTGTTTTATCAAAACTCAATATCCTGCTGGAAATCCCCATTCCCTGAGGGAATTGCCCGAGGCAGACATGGGCCACACTCTGCACACATGGGCATGGATGAGGGATTGCAGTCTGCCTGCACTGATCACCTCCGGGACAGAGCAGGAGAAGAGGCCTGGGTTTGCATGGAAACTCGCGGGAGATGCTCACGGGAGAAAGAAATTCATTATCTGATCTGGAACACCAATGAACACCTCTGTTCCCATGGGAGATCTTTAATGACCATAGATTGTGAAATTTTCCATGGAGAAAACACCATTCCACACAATGAAATGCATCACCCCTTCAGGAAAGAAGGAATCCCTGAAAAGCCATTCTCTTCCAGAAGAATCCATGATCCCTTTGACTCAAAACTACTTGAAGAAGGGCTCTGCAGTGTTGGAGTGCAGCCCACAAGAGGAGGGTGATCAAAGCTGCTCGAGGATTAAAAATCCAGTTTATACTACCTCAGTGCTGACCCATTTCCCTCCCCTGACCTTGCTGGTTCTTAGATCTGGCTCTGAAAGGTGGAAGCTGTGTTGTGTTAACTGGAGAAGAGGTTGGGGAAGAGGCTTCAGAAGCTCAGGGAGAAGGGATGTGTGAGGTAGATTTGGGATTTCAGGGAGGAAAACAGCCTGGGTCTGGTCTCAAATTCCTGCAGATGTCCCATGGTTGTCTTTTTTCATGGAATCACAGGATCAGTACGGTTTGGAAAAGACCTCCAAGATCAACAAGTCCCACCTTCCATTTTGGAAATGCTTTGGTGGGAATACTTACAAAACACAAGAGTCTCCAGACCAGATCCTCAAAGACCTTCTGACACCAGTGGGATTTCCTAATTGATGTGGCTGTGGGGATATTGGGGTCTTCATGAAACACCCTTTACCTCCCACAGTACAAAACCTCTTGGGAGACCCTGTAACTCAGTCAAATGCACAGTGTTTCTCTTCCTGGATTTTTCATCCTAAAATGTTGGGACAGGATTCAACTGCAAGTTCCAGGAGCCTAAATTCAGGGTTTAAGAGGGTTTTCTTCACTGAAAATGCACCAGAGAAGCCAAGATATCCTCATGGGGCTGGAAGGCAAAGGGAACACAAGTGACTCACACTTTTCTGTCCAGCAACTGGAGATTGAGTGGAATATGGACTTAATGATCCCTGTCTCTTCCATCATGGAATATTCCATGATTCTATGATACCCTGAGGCTGGGAAATGTGTTGGGAGAGGAACTAGGAGGATAAACCCTGGAGAGGGCAGCTGGGCTGCTGCAGACAGTTTGGATCTGGAGAGGCAGCATCCCACCCTTATGGGATCCTCACCCTTTTCCAGGAGAGACAGAGACTGCTGAATTTCTGCCGGGGAAGAAAAATACAGTCTGGCGCTGAACCCTTGAAAGGTTTCCGGCCCTTGGATTAGATGACCTCAGTATGCCTTTTCCATATCTGCTACCACAGATATAAGGCTTACTTGAGTCTGCTGGGAATTCTTGGACAGAACTACTCTTTTTTTTCTATTTTTTTAAACAGGGAAAACCTATTTGTTTAGTAGTTATTATTATTATTATTATCATCATCATCATCATCATCATTACTATGGTTGTTACTCTTTTATATGGAAATGTACTCATTACAGTGATTCCTGTAAAAATTGTCAGTACTAAATGGAATTTCTTCTCACAATTATTATCACATTTCTCACCCAATAGCTTTGAAGACATTTACAGTCCCAATCAAGTATTTAATTCTCCATTTCTCAGTACAGGATCAGTACTAACTCTTTGGACATCTCATTTTACTGTTTCTCCATGACAATCCAGGGTTAGGTATAAGGCTTGTGGCTTGTTGCTTATAATTAAATGTTAAATTATCTTCTCTCCCTTCTCCAAACCCTTTGCAGGTCGGTGATCCTGGCATCCTGTGCACCACCACAGCCTCTGAAGGAGGTATGGAAAGGAGGACAGCTGTGGTTTGCATCAAACTCTGGTGTGATCCCAACTTCTCTCCTCAAGGATTTAAAAGTTATTCAGACATGAATCAGTTTTCTTCAGAGCAAAGGTGTTGTCACTTGCAGGTGGTTCCTTTCCATGAGTTCTGCCTGCTTAGGTGTGGATACAGATCTGTTGTGATGCCCTGTAATGTCAGAAGGGTTCCACAATATTTATGAAATCTGGAAATCAATGTGAAAAACAGGCTGGCTTAAAAAGCTGACTTTTTTTGGAAGTCATCAGCTTGGCATGCCCTGAAAACATCTTGTTTTCCTACCGCACCAAACACATTCATGGAATTGTGGAATCATGGAATGGTTTGGGTTGGAAGGAAACTTAAAGCTCATCCCATTTCACCCCATGCCGTGGGCAGGGACACCTTCCACTATCCCAGGTTGCTCCAAGCTCCATCCAGTCTGGCCTTGGACACTTCCACGGACCCAGGCCAGCCACAGCTTCTCTGGGCAACCTGTGCCAGGGTCTCCCCACCCTCATCATAAAAAATTCTTTCTTATATGTAACCTAAATCAACCCTCCTTTAGTTTAAAACCATTAACCCTGGTCCTGCCTCCTGCTCTGAGGCTGGAAAGTTGTAAATTATAAAGTGGCCTGGAGTCCAATCTTCCCAAAACCATTACCAAATGTCTTGGCCCACCTCAAGAAACTGATTTTCCTGAAGGAGACACCTCCTGGTCTGATCATTGCCACCACCAACCTCCAGAGAGCAGAAGTGGGGTTAGGAGAGATGCCAGCAACCAGAAACCTACTTTTTGCCCCCAAACTGTGGCACGGAGGAACCCTCCATGCACCAATCACTGCCACTAAAAATACACCCTTGTGAAAGCAGGTGTGCCAGGATGCCAATGTTCTATCTGAACATCAGCAAATTGAAAGGTCCAGGATGATTCAGTTTGTTTTGCTTTTCAGGGAAGGGAAAGGAGTTTCGTTTTCAATCTGTGTCTTCATGCCGAAGTTTGGGCTTGTAATGACCACCTGTGGCTTGAATCAATCTGCAACTGAGGGAAAAGGAAATTTTTCACCCAAAGAAAGTCTGAATCAGATGTGTTTGTCTTATAAATGTGTTTTGGAGAAAAGCAATGACTCTCAGAGGATGTCTTTCCATGGGAGCAGAAGGGTTTGTATGCTCTTGGGAAATATTACTGCTGAATTCCCCTTTTTTGGTCCCAAAAATTGCATCCCCACTGCAGAAAAAAACAGGGACGACACAGGATGGGACAACTACAGCATCACTTTGGGTTGCTGCATCACCCTAATGGGAATATCATCCTCCCCTTCCCGTGCTGCCCATGGGAAAGTGTCCCTGAGCTGGAGGTCCTGGCATGGAAGGAGACCAGGGCAAGCACGCAAAAGGAGGGGGGATGAGGATGGAAAGGGCAAAAGAAGGGGGAATGAGGATGAAAAGGGCAAGGGGAGAGGTGAGCTGTATCGATTGGTGTGTGAAAGGCTTCCCGGGAGCCCCGTTGCTGAGAGACAGCCCTGGGAGATGCAAGGCTGGAATTAATAACTGCTCCATTGGGGCCCTGTTTGCTCTCCTTGCCCAGAGCCCGAGGACTTTGGTCGCAGCTTATCACCCCGCCGAAAGCCCCAGGAATGCAGTCACAGGCAAATGTGCTCGTTCACACGACATCTATTAATCAAACGACTCCCCCACCCTTTAACCCTTCGCAGCTCAGGGAGGGGGAGGAGGTGAGCATGGCTCTGCTTTGTCTAAAATCAGGGTCCCAGGAGTCTCTCCACAGATAGGGGTAAGTTACTCCAGTTAGGATACCATCCCCTTACTCTACATCCACAGTTTTCCTGAATTCTTATGGAATTTGTTTGGGTACTTGCACCTGAAGACATCCTATTCCAGTTAGGGGCCAAGCACCTAACGACTTTAAAATGCCTTGAAAGCCTCAAATATTGTCACTGAAAAACTACCACAGACTTTTCTTCCTCTTCACTCTGTTCCACACTGCTTGCACTCACACACGGTGGTTCTGCAGCTCCCCTGAGCTGTGGTTCCCCTACAGCTGTGCACATCTGTACTGGGATTCTCTCTGCTCTGAGAGGGTCTGAGCCCATCAGACACACCCTGGGGACACGAAACACCACAGGCAAATGTCTCTGCTGCTGCTTGAAGCAGGTAGGATTTACCCCAACTTCACAGAATCATAGAATATCCTGAGATGGAGCTTGGCATCTCCATGGCAACACCAACCACCCTAGAATTACGGAATCACGGAATCATTAAGGTTGGAGAAGATCTCTAAGATCATCGAGTCCAGCCATTAACCCAGCAAGGCCAAGTCCACCTCTAAACCAGGTGCTGAAGTGCCATGTCCCTCTTGCTGCTGGCTGTTTTAGTCTCTGAAATGTGCAGAGAAATTCCTGCCTTCAGGCTCTTGACCTGTAAGCAGTTGTTTAGCCAGTTAAATTAACCAGAGAGGCTCTGTAGGCCCTCCATGGTGAAGGAAGAGGCAGTGGCATCTCCTGAGGACAATTCAGCACACCAAAATTAGGCTCCTGCTCTGTTACACCCCCTGGAAATCATCACCTGCTGCATTAAGTGTTGTAAACTGGCCAGGATGGACATTGCTGCATTGGTTACCCTGAGATGTCACCTCATCCTTGTCCACACTCTGAAATCCATGGGTTGGATCAACCAGTCAACCTTCAGGAAGGTAGCAGGGATACCCCAGTGCTGTAAGACACATGTGAGCCTGAGAAATGCCACTTGGGCATTAGGAGATGGCTCCTACAGAGGCTCTGGAATGACATCCCAGGAGAACAGCTGGGACAAGGATCCCGCCCATCCTACCATTAGACTCTGAGCAGCCTCTGGTGTGGTGACCCAGAGTGGAGGCTGATGCTGCTCCTCCCTGTCCTCTGTCCCCTGTTCCTGGATAAACAGTGCCCAGTGATAAGGTGACCATTTGTGAAAGGGGTGGGGACTCAGCAGCCTCCACAAGCGTGCTCAGCTCCCCATCACCTCAAGTTTTCCACCCCGGCTGGCATCTCCTCGCCCTGTGCCACCCCAGGAGCCCTGTTGGGTGACAGGGTGAGGCCCTGGCTTTTGCCCCAGGCCAGACCAGGCTGGAGGATGGGGTGGGTGACTTTTAGCCTTCCCACACCAGGAAGGAAGGATGGATTTTTGTGCATCACATCCTGAGAAGTTTCTAGCCCTGGGTCCCGTCTTGTTGGCCTCGTATCAAGAAGGAGGAGCATGAGCTCAAGGATTTTGAAGGAAGGCAGAAGACACCATGCCAGAGGTGGGATCTGGGGCATTTTTACCTGCTTTTGGGTTCTTTGCCTAATCAATGAAATCTCACAAGGCAAAGGTGCCAGGATCACAACCCCCTTCTTGTCAGGGCAGGTTTCACCTGTTCATGACAGTAAAATAGAAAGGACATTTTTATTATCTGGCATTTTTAGGCATGCAAAGTTTAGGGTTTTTTCTAGCTGTCAAAGAATGAAGCTAGATTTTGGGATTGAACCAGTTCATTTATGAAGCATCACCACAGTCCAACCTCTGCTTTGAGCCTTCAACATTTTCCCTTCCAGATCCAACTGTGCCAAAAATCACAGATTTCTTTTGGATGAAATCAATCCAAAAGATGCACTACAGCTCCCCATGGGTCTGTTTTCTATGGGATCAAATTAAACCCCTTCTGAACCCTCTGCAGTGGGGACATCACATGCTCAAGGCCAATATTTGGCTGCTTTGTCCTACTCTTACATGGCCACCTCTCCTTCTGCTTTTCTACAAGTTATTGAGTAGGATTTGCCACGTGTCTGTGCAGGAAAGGGACCTGGTGGGGTCCCTGCATGAAAGACAAGCACTAATCAGAACTAACTGATTCCTCACCCCATTCCTTATTTCTGATGGCTCAATGAAGAGAGAAAAAGAAATATAAGCAGGAAAAATAAAAGTGTTGCAAGTTCTGGAGCTCAAACAACCTCCAGCAAACCAGGTATTGAGAGGGAAGAGGGAGAAAAAATAATGCACAAAGCAATTTGACACTTTTACATGTAAATAATTATTCATCCAAACTCCAGGGATGAGGACATGACACTCTCCAAGCAGATTAGAACCTCACTGGAGAGGAAAACCCTTCTTGTTCCCCCTCTTTCCATATTGTTCCCAAAGAGTTAACAGCAAAGCAGGTCTGTAATTACCCGGGAATAATGGGGTGTGATTGGGGCACTAAAAAGGTGGAATTGATTTTTTTTATTTTTGTTTTCCAGGCTTTCAGTTCTAGAAGCCCCTCCCTGACTTCCTGGTAACTCATGACCAGCAGGGTCAATAGAGCAGAAATCCTTCTAAAGGGCCAATCTGTATTTGAATTATTTAAACAATGTAGTACAGCCAAGTTAAATGGGGCTTATCAAGCGTTACACCTCTCCAGGCACAATAGGAGACAGAAGGATATTAACTGCTGAACACTCCACCGATGGCATGGAGAGAGCTGGAAAAAAAGGGGGAGAAAAAAATGGGAAAAAAANATAATAACAACAATATACATTATATATTATATAGAATATCTTGTGTATATAGTATCTATTACATATTATATAGATATTATTGTTGTTATTATTTTTGTTGTTATTATTATTATTCG